>CAUYUJ010016895.1:190481-227981 GCA_963575745.1 Prorocentrum cordatum
CACGAAGGGCAGCGAGATCCCGATTCCTAAGTATTGTGTGAGGGATTTCTACGCGTGCGCGCGACTCCTGGGCGCCTGAGTGTCGGGAGCGCGGCGCTTGAGTAATTAGCGGGACATTCCAACGCAAGAGCGCTATTATTCAGTAAATTGCAGGCGATTCTCCAGCGAGAGCTCGACTCCAGAGCGCTTAGAGAGCGATCTTTCAATCAAGTGTACGGAAGTCCCAAGCGAGAGCGCGATTCCGGAATAACATGCGAGGAAGTTTCTGGCGGGGGCGGGGGTCCTGGCTAAATTGTGAGAAAGTCTCAGGCGGGAGCCGTTGTTGTTGCAACCCGGGTGCCGACAACGCAGTCAGAGGAGGAAGTTTTTCCCGGATGCAGAAAAACAGGGTGCGAGCGCCGCTAGGGGCACTTCAATTGAAACAAATACAATGTGCACTGGGGGGGGGATCAAAAATAATTATTCTTCAGTAGTGGGGGTTCAAGGGCTCCCGCCTGAAACTTCCTCACAATTTAGCCAGGACCCCCGTTCCCGCCTGAGACGCCCTCGCATTTTATTCAAAAAACTCGTTCTTTCTTGGGACGTCCTTACACTGTATTGAGGGATCGCTCTCTCGGCGCTCTGGAGTCGCGCTCTCGCTGGAGACTTGTTTGCATGTTGCTGGAAATTCGCGCTCTTGCGATGGGAACTCCCGCAATTTACTCAAGCGCCGCGCTCCCGACATTCAGGCACCCAGGAGTCGCGCTCACGCTTAGAATTCCCTCGCGGCTTACTTAGGAATCGGGATCTCGCCACCCTTCGTGGCCCCGCTGCAGCCCTTCGTGGCGCCCTCGCTGCCCTTCGCGGCCCCCTCGTTGCCCTTCGTGGCCCCATTGCAGCCCCTCGTGGCCCCGTTGCAGCCCTTCGTGGCCACGTTGCAGCCCTTCGTGGCCCCCTCGTTGCCCTTCGTGGCCCGGTTGGTGCCCTTCGTGGCCCCTTGGCTGCCCTTCGTGGCCCCGTTGCGCCCCTTCGTGGCCCCCTCGCTCCCCTCGCTGCCCTGCGTGGCCCCCACGATGCCCTTCGTGGCCCCCTCGCTGCCCTTCGTGGCCCCATACACCCAAGCCCTGCGTGGCCCCCGCTCGTTCGCGCCCGTCGTGGCCCCATATGCATGCGGTTCGTGGCCCCGCTGTCGCCCTTCGTGGCCCCCTCGCTGCTCTTCGTGGCCCCGTTACTGCCCTCAGTGGCTCCGTCGTTGCCTTCTGCGGCCCAATGTACGTATGCCCGTCGTGGCCCCCGCTCGTTCGCGCCCGTCGTGGCCCCCCGCTCGTTCCCGCCCGCTGTCGCCCTTTGTTGTCCCCTTGCTGCCCTACGCGGCCCCGTTGCTAGTTGCTACCCTCAGTGGCTCCGTCGTTGCCCTCTGTGGCCCCGCATCATCTGCCCTTCGTTGCCCCCGCTCGTTCGCGCCCTTCGTGGCCCGATACGCATGCCCTTCGTGGCCCCGCTGTCGCCCTTCGTGGCCCCCTTCATGCCCTTCTAGGCCCCGTTGTCGCTCTCGTTCTCGCTCTGGCTCTCGCTTTCGCTTTCGCTCGTTGTCGTCGTCGTCGTGGTTGGTCCCCTGTCCGTCCCTCTTGGGGTCGGGCTGCCGCCGATCAGCGCTGCCGCTGGCCAGGCCGACGGTCCGCGGCCGCCCCGCCGCTCGCCGGGGCCAAGCCTGCAGGGAAGACAGAGATACCCCCCAAAAGGGTACGATCGAAGACGAAGGGGGCGGGTATCGAGGGTTTGGGATATTCACGCTGAGTGACATTCGAGCAGATAAGAGTGAACCGTCTTAACATGATCGTGGTTGTTGTTGCTGCTGCTACTGCTGCTGCTGTTGTTGTTGCCGCTGCTGCTGCTGTTGTTGTTGTAGTTGTTGTTGTTGTTGTTGGTGTTGTTGTTGTTGTTGTTGCTGTTGTTGTTGGTTTTGTTGTTGTTGTTGTTGCTACTGCTGCTGCTGCTGCTGCTGCTGTTGTTGTTGTTGTTGTTGTTGTTTGTTAACGTCATCCATCTCGCAACCCAGCCCGCGACCGTCCCGCGACCCGTCCCGCGACCCAGCCGCGACTCGCCCGCGACCCACCCGCGACCCACCCTGGGAGCAACCCGCGACCCACCCGCGACCTAGCCCACGACCCGCTCGCGACCCACCCGCGACTTGGCCCGCGACCCACCCCGCGACACACCCACATTTCTTTGTCTAAACAATCGGCGCCTGCGGCAGGCTTGTTCTATAATTTATAAGAATTCGGCGCCTGCGGTGGGCTTCTTGCAGACTGCCGACGCCCCCGCTGCCCCCGCACTCGTGTCCGCAATTGTGGGGTGCCGTGTATTACTCCTCCTTCCTCGCCGCCATGGCCCCGACGCGCGACCATCACCCCAGAGCGCCTAAGGTCAAGAGGCTCGAGCTTGCGCGCAAGGGCCACCGGGCCAACCGCGACGAGGACTCGAGCAGCGGCGACGAGTTGGACCACCTCGTCAAGACAAGCTGCCCTGCGGAGGGGCGCTCGCGCGCGCGCGCTCGCAGGTCGGCACCACACTTCGGGGCGTCGCCCCGACCCGCGGGGTTGGGGCGGACACGCCGGCGTGTATCCTCCGATGCAGTCGCAGGGGGTTTGCCTTGAGGAAACGCTTCTCCTCGTCCTCCTCATGTTCCTCCTCTCTTCTATCTCCCCCTCCTTCTTTTCTTGCTCCTCCTCTCTCCTTACCCTCCTCCTTTCCTCCTCCTCCTCCTCCTCCTCCTTTTCCCTTCCTCCACCTCCTCCTCCTCCTCCTCCTCCTCCTCCTCCTCCCCCTCCTCCTCCTCTCTTCCCCACCCCCTGCTGGGATGGGGTGGGGAGTGGGGGGGCTGTCTGCATTGGAGGACTACACTGGCATGTAGCTCTGGTGAAGTACACCGTTCGTTTCTGGCTTTTCCGAGGGGCTTTGCGCTGGGACGGCCCAGCCTCCTCCCATATCTTATTGTTCTGCATCCGCAAAAGTAGGCATGAACCATGCCACAGGTCAAGCCAGCCCTGCCCAGCCAGCGTTGCCGTGCGGTGCGCTCTCATCTCAAGCCACCTCTCCATCTTCTCATCTTTGGTCTTTGCTTTTCTGTCCTAGCTCGTTACTTCGCGACCGTTTTATCAAGTGATCACCTGTGGAACATCCATGAGCCGTCCCCACCGCCTGCGCAAGGCAGAAACTGTGACAGGGAGCGGTCCCTCCTGGTACTTCTCCTTCTCCTCCTTCACCTCTTCCTCCCCCTTTCTCCTCATCCTCCTCCTCCTTCTCCTCCTCCTCTTTCCCCCCCTTCTAACCCGCCTCCTCTTTCTCCTCCTTGTCCTTTTCCTTTTCCTATGGGAATGTCTCTTAGTCGCCTCCCTCCCCTCCGCCTGCTGCTGCTGCTGCATCTGGGCACTCCTCGTCCTCCTCTGCCTGCCCTTTCTCTTTCTGAGCCTCCTCGTTCTCCTTGGCACCACTCTGATGTTTCCCTACCTAGGCTCTGCCTAGAAGGGTTCTTACTTTATATGCTTAAAGGACCGGGCAGTGTTGCCCGCCCCAACCGGTTCCCCCGGCATCCGCCCCGCGGTCCCCCAGTTACGTCTCCTTAGCTTAGCGTTGCTTATCTCATCTTAGCTTAGATGTAGATGTAGGTGTAGGTGTAGATGTAGCTAAACCAATGCGAAAGTGTAGATTTAGATGTAGATGTAGGTGTAGATGTAGATGTGGATGTAGATGTAGGTGTAGATGTAGATGTAGATGTGAGTCTCGCTGTTGATGTTGATGTAGATGTAGATGCAGGTGTAGATGTTAATGTAGCTGTCGGTGTAGATGTAGATGTTGCTTTCCTAGATGCTCCAACTTCTAGGTAGGGTCGCACTGAGATCATTTTTCTCGGCGTGTTTCTCTTTATCGCCCTCTGCGGCGTCCTCCTGAGCTGCTGCTGCTCCTGCTCCTCCTGAGCCTCCGGAGCGCCCTAGAGCCTTCAAGGCCTTCCAATAATCCCGTAAGCCAAATATGTGACCGCCTATATCCACTACAATGGTCCCCCCTCCTCCCGCCTGCCCCCGACTGCGAGCACGCCTACCCGCTATTGTCCTGCCGGGCAGGGCACGGTTCTCATGGACGGCTGCTTTTCAATTCTCCGTCTCTCTGTGTATCCCTTCCTCTCTCTCTCTCTCTCTCCCTGTCTCTCTACACATACAAGGCCCGCACAACGCCTCGGCCGTCAAGGCTGAAGCCTCCACGCCGCACGCACCGTCAGGCCCGCCCAATGTGCCACGATTCGGGCCAAGCAGCTGCTCGTCGGGCAGTGCTGGTACCTCTGCGGGCACCCGGGAGACGCTCGCCGTCGCCGTCCCCGCCAAGTCAGAGCCAGCGCCAGTCGTGATCGAGAATGGCCCCCCCCCGCCCTCTGCCTGCCCACGAGGCGCCCGCGCGACCTGGACCCTGGGTCCGCTCGCCTCGCAGCCACCCACCGTGCCCCGCCCTGCCGCCCCGCCTCAGCGGGCCGAGACCGAGGCCTGCGCATCCGCCAAGGGCGCAGAGCGGTCGCATGTCTGGGGCACCAGGCGCGCGCACGCCGAGTCAGCGCTCGCCTCGGCCGCAGAGGCCGACGGCACAGCGCCGACCCAGGGGGCTGCTGCCGGGCGGGCGGTCGACGGCCCCCAGGCGCAGCAGTGCAGGGCTGCTTCCAAGCGGGCGGTCCCCGCCCCTTCCCTGCCGGGCGCGGCTCCACAAAGGCAGCGGAGCGCCTCGTCACACGCAGCGGAAGCGACCCCACCGAGTCGCTCGTCACCTCTGGGTCATGTGACAGGACCAGCGTGTGACGAGCGCCGGTGGGGTCCCACACGACATGCCGCCCGCCGCGGCCGCCAAAGCCGATGGCAGCGTGCGGGGTCGCTTCCGCGCGTGTGATTGATGCACCTGCCCTGCCCGGCGCAGCTCCGCACTCGCAGCCGAGCGACGCCGCCACCCAGGCTGATGTCTCGGGCGTGCGGTAGGCTGTAGCCTTTGCCGCGCCTGGAGCACCACACGTGCCGCCCCCGTGGGTCCCGCCCTCCATGGCCCAGGACCTGGCCGCCGAGGCAAGCGGCCCCAGCGCTGTCGCCACCGAGGCCGCGGCCCCGCAGGAGTCCACCCTGCCCGAGACCCTCGACCGCCTCTGGCGCGTCGAGGGCGCCTTCCAGAAGCTGGAGACACCCGCGTCCCCATCGAGTTCACAGCGGTTGCCACCGCTCATGCGAACAAGGAACGCACGGACGCCATCAATCCAGGACTCCCCCTACTGCAAGAGCGAGGCTGGACACGGGCGCGGGGGGGGGACGTGTCTCGCCTCTTGAGGTCATCGGGCCCAGCGTTAAGTTGGGCGTGTCCCTCTACAGGAGGAATATTCAAAAACAGTCAAAACATGGTCAGGGGATGTTTTTGAATGTGTATATATGCACATATATCTATATCTATATATACACATATAGTTATATATCAATATATGGGCTATTTTGAAGTTTTCGTCCAAAATTCTGCCTGTAGGTGGATGTGCCCGACCTGAGCCCAGCGTCCAGAGGCGCCTGCTGGCTCCCGTCTGGCGTCTGGCCACTCCGCGGCGCTGCCCGGGCCCGCGGTGCGGCGGCGCGGCTCTCCCCCGCCCCGGGAGGCCCCCGTCCTGCGCGGGCTCGCGCGCGCGGCGAGCCTCGAGTCGGGCGTGTCCCCCTACAGGAGGAGTATCCAGAAATGGTAAAACAAATAGTCTGGGGACGCTTTTTTCCTGTGCTTGTTTTTAGCATGTTGGTGCACTTGTTGGGTATTGTTTGATTTTTCGTCCAAAATCCCCCTGTATGTGGGACAGGCCCGACCGAAGGCGAGCCCCGACGAGCGCGGACATGTGCGTGCTCGCCCGCGTTGTTCTGGAGGGCGGCCAGGGTCACCACGTCTGGGTGGCCACGGGGGTGCTGGCGAGCCTGGGCGAGGCTGCTGCCGCGGCACAGGGCGCCTTCTGCGCGCCTCCAATCAAGGGAGGAAACCTGAGGAAAGCCACCCAGACCGGTGCCCGGACAAAAAAAGTGCCCACACCGACGGCGAGAAGGCAGTCAGACATGATGGCAACAACAATTGCAATCTACATTTGACTCGCCCCCCTCCCCCCAAAAACTCAAAGTTGAAGTGTCCACATTTTGTCCCTCGCGCGTTGCCTCGCAGCTAACCCCGCCAACTTTGAGTTGGGGGGGACGGGGGCTACGGATATTTGTTCGACTGAATTCGATGTCGTATCATCTTAGCGCGATGGGTGTGGACACTTTTTGTCCGGGCACCGTGTTTCAAAGACGTGTTCAGAGCCCTAGGAGCCCTGTGAGTCATATCCCATATGGGCCATGTGAGTCATATCCCCTCCGAGGTCCTCGGAGGGCCTCGGAGGTCTTGGAGGCCTTCGGAGGTCTTCGGAGGCCCTTTGAAGTGCTCGGACGGCCTCGGAGACTCTCGGAGGCCTTCGGAGGGCAGGTCTTCGGAGGCCATTGAAAATCCTCGGAGGGTCTCGGAGAGCTCTCGGGGGTCTTCGAAGCTCTCGGAGGTCTTCGGAGGCCCTTGGAGGTCCTCGGAGGCTCTCGGAAGTCCTCGGAGGTCTTGGAGGCCCTCGGAAGTCTTCGGAGGCTCGTGGAAGTCCTCGGAGAACCTCGGAAGCCTTCGGAGGCCTTCGCGTGGGCCTTCGCGAAAGCGAGACGGCCCTTCACGTCCGCGTCGGTGCGCATCTTAGAAGGGTCGCGCGCAACAAAAGGGACTGGGGCTCTGAAGAGACGATACTTCGACCGATAAGTGGCTCTAGGTACGGGCAATCGCAAACCCGAACTATGTCCGAACAAACCTTGGGGCGCAAAATGTGTCCGACTCTGTGGCAAGATAAGCCGGGGGTTGGCTTCTCACGCATCGGGTGAAAACGCACCCCGCGATCATGCAGCGCCCGCCGCGCTGTCTTCTCGGAGCACTTCATCTTCAAGGCGGCCATGACCATGTTCAAGGTTACCTGGTACTTCGAATCTGCGGCCTTGGTCATCTGCTCCATCGTGCTCACAAGCTTGTCGACCATCTCTTCCGTCAGCATGGCTGGGCGGCCCGCTGACGCGGCTGCTGTGGAATGCTTCAAGCGTTTGCAGATGGTGGACTTGTCGCGGCCCATGATGGCGGCAATCTGCGCGGGCATGCGGCCTTTGGCTTGGAGGCCTAAGTCCCCGCGGCAGTCGCAAGTCTGCCGACCACTGAACTAAGGATCGCCACAGATGGAATATCGCCGAGTGATCGACCTAGCGGGGGGTGCCATCGGCGTCTGCCATCGTCATGGAAGGACATAGTCAGGAAGATCGGCGGGCGATCGGCCAAGCGCGGGGTAACCTAAGTTCCTGCTTAGCCCGCGGCCGTGCACGCGGACAATGTCCTGCTTGGAAAGGTTCGTCGCGCCCGCGCGCGATCCGCTCATGTCTGCGCTTGCAAACGGTGCGGCACGTAAGCGGTGAGCCCGAGTCGGCAGTCCTATATCCTTGAATCAGAATCCCTTGGAGGGTTCGGATACTCGTGCGTGCGAAAGACGCCGCCGTGGAATGCCACGCAATGCGAAGGCAACGCCATGCGGTTGCAATGTCATGCGGTCGCAATGCCACGCAATACAAAGGCAATGCCATGCGAGCGCAATTTAATGCGATTGCAATGCCACGCAATGCGACCGCCATGCAAGTCGATAGGAACGAAGTGGCAACGAAACGCGATGCGACTGCAATGCAATGCTCCTCCTTGTCCTCGTCGTCCTCTTCCTCCTCCTCTTCCTCTTCCCCATCCTCCTACTCCTCCTCCTCCTCATCTTCCTCCTCCTCCTCCCTGCTGCTGCTGCTCCTCCTCGTCATCATCCTCCTCCTGCTCCTCCTCCTCATCATCCTCCTCATCCTCCTGCTCCTCCTCCTCCTCCTCCTCCTCCTCCTTGTCCTCCTCCTTCTCCTCCTCCTCCTCCTCCTGCTCCTCCTCCCCTTCCTCCTACTCCACGTCCTCCTCATCCTTCTGCTGCTCCCCCCCCCCTTCCCCTCCCGAGTCTCCTGCTCTGGCACCCGCCCTCCTTTTCTCCTCCTCCTCCTCCTCATCCTCCTCGCCGTCCTCCTGCGCTTCCCATCCTCCTCCTCCTCCTCCTCCTCTCCTCCTCCTTCCTCCTCTCCTTCTCCTCCTCCTCCTCGCCGTCCTCCTCCTCCACCTCTCCTTCTCTTCCTCCTCCTCCCCTCCTCCTTGTCCTCCTCCTTGTCCTCCTCGTCGTCGTCGTCGTCCTCCTCCTCCTCCTCCTCCTTCTCCTTCTCCTCCTCCTCCCAACTCATCCTCCCCCCGTCCTCCGCTTCCTCCTCCCTCATTCCTCCTCCTCCTCCTCCTCGCCCTCCCTTTTTCTCTCCTTCACCTTCTCCCTCCTCCTCCTCCTCCTCCTCCTCCTCCCCCCTCCTCTTCCCCCTCCCCACTCCCGCTCCTCCTCCTCCTCCTCCCCTCTGCCTCCTCCTCCTCCTTCTTCTCCTCCTTTTCCTCCTCCCCCATTCTCCTCCTCCTCCTCCTCCTCCTCCTCCTCCTCCTCCTCCTCCTCGGCTCGCTCCTCCTCCTCCTCCTCCTTCTCCTCCCCCTCCTCCTCCTCCTCCTCCTCCTCTTCCTTTCCTCCTCCCCCCTTCTTCCTCATCCGCATCCCCCATTTCACTCCCCCATGTCCTCCTGGAGACACTCCGGGGGGCCAAGGTGGCCCACGCACGGCCCGAGGAAGCCTGGAGACGGCCAATGAGGGCCCCAAGACAGCCAGGAGGGCCCTCAGAGACCCACAAGAATGCTACAAAAGAGAACAACATCCTAGGTAAACTCCAACATGATTACAAGTCTTTGAACGGCCAACGTATACGAAGCGTCACTATACAAAACAACTTCGGCATATCTAGCATCAAATCCAACAACAGATCACACCTTCGACATGACCTAACATAAACTAGGATAACATCAACACAAGTTCATATACCCACATCCATGAAACAATAACAACCTGATTACCCAGACGGTGCCCGGACAAAAAAAAGTGTCCACACCGACGGCGAGAAGGCAGTCAGACATGATGGCAACAACACTTGCAATCTACATTTGACTCGCCCCCCTCCCCCCAAAAACTCAAAGTTGAAGTGTCCACAGTTTGTCCCTCGCGCGTTGCCTCGCAGCTAACCCCGCCAACTTTGAGTTGGGGGGGACGGGGGCTACGGATATTTGTTCGACTGAATTCGACGTCGTATCATCTCTTAGCGCGATGGGTGTGGACACTTTTTGTTCTGGCACCGACCCGACAATTGACGTTTACTAAGCGGCCCTTGGCGTTTACTGAGTATCCCCGGCCCCGGGGTAATCAAGGGCTCCCTCCCCTTAACCCCTGACCGTTTATTATCCCCGGCCAATGCAGGTTTGGTCGGGGGAGAGTGGAGGAGAGGCCGATGTTTCTTATCGCGGGGAAAGTTGCGAGTCGAAGATGTGATCTTCTTATGTTGACTAGCAGCATCATCAAAGACGTGTGGCATGGCAATGGGGGTCTTCCCGAGTCAGGAACGTGTGGCAGGGCTATGGGATTCTAACTTTCTCAACCCTTCCCGGATTAGGTTTCCTGGCGAGGAGCGCCAAGGACCTCCAGAGCGTAGGTAAGCTTTAGGTGCCAGATCTCGAGAAGCGCCAAGGACCATCAGAGCGAGGATCTCGGGGAGCGCCCAGGATCATCATCATCATCATCATCATCATCATCATCATCATCATCATCATCATCATCACCCTCCGATATGCCGGGAAATTGTTATTATCCCGAGGACCCTGATTGTTATTATCCCGAGGAGTTTATATCAGGGGCGTAGGGGTTACCCCTGCCCTGTTCGATTCCTTCCTTTGGGTGCGTTTACTAAACAGCTTCGCTTGTAGGCGTGATTATTGTGGGGGTGCATTTCTGCCCTCTATCCAAGCGACGTGGCCGACGCTTCCGAATCCCAGGAGATGCTCTTACGCTATCCCAGGGCGCGATGGCGTGTCTGGCCCGCCACCTCTTGCAGCTGCGGTGCAGGGGGCCCGTGCCGTGCTCGAGGCGATTTGCCCTCCTCCACCTCGTCCTCCTTCTCACTCTCCTCCGCAGCCATTTTGGCTCAAGTCGCGGTGCCATGTCTCTCGGGATCGTCTCAAGATGGCGTTGTGTCCCTCGAGGCGTCGGTCAGGAATTGCGGCCTGACAACACAATGGGGCGCCGCACTGCGGTTGCTCCGCTAAGGAATTCAATTGGGTGTGCAAGTCGTCCCAAACCATTACGTTGCGACCGTCAACGCGTGCAGAAAAGGCGAGCAATGGCAACACGCGTTGTCAGTGCTCAGCGAGATGTGGGAGGCGAAGCTAGGGCCCGACGTCATCTCTACTACATTGCAGGGCCCAGTGCGTGCCAGAATGGTGCAGGCTCCAATGAACCAAAACCGCCCCGGGCTGGCTCCGGGCCGCCCAGGGAGGCCCCAAGACACGTCCAGAGGGTCCCAAAAATCCCCCAAGACGGCCCCGGAGAGCCCCGGCACGCTTAAAGATGCGCCCAAGACGTCCGAGAGTCGCCCCAGGCGGCCCTCGAGGCGTCCAAGACGCCCGAAGAGGCCTCCCAAGAGGCCTCCCAAGAGGGCCCCGAGCGACAGAAAGCGTCGATTTCTACTGTGTTTTTCGGTGTTTTCGGCCTCCTCGCCTCTTCGGCTTTCCGACGCTCCAAGACGGCCCAAGAAGTCCCCCCGACCGCTCCAAGACGGCCGAAGAGGACCCCAAGAGAGCCCCAAGACGGGCCAGGAGGGCCCCCAGACGGTCCCAAGACGCCGCAGGACGGCCCCAGGACGGCCCAGGAGGCGCCCAAGACGGCCCAAGAGGCACCCAAGACGGCCCCAGGAGCGGCCCAAGACGGCCCAAGACAGCCCAAGAGCGCCCAAGACGCCCGAGATTCGCCCCAGGAGGCCCTCGAGGCGTCCAAGACGCCCGAAGAGGCCTCCCAAGAGGCCTCCCAAGAGGGCCCCGAGCGACAGAAATCGTCGATTTCTATTGTGTTTTTCAATGTTTTTGGCCTCCTCGCCTCGTCGGCTTTCCGACGCTCCAAGACGGCCCAAGACGCCCCCCCGACCGCTCCAAGACGGCCGAAGAGGATACCAAGAGAGCCCCAAGACGGGCCAGGAGGGCCCCCAGACGGTCCCAAGACGCCGCAGGACGGCCCCAGGACGGCCCAGGAGGCGCCCAAGACGGCCCAAGAGGCACCCAAGACGGCCCCAGGAGCGGCCCAAGACGGCCCAAGACAGCCCAAGAGCGCCCAAGACGTCCGAGATTCGCCCCAGGAGGCCCTCGAGGCGTCCAAGACGCCCGAAGAGGCCTCCCAAGAGGCCTCCCAAGAGGGCCCCGAGCGACAGAAATCGTCGATTTCTATTGTGTTTGTCAATGTTTTCGGCCTCCTCGCCTCGTCGCCTTCCCGACGCTCCAAGACGGCCCAAGACGCCCCCCCGACCGCTCCAAGACGGCCGAAGAGGACCCCAAGAGAGCCCCAAGACGGGCCAGGAGGGCCCCAAGACGGTCCCAAGACGCCGCAGGACGGCGTCCGGACGGCCCAGGAGGCGCCCAAGACGGCCCAAGAGGCACCCAAGACGGCCCCAGGAGCGGCCCAAGACGGCCCACGACAGCCGAAGAGGCGCCAAGGAGGGCCTCAGATGGCCCGAAGACGGCCCAAGAGGCACCCAAGACGGCCCGAGAGAGCCCTAAGAGCCCCCCCGCGAGGCCCAAACGAAGGCCGAAGAGGCTCCGAAACGGCCCCTACGAAGCCTTCAGTGCCTTCAGAATTCCTTCCAGGAGCGGGGGAGCGGACGAGAGGCGACCGGCATATCGAAGGCACAAAAGAACAATGTTGGACGCTCCGAGGGCCTTCGATGTTTCTCTGTTGGGGAGAGTCGTCGTAGGATCGACGATTGCCGACCGAGGGCATGGAGAATCCAGCGAAAGAGGAGAAGAAGGTGGAAAAGGAGGAGGAGGAGGAGGAGGAGGAGGAGGAGGAGGAGCCCGACGCCATCATGATTGCCTTTCGGCCCTGCAGCCGCACCCCCCCGCGCTTGCCCAGAGACCCCTCGCCACGTCGAGCTGATGTCGTGGACGGAGTCCACAGGTCTGCCCTAGTCAGCTACAACGCTGGGATCAGCGCGTATGAGAAGGGCGAGCAGTCTGGGGCGCTGCTCGACGGCCTCAGAAGGCCCCTGGAGCGCTCGCCGACGGCTCCAGGATTCCCAGAGACGGCCTCACAGACGCCCACAAGGGCCGAAGCCGACCCGACCGGAGCCCCCTGACGGGCCAAAAAGGCTTCAGAGACGGGCCCCGAGGACCGCCTGGACGGCGCCTTAAGGGGCAAAACTTGTGCGTTTTCCGTAAGTTTCGAGGGTTTTCCTATTCCCGCCATTTCGGGCCCACAACGGCCCAGGATGGCCCTGGGGGCTTCCCACATCGCCCTTGCACGGTCCAAGAGGGCTCCCCCAGGAGGGCGCCCAGACGGCCCCAGAAGGCCCGCAGACGCCCCAAGAGGGCTCCGAGACGGCCCAAGAGTTCTTCAAGTGACTCTCAAGTCAGCCCCAACCGGGCCCCAGACCCCGCCCGACCGGGCCCAAAGCGACCTCCGAGACGGCCCGAGACCCCCAAGATTGCCCCAAGCTCCCCGACTGCTTTTCGGGGTGGCCCCCAGACGTGGCCCCTTCAACGTCGGCCCCACGCGTGGCCCCCAAACGGGACCCCCAAAGGCGGCCCCCACACACAAAGCTTCCGAAGGTTGGCCCTACCGCCCCAGTAAGCGTGGCCCCCGAATGTCATCCCCACGCGTAGCCCCCAGGCACCCCCACACGCAGCCCCCAGCCATTGCCCTCAAACGTCACCGTCACATGTGCCTCCGAAGGTCGCCCGCCCCCAGCGCCCCAGGGACGCCCGAGCTGTTCACTTCGACGAGCTGGTCACCTACAGTGTGCGAGTCACAGGCTCAGCACGCCGTGGATTTGATCCACGGGTTCACACGAGTCTCTTCTACAATGCCGGAACCAGTGCGTGCGAGAAAGGCGCATTGTGGCAGCTCGGCAAACGGGCCAGCGGGGCCAGACCCTCCCACATTGGCCCCGAGCGCCTCAAGAAGGCCTCAGAAGCGGCTTCAGAGATCCCCAGACGGCCCGAACACGGTCGCAGAGTCCCTAAGAGGCGTTGCAGGGTGCACAGCAGGCCAGGAGAGGACCACAGAGGCGCCAAGAGATGCCCCAGATAGATTGCTTCAGGTGGGCTTCGCTCGGCTTCGAAGTTGTTCAGAAGAGCTAGAGGTCTCCAGACTGCCCCAGAAAGATTCCAAAACTTTCCAAGAAGGCACAATCGTGCCCCAGAGCGACGCAGGAAGCCTCCAAGATGGCCCAAGTCGGCCCTACAAATGCTCAAGAGGGCCCCCGGAGGCCCCGACGATGACCCTTGGGAGGCCCGAGTTTGCCCAAGACGGACCTGAGGGGACGCCAAGGCGGCCCAGGATGGCCCTGAGCGAGGTGTCGGAGGCGACACTGAAGCCCGATCGCATCCATGTTCTGACGCAGTGCGTGCTAGAGCAGGGTGCTGTGGGGCTGGGACGTCTGGGCCAGAGCCCGCCCAGAGGCCCCCAACGATGGGTCCAAGAGGGCCAGCGAGCCGGCACCAGGAGGGATGCAGAGGGCCTAAGCAGCGTCCAGGGTAGCCCCAGACTGCCTTGAGACGACCCCGAGACGACCCAACAGGGTCTCCGGCGGAGACACCCCAAGCCAGTGCCAGACAGCCCCAAGTGGCCAAAGAGCTTCGAAGCGCTTCAGGGCAGCCCCAGTGGCTCCAAGGTGCCCCCAATTCGGCCCAGAAGAGGCCTAAGACGGCCTCCCTATGTATTCAGCCCCAAGACGGCCACACGCATCGAAAACCTTCTGTTTGAAATGTCTCTGGCCTCCTCGCCTTGACAGCCCAAGACGGCCCTAATAACGATTGTGCCATTTGCTACCCCTGAGTTTCATCTACAAGAAATCCTTATCAGCTACGAGGCTGGACTCGGCGCGTGCGATAAGAGCGAACGTGGCACGCACGTGTTACTGTTGCTTGGCGACTTGGTAGCTGAGCGGTATTTTGTGGTAGTTGACCGGCATCTCTTCATCTATTTTGCCAGGCAAGTTTGTATGCGAAGTCTTCACTTTAACAGTTTATCGTTGCCGTCATGGTTGGCCTTGGTTGGGTCCGACCGGATTCTGCAATTTGCCATCATGTCGAAGGTCCGATCGATTGCCCGTCGCTGTGCCGTGCGGAGGTGCTCAGGTGATCGCAGCCACGGTTCGTGTTCTGTGATTGGAGCCGCGGTGTTGCTTCTCTTCTCGGTGTTAGTGTTTGGGGCCGATGTTGCGGCGTTCCCGGAGCTCTCGGCCCCTTCCTGGGGTCTTGGCTTTTCCTTGCGCCCCAGCGCCTCGTATGCGCCTTGGTCTGTTTGCGGTCCTCTGGAGCTCTTGACCCTGAGGTGTGGCTTCCCCCCCACGCGCTCCAGCAGGGGGGTCACGAAAGCCTCGACCATTGCGCAGGATCCTGTTCCTCTGGCCATGTTCCCCCCTCGCCTGTGTTCCTGCACCTCTCGCCTGCTTCTCCCCCCTCCCTGTCGGCGATTGCTCAGCCTGCCCCGGCCTCGGAGGGCTTCGGGGTGGCCGGGGTCGTTGCAGCCTGGGGGACCTGAGGTCGAAGGGGGGGCGGGAGAGGGAAGCTGCAATCTTTGACGGCCCTGCCTGTCCCGGCCTGCCGGATCGGGGGTGGCAGGGGTCGGCGCTGTAATTGGACTCAGCATGGATCGCTTCGCCTGGAATCCTCCACCGCTTCTGCGGCCGCCACTCTGCTCCAACCCTCCGCAGGTCGGGGGTGTCTGGGGCCGTGTGGCCGCGAGACGGGCGTCCGGCTCGGAGATAATCCGTCTTGCAGGCAAGCATAATCCTTTCGAGTAAGGGGGGATGCCGGGCTTCGGTTATCCCCAGGCCCTTGCACCCTGGCTCCATCCGGCCTGCTGTAGGGCAGAAGAGCGGGGGCACGAGGTTCGCGGAAGGTGGTCCCCAGGGCCATCTTTCCAGCGTCTCCTGCCGCGCAGTCTGCCCAGGCCGCCCGAGTGTCTGGGGAGTTTGGGGTCGTTGCGGTCGGGGGATTGTTTCGGCAAGGGGCGGATCTGGTGATCACCGCCTACCACGCGGGCAGGCTGCGGTATGCCTTGCGCGGACTGGTGGGTTGTCCCCGGGGCGGATCCTTTTTTAGAGCTCGTTTTTGGCACCCGTGTGCGGCTCGTCTGGGACCTCTCTGGTGTTTCGATGCTTTCCCTCTTCATTTGCCCCTTCTACCTGCAGCCTCAAGTGGGCAGCAGAAGAGGTGGATTTCCTCCCACTCACCAGAGCTGTGTCGGAGGAGGGCTGCGCCAGGATGCGCGGCGAGGCCATGCCGAGGAGAGTGCCCCTCCCGGTTGCCCTCTGGCAACTGTCCCCGCAGCGCCCACTCCACGCCATTTGCGGCCGCCATCCATCCCCATCCTCCTCCTCCTCCTCCTCCTCCTCCTCCTCCTCCTCCTCCTCCTCCTCCGCCTCATCTTCCTCCCTTTCTTTTCAGTGAGGGCGGATCTAACTATGGCCATTCTGGCCTCTCAGCAGGCATGCCCTCAACATGCCACGCACATCACAGCCCGTCCTCCTCCTCCTCCTTTTCCTCCTTTTCCTCCTTTTCCTCCTCCTTTTCCTCCTCCTCCTCCTCCTCCTCCTCCTCCTCCTCCTCCTCATCCTCCCCCTCCTCCCTCCTCCCTCCGCTCACTCGCGGCACCCTCCGCCCGCTAAAGTGGCTTGTTCTCGAGGAGAAGAAAAAGAAAGACTTCGACCGCGAGCTGAGGAAGGTCAGAAAAAATATGCGTGGTTGGCCCAGCCGGAGCTTGGGAACAGGAGGAGGGGGAGGAGGATCGCGCGTAGGAGAAGACCACGAGGAGGATTGGGAGCAGGACGAGGAGGGGGAGGAGGAGGTGGAGCACGAGGAGGAGGAGGAGGAGGAGGAGGAGGAGGAGGGGGACCAGTGTAAACCCAAGAGTCATCAACGATGTTGAAATTCACCCTCCCTCCAAGCTCCCTCTTCATAGGCCCCCACAGCGGTTCATTTTCATTGAGGGAACTGCCTCATTGGAAGACAACCGTTCGAATATCCTGAAGCATGCCAAAAAATGCTGCGTCTTGACGATCCGGAATCGTGCCAGAGCGCTACAGAGTCATCAAGGGTGAAGAAGTCTCCGGCGAAACGCCGGGCCCGCCCTAAAAGCTGGCCTCGGGGTGCGACAGGGAGAAGTTAGCTACACGGAGAAGGAATGGAGGACGAGGGGGGTGGGGCGGGAGGCCCAGGAGGAGAACGACGACGAGGGAAAGGGGGAGGAGGAGGAGGAGGAGGAGGAGGAGGAGGAGGAGGAGGAGGAGGATGAGGAGGAGGAGGAGGAGAAGAGGAGGAGGAGAAGAGGAGGAGGAGGCGGGTGAGGGATGAGAAGGAGGGTGAGGTGACGGCGATGGGGGGGAGGATGACAAGAAGGACAAGTAGGGCGGCGGAGGAGGCGAGGTCGACGACGAGAGGGGGGATGAGCGGGACGAGGGGGGGGAGAAGGAGGAGCAACAGGGCAGACGTGACTTTCACCCCCCCTGATGCCCCTTCCAAGTAGCCGTGGTCGGTCGGCGCCTTTCACCGCCAGAACCCGCCGCCCCCCCCTCCCCCCAGCTCCTCCCTCGTCCACGATTCCTTTTGTGCCTCCCTCTTGTTCCCCCTTTCCTGCATCTCTTCCCCTCCATTCCATTGCCTCCCCTCCCTCGCTCCTCCTTCTCCCCCCTCTGTCCCTCCCTGCGGCCGAGCTCGGCTGGAGGGTTCAGACTCAAGCCGTCCCGGGTCTCTCCCTCCACGCCTCCCCCTGCTCGGGCCAAATGTCACTGGGTGCCCTTTTATGCGCCTGGGTGCGGTCCTGGCTCCGAGTCCCCCCGAAAACTTGATCGGATGGCAGCGGGCCTCGGTGGTGGAGCTTTTGAATATGGAGCTGCTCTCCTGGCTTATGGCCTGTACTCGGACCTGGGGTGGGGCCTGTGTCACTACGCCTGGCATGCGTTACGCCGAGGCCACGTGTCTGCTGGGGTGCGGGGGGGGCGAGACGGCCTGAAGCATTAGATGGGAGGCGGTGCGGCGTTCCCGGCCTTGTTAGAGCGTGCTGCTCCGACTGGAGCGGGGGATGAAGGGGTCTCGGCGCATCGTCGGGTCTGCATCGCTTATCACACATTCGCCCGAGCACGTTTTGCGGACAGCGCGGGCGGCGGTCCTCGCGTTCAAGCTGCCTGCGCTTCGTCTCGCTGCCTGCCGTCACAGCGTGGTGGGAGGTGCGAGCAGTCAGTGGATGGTGTATTTGCTTCACGGACGCTGCCCTCCCTTGGTCCTTCCCTCGGCTCTTCTCCCTCTTTCCTGGCGCTGCTCCTCGCCGTCGTAATTAATATATTTTTCCTCCTCTTCCTCCTCCATCTCCTCCTCCTCCTCCTCCTCCTCCTCCTCCTCCTCCTCCTCCTCCTCCTCCTCCTCCTCTTCCTCCTCCTCCTCCTCCTCCTCCTCCTTCCCCTCCCCCTGTTCGCCCTTCCGTCACCAGTTTGGCTCAAGACCGATGGCTGTCCCCGACAGCAAATTGATACCGCTGATCTGCTGCAGTGACAAGGCTGTTCAGCCCGACCGTCCTTGTCAGTACGTCGCGGGCATCCTGGCTCCCCCCCGCTTGCGACACGTGCCTGTGGAGGCCGCACATGCCACGGCGGCGAAGCGCAAGGACAAAGTTGATGATGGCGCTTAGTCTCCTCATAATGCCCCTCGTGGTGGTGTCCTGGTCGGTCTGCCAGTCGTGGTGCTGCTGCAGCCGAATAATATGGCACCCTCATTGACATTGATGACGCAGGCGAAATTTGCAGATATTGGCACAGTCGTAACGCTGTTAGATGATGCGCATGGGCAACTTCAAGTCTGCCAGCCAGGAGCTGGAAGCAGCCATGGCTAAAGCCGCTGGTGAGCTGGTCAAGAGGGCAATCGGCCCTGTTCAACCAGCTATGGCAGCTCTACATATCGTACCAGATGGCGCTCTCAAGGCAGCCTCATCTGCAGGACAAGCGGCGCTGCGCAGTGACTTGGGCTCCCTGGACAAGCGTCTGCCGAAACATATTGACGTAGCGGACGTACGCATCAAAGAGCACGATCAACTACTTGGCCGACAAGAGCAAACTTGCAGCGACATGCAGCAGTAGCAGCAGCAGCAGCAGCAGCAGCAGCAGCAGATGGAGGTGCTCCGCAAAGAGCTTGCGCTGGATAAGCAGGTTCCAGTCCCCCCAGAGTATTGCCAGTTCGTTCAAGAGGGAGATCGGCGCTTCCATTCTTCGTGTGTCGGGGGTTCCGCTGGTCAAGAAAGCTTGTGTTCGTGACTTACTTGTTCAGTGGTTTCGACATGTTGGTTTCAAGGCAGGCGGGAGTTGCAAGGCGAACTTCAAGGATTCGTTGTTTTATTCAAGGGCCCTTGTTTGAATTGCGCCCCGCGGAGTACAACAGACATTCGGAGCACTCAAGGGCCCAAACGGATGGATGCATTTCCATTTTCTGGCTGCTGTTGAAGGTCACGCGCAGGTTCCATCTAGGTCCGTCCAGATAAGAAAGCGCACCAGGTCCGCGCTGCAATACAAAGCGAGAAGGCGGTGGGAGCGCTCAAGGAAGCCTCCGCGGACAAGAAACTCTTCCTGGACTGGTCAAACGGGCGGGCGTCCGAGGAGCGAGCTCGTTTCCCGAATTCGATCGTCGACAGCCAGAGCGACAGCCGACGCTGGTGGTCTGGGCAGATATTGCGTCCCATAAAAAAGCATGGTCCAGGCAGCAGTTCAAAAGCATCAGTCAGGATACTGTGGCACCGGGCGCGGCTCGTGGTCCCTTGTGACGCGTTCTCTTGTCTTGTTGCGAAAGGTCTGCCTGGCGCGCTCTCTACTCCGACAGCGTCTATCTCTTCCAGGCCGTGGAGCGCCATGGCTCTCTTGATGTGGTGGGGTTACAAATATTTGGAGAAGCAAGGCTACGTCAGTCTGTGGAATAAAATACGTGGCCAGTCAGGTTACCGCCCTGGCGACCGCAGAAGTGCATCAACCACGTGGACCACTCAAACGGATCATACTCAAGGCCGCCCTTGTCTCGGTCGCGCGGTGCTCGCCCTGTCATTGCAGCGCGTAGCGGGACACAGGCGGCGTTGCTATCATGATTGTCCCTCGTGGATATGCAGTTGCTGCCGCATCTCGCGCGTTGGCCGCTGGGGGGGAGGGGGGGCGATTCGCGCCGCAGTCGTTAATGCGGGGGTTGGACATTTTAACGCACGCAGCCGCGAGCTCTCATTTCGTCCAGTCCAATCTGCGACTGCAGCGGTCGAGGCTGGCATCTTGCGGGCCCGAGGTCACCCGCGCCGCCGCGAAGCTGTCGTGGCCGAAGGTTTCAGCATCGCTGTCGGCGCCGCGACGAAGCCCCCCCCCCCTGCAGCCGAGGTCTCGGCGGCCACTGCCTCCGCCAATCGAGGCCGAGCGCGCCGCCGCAAGCGGGGGGCGGCATTGCCAGACGCGATTGACGCGGCACGCGGGCGGCGGCGCGCGCGCGCGGGGGGGGGGGGGGGGGGGGGGGCGCGCGCGTTCGCGAGAGGGCGGCCGAGTCGCATCTGATCTCTGCCCCGTCGCGGTCCTCGCCACGTTGCACGGTTTGCAGCGCCGCCCCTTCACCCGGGGCGCGTGCTGGCGCGGGCATCTCTGGTCGCGCTGGCGCGCGCGCGGTTTTGAAGTCGAGATCACGAACGTGGACCGGGGTGTTTCCTACGTCGCGAGATGTGTTCGGACGAGTGGAGTTCGCCCCTGGGACAGATGCGCCTTCTCTCCGGTCGCCGAGACTCGAGAGGCTGATCCGCGAAGCGGCTGGGGCCGCGCCCCAGGCGATGTCGGCGAACGACCCCAGATCCATTGGCGCCAGCTCACTGTCGCCGGGCAGGCAGCCAGCGCGTTCCTGCGACGAACAAAATCAATTCGAACGAAACGCTGAAGACGCGCTTGGGCGTCGATCTGGGCGATCGGAAGCCCCCCCCCCCGCCGCCTCTGGACGGAGAGAGCCAATTGCGCGGCTGCGGCCCAGGAGATTGGATGGATGCAAAAGATGAAGTCAAGGAAACCAGAAGGAATATAATCCGAGGCCAGATGTCCGCCTCTGAGAGACGAGCCCACATCTGGACCCCCCCTCCCCTTGAGCCCGCTGACTTCATAGCGCGTCGAGCTGGGGGCGAGCATGGCGAGGCCAATGCGCCGAAGCAGAATTGGGCCCCAGTTTCGTCGGACGCGCCTATCAAAGCAGACTTGTCCAGCCTGTGCCTGGGCAACTTCATCACCCCGTGCAGTTGGGCCATGTCTGCCAATCCGACTATGGAGATGTCGGGCAAGGCAGCGCGCGGGATTGCCTTCCCAAGCCCGCCGCGAGGGGTTTGCGCGCCGGGCTCGGGTCGCAAAAGCGCGCGTTTGCGACGCGCCCTGGGCCGCGCGCGCGGGCGATGTCGGGGCGGCACCTTATTTGCCGAGCTGGGGGCGCACGTCGAGCGTTTCCGCCCATCGGTGTTCGCGCGGGCGACACCGAGCGCAATGGCGTCGTGCGCAGTGCTGGCGAGACCCGAAATTGGGTTCATGGAGCTCTGTCATCTCGCGCTCGAGGCTCGCCGAGAACACCCTTGAGCTGGACGCGGGGGCGCGTCGGGCTGGCCCCCAGAGCGATCGCAGCGCCTGCGCCCATGTGCTTATCGGTCTTGACTTATGTCTAGCAATTCGTTCGCTTGGCAAACAGCGGGCGGCGATGGTCTGACGAGTTCAACGCCCCTGGTGTTTCCCAATGTGGTGATGGTACCGTGACATTTTGCCACGGCAGTCGCGAGTGTCCACCGAGGCGTTATTCCGCCGTTCCACATCCGTGTCATTTCCAAGTCTGCGGGTCAAGTGCTTCGCTCTTCGCGCCGGTTTCGGCCCCCGTCGCGCATCAGCTGCATGGCGCGTTCGACAGCCCTGGTGGCGGATGCTTTCGTACCTTTGCTGATGGCATCGGTGGCGCGCTCCTCGATGGACGACGTCTTTGCCGGCTCCACTTGGCCATGGCGGGGGCGAAGTTTCACGCTGCGCTCCATCTCGGGCCGGCAATCTGTCGCCTTGTCCTCGTCTTCGCAAAATTCGCTGGGGATGCGAACGCGGGCGCGACGGCTTTCTTCGTGGACGTTCTACTCGGCGGAGGGGTCTCTCGCGCGTCTGACGCGCTTCTCTCTCTCGGTCGTTGGATCCCCCCTGGGGCGACGCGTCGCGGGCGGGGGGTCCGTGTCGCGAGCGCTATGGCAGGGCCATGTCGCACGCGAGTGCGTTTGCTTCGAGGCACGCCAACGCCCATCTCTACAATGCGAGGGTCGCCGTCTCCACGTTGTCCAATGGGGGGTAGTTCAATGCTTCTCCGCGAGCGACGCTGACATGTTCCGCGAGTTAGCCGAGATCGATCGTTTTGTTGGGGGCGCAGTCTGGCGCGCCGACTCCGCGCGCCTCGGGGACAGGGGCGGCCCCGAGCTGTGGCCCCCCCGCGAGGTTCCTCGAGCTACTTTGTTCCTCGCTGGGCGCGCGAGCTTGCTTTCGCGCGATGCTGGCGCGTCTTCGCGAAACGGCTGCGGAGTGCCTTGGCGAGAGGCATTTTGGCGAGTTCGGTGGCGCAGTCCTCTCCGTCGTCTGGGGAAACCGAAGCACTTGTGGAAACGCCGGATGTTGTGGCCTGAGGGCGCGGCCCCCATGAGTTTCCGAACGCAGCGCGGTTGGCGCCGATGCGGCCCGCACTGTCATGGAGACTCACGTCGGGAAGTGCCCCCCCCAGACAGCTGCTCATCGCGCGATCCTCGACGCCGCGCGCTCGGCTCTTGTGGATGGGGCGGGTGTCTCGCAACCTCCTGTCTCCTTGATTGTCGGTGCGTGGATTGAGAGACGGTCTTAGCGGCGCCCGCAGCGAGCGCATGAATTGCGCGCGGCACCTTGGCGGGCATTTCCGAGGATGGTGAAAAGGAGGTCACGCGTCGTGGGCGCAAGCGCGCGTCGGAGCGCTATCTGAGTCTTGAATGACCTCACGGTGCATTCCGCATCATGGCGGCCCGAGAGCCTGCATTTTCAGCGACGCCGAACGCAAAGACGACCAGCGCACATTAGTTTCAGTGTCGTGCGCTCGTGTATGGGGTCTTTCCATGTGGGTCCCTGGTGGGAGGATTTGGATGCCCGAATGCGCCCTCCCCCGCTGGCCTACTTGGGCTGCGTCAGGGGACTCGCTCAATTTCATGACCCTGTCCAGCATCATATGTGGCGAAGCTGGGCACGAGCAGCACGTAGCTCTTCGGCGCCTGCTTGAAGTGGCTCGCGGTGCCGTCCGTCTCAATGCATCGGCTGTCTCATCCAGATCCTCGCGCGCTCGCCTCTTCTGCCTTGATCGCTGCAAGTGCTTGGCGGTGGGCTCCAGTCAGACTGGTAGCATCCATTGGTGGCCCTGAAGTGCGTGCGACGCCTGCATGAGCACATCGAAGACAGGGGGCGGGTTGCGCATCTCAATCGCCATCGGCAAGGAATTCGTCGGCCATCGTTGGGAGAGTCCAGTTCCCCGGGTAAGTCTATATCGTCGATTTGAGTACCTAGCCCCCCTTGGCGTCCTCAGCGTTGCGGGCGGCCCACCCTGCTTGTCCTGGGCTTACGGGGCCCTGCAGGATGGGTCGGATAAGCTTTTCGCCTCGAGTGGCGAAAGTGCTTGCGAACGGGGTGCGATTTCCCGCAATGGCTTGGCTGCGATGGTAGGACTTGGGCGCGTCGGTCGCCCTGGTGGCCTCGTCGCGGCACGCGGCGCCCTTCGCGCAGCTGGGCCCAGGCGGCTTGACGGCGAGGCTGCGACGAAGTAAGGGGGGGGGGGTCAAGGACAGCCGCGTCGCGAGCAGGGAATTGGTTAACCCCATGCCCACGATAATAATGCACCCCCCTTAAGTCGTTAGAGTTTTTTTATCGTCGACCAATAAGAGTTTGGTCGGGGGCGCGGGGGCGCGGAGGCCGAACTTCATTATCACGGGGAAAGTTCGCCATCGAGGTTACTTCCTCCTTATGTTGAGATAACAACATCAATGTAACATCAAGCGAAGCGGACGCGTTGTTTCAGGATGTCTCAAGCGAAACCTATGTCCTTCTGTCTCATTGTAATTATTTATGTCTATCTTTCTTAATTTCTCTGTCTCTCTCCGTCTCTCTATCTCTTTCTCCCCCCCTCCCTCTGGCGCCCTGAAATTGTTTATCGCTGGGGTTGATTATCCTGGGAAAACGAGGCACGTGAGCGACCCTACACGAGCAGATGAAAATTTATAATTTTCATCAAGCGCTTACAAATTAAATCTAATAAGTTTTAACCTTTGGATGTTTGTTATATCCTTCTTCTCTCCTCCTCTTGCTCTTTCCCCTCTCCCCCCTCGAGGATGTCTCAAGCGAAACCGATGTCCTTCTGTCTCATTGTAGTTATTTATGTCTCTCTTTCTTTATTTCTCTGTCTCTCTGTCTCTCTATCTATTTCTCCTCCTTCCCCCCCTGGCGCCCTGAACTTGTTTATCGCTGGTGTTGATGATCCTGGGAAAACGAGGCACGTGAGCTACCCTACGCGAGCAGATGAAAATTTTTAACTTTCATCAAGCGCTTACAAATTAAATCTAGTAAGTTTTTAACTTTGGATTTTTGCTATCTCCTTCTCCTCTCCTCCTCTCGCTCTTTCTCCTCCTCCTCCTCTATCAAGGATGTCTCAAGCGAAATCAGCAATAAGTTGAAGATGTCTCAAGCGAAGCAGACAAACATTTCCAGGATGTCTCAAGCGAAACAAGCAATTCGTTGAGGATGTCTCAACCGAGACAATCCTCAAGATATCTTTGGGTTTTTCCTCTTGATATTTCTTTATGCTGGCTCTGGCGGGCAACTTTTATTATCTCCCCGAAAACCCCGAACTTTACTATCCCTGGGGGGTTATTCTCCGAGGTTTAGGGTTGCCCATGATCTACGCGTGCAGAGTTGGCAGAGACAGCCATCGCCACTGGACGTGAGGGTGCTCGTCGCGGACTTCCTTCGGCATGGGTGTTTTGCGACGTTGTTTCTCTCGCCCCCAGCCGCTGGGTTCAAGGGGCAGAAGCCGGCCGCAAAGGTCCGTCACGCAGCTCGGCGCGCCCCTGAGGGTGACTGGGAAAGGCTGCGCAGACATTCCACATTTGTCCAGGCGCAGATCGGCCTCCAGAGGATGCGCGCCACTTGGATCATGAGGATATCCGAAGAACCGCGCAGGTCGATGCGATCGGAGGTTCGCCCTGATCGTGACAAGTGGAATCTGGAGATGCACCCTGACATGCGCAACCTGGTTCTGGGGGCTGAAGGCAAGCAGGGAGCTGGAGGAGACCGGCGCGGGCGCGATGATGAGTGGAGCGCCGTCGGGCACCCGCGCGGCGCTCTCGCCGTCGGAAGCGGACAGCAAGCGATGGAGGAAGCGATCTTTGCGGCGACCATCCCTGGACGAGAAATTAAGAGGGATAATGAAATACCCGCAATGGAAAAGTGCTAGATGGACCGCGCCGGGCACCTGGGGCTGCACGGTGTCTCCTAGGATTTTCTCGCTCGCCCGCTCCCTAACCCATTTGTTGGCGCCGATGGGCAGGATGTTTGTGAAGACGAGGAAGAGTTCGCAGTGTGCTTGGAGACCGTCCGGGCGATGGACAGCTTTCATAAGGGCTGCGATGCCCCTCCTGCCTCGAGAGGCGAAGTGGTATCTCGTGAAAGAGGCAGCGGTGACATGTCAATTGTTGCGCATGGCTTTTCTCTTGTACGCCTCGGGGGTGATCCCGAGACAGGAGGCGCGATTGTTTGCGACAGCGGCCGCGAGGAAGGGCCATTGGAGTCAGATGGCACCAATGGCGCGAGGTCGACAGACCAGCCTCCGCTCGCCGATGGCGAAGATACTCCGCTGGGCAAGCTTGGTCCAGGACGTGAAAGTCACGCCGGTGATGAGCACGGTGGGAATGGATTTTCGCTCATGGGAGGCAATGCTGGTGAGAGTATTCAATGTGAGGGTGCACCCTGGCCTGCATGACCTTTTCGAGGACCCATTGGAGTTAGTCAACGACGACGTGGCTCTGATGTGCGATGAATTCGACGCTGCTGCGACGGTGGACATCAATTTAGATGGCTGGCAGCCCGCCCGCTTGGCATGGCGACGCGACGGCTCCGCCGAATGTTCCCGCATCGGGTGAGCCTGGATCTCCGACGGTCGTGGTGACTGGCAGTTGCGGCGCGTGTGCGCCCGTCGGTGGCCCTTCATCTGGCGGCGCTTGCAGCGTCGACGCGCCTCGGTCAATCGACGCCATGCGTGCTTTCCAAGCTAAGCAAGTCCTTCGACGGCGCGCGAGCGGATGGGCGCGAGGATGGTTCCCCACGGTTTTCTTCTCCAGCCACCCTGGCCTGGGTTTCTTGGACTGGAGGGAATGGTGTACTCAGCGCTTGAAAGATGTGCTTCGATGTGAGCTATTCGAAGGGGCGGTCAGCGCCGATCCGAACCGGCGCGATCTGCCTAGAGAAAAGCTTGCGGCGCGGCCTGCGCGGTGAAGTTTGCCATCTTTCTGCAGAAGAGCGCGAGCGCCCACAGCGACAGCTAACGCGAGCTTGGTCCGGAAAAAAGGTGAGAGACGGCAGATTGCAATCTCGGTCGTTCGCGAGAGCCCGTGGGTCAGGCGCCGGCAAGCCGACCCTGATCGGATGGCGCCTGCGACGCGGCGGAGATCCCTGATTGTCTGCGCCCCCCCCGCCCGCGCGGCCCTCCTGCGCCGGGCGCCCAGTTGGCGCGGCAGCAACATGTAACATGATGACCTCTCCCCTCTTGATGGAGACGGTGATGGGGGCTCTGGGGCGTCTGGTCATGATGTACGCAGGCCTGCTGACCGCGGAGGACTCTTCCCTTCGCCCACCGCGGTGCATGTCGATGGCTTGGGCGATGGAGCTTATCCCTTTGCGTCTGGCGCGTCGTTTTTGTCAATGTTCTGCGACGCATCCGCTCCTCGGTGCCGTCCGCCGTCACGGATGGGAAGACGAGCTCGAGCGCGGCGACCTCGCCGAGTTTGCCGGCGGGAACGTGACTGCGGATTTGTTGCAGAGGGCTCTTCATGGTGATGGGGCTTTTGATCGCGCAGATTTGCGGCCTGTCGGCGGCAAGTCCGCCGATGGCGATGGCGGAGACGAGCCGACTGGTTAAGTCAACGGTCGTTGCCCCGCGGTCGAGGCGACGGTTGGTGCCAGCTTGATGCAGCGCGCGCTTCCAGATGCGCTCGCACGCGAGCATCATGACAGCGCTGAGCCTTGCTGCTGTGCAGCAGCGGCGCGCCTAAGAGGATTATGGGCAAACCGCCGCCAATAGGGGCTCGTGCCCCGGTCGGTGACGAGGCAGAGCGAGTTCTCAATCATCTCAGAAGGCATGCAGAGCAATGGTTCCGCATTGCAGATACTGAGGTGTTGTGGAGCTTCGATGGTAGGATCTATTGGCGTGGTCTTCGCATGGTTACATAGCCCATGATGAGGTGGCGTTGGGAAACTTGATACGAAGATCTGTCGGTGGCCTCTCACTCCAATGGGGGTGGCGGGGGATTCAGACTCTGCGCCTCCCGCCCCCGCGCCCTGCATTGCATCGGGCTCCACTGCCTGGCGTCTTTCCAGATTCGCACGTTCCCAGCGCCCCCAAACCGGCTACTCCTTCGACTCGCTCGGCGCGCCCCTAAGCCATCAATGACATCGGCATCGGCAGCGACCTTCTCGCCGTCTCCTTCGGCGAGTCCGTCGTCGCGCCTGCCGCGGCGCTGAGTGTCCAGCCCCCAGCGCGCCGCCTCCGCGGCCCCGCGCGCCCGCGCCGCTTAGGCGCTCTGCGAGGGGAACTAGTTCCCCCAGTGCGCGGAGTCCTCTTGTTCCCAACCCTCCTTGGTTGGGTATTCTTTTTGAATAGAGCACTGTGATCGCGCCCCTCTCCTTCTTCTCCCGCCTCCCGTCTCCCGCTTCCGCGTTGTCTCCTCTTGCCCTGCGCGAACCTGGCCATCCCTGGGAGGCTGCGAGCAGCGAGACAGCCGCCATTTTCGAGGACTGCTGGGGAGGCCAGCAGAGCGGGTACCCGCCGTAGACCGGAACTAGACCTCGCCATCCGTGGGGGGCTGCGATATGTGAAATTGTCGCCACTTTCGAGGGCAGCTGGGGAGGCCAGCAGAGTGGACACCCACCGCAGATTCAAGTTAGACCTCGACACCTCAGGGGGGCTGCGATCTGTGAAGCAGTCGCCGCTTTCGAGGGCTGCTGGGAAGGCCAACAGAGTGGGTGCCCGCCGCAGAGTAAAATTAGACTTTGCCACCCCGTGGGGGCTGCGATATGTGAAACGGTCGCCACTTTCCAGGGCTGCTGGGGAGGCCAGCAGAGTGGGTACCCGCCGCAGAGTAAAATTAGACTTCGCCACCCCGTGGGGGCTGCGATATGTGAAGCCGTCGCCAGTTTCGAGGAGGCCAACAGAGTGGGTACCCGCCGCATATACAAATTAGACATCGCCTTCCCAGGGGGGCTGCGATCTGTGAAGCCGTCGCCACTTTCGAGGGCTGCTGGGGAGGCCAGCAGAGTGGGTACCCGCCGCAGATTCAAATTAGACCTCGCCATCAGTGGGGGATTGCGATCTGTGAAATTGTCGTCATTTTCGAGGCCTGCTGGCGGGTCCAGCATAATGATGTCCTAGGCGGATTCAAGCTAGACCTCGCTACCCCTGGGGGACTGCGATCAGTGAAACCGTCGCCACTTTCGGGGGCTGCTGGGGGCGCCAGCACAGTAACACGTCCTACGCGGATTCAAGTTAGACCTCGCCATCCTTGGGGTGCTGCGATCTGTGAAACTGTCGCCTCTTCCGAGGCCAGCTGGGGGGTCCAGCACAGTGACGTTCTACGCGGATTCAAGTTAGACCTCGCCATCACTGGGGGGCTGTGATTTGTGAAACCGTCGCCACTTTTGAGGCATGCAGGGGGGTCCAGCACAGTGACGTCCTGCGCAAATTCAAATTAGACCTCGCCATCCCTGGGGTGCTGCGATCTGTGAAACTGCCGCCACTTTCGAGGCCTGCTGAGGGGTCCAGCAGATGACGTCTTACGCGGATTCAATTTAGACATCGCCTTCCCAAGGGGGCTGCGATCTGTGAAGCCGTCGCCACTTTCGAGGGCTGCTGGGGAGTCCAGCATCGTGACGTCTTACGCAGATTCAAATTAGGCCTCGCCATCCCTGGGGGGCTGCGATGTGTGAAAATGCCGCCTCTTCCGAGGCCTGCTGGGGGGTCCAGCATAGTGACGTCCTACGCGGATTCAAATGAGACCTCGCCATCCCTGGGTGGGCTGCGATTTGTGAAATAGTCCCCACTTTCGAGGCCTGCTAGGGGGGCCAGCATGGCGGGGCCCCGCGGCGGAGTCAAATGGGACCTCCCAAATGCTGGTCGCAGAAATACATACGTCCATGTTTCGCCATCACCCCCTTGTTGAAGTCGCCCACGCTACTCATGCCCCGCATTGCGCAGGAGTTGGGTACGTCGCCAGGATCATTTGTCCTCTTTCATTTCGGCCGTCTCCTCCTCCTCCTCCTCAGCATTCAGGAGTCGTCGAAGCGATCCCGCAGCGCCCCCAGTACTCAACGATACCGCTCCTCGTGAGCACGACTCTCCCCGAGCTCTTCGAGCACCTGCTGCACCCGCCTCACGATGTCCGAGGTCGGCGCCATGCCATATTTGACGACCCCGCCGCTGTTCGTGAGAATTGTCTCGGCGTGTTCCCAGACCGTCCACGCCAGCGTCTCTCGCTGCACCTTGATCTCTAACTTCGCGTAGTCGCGAGCGTACGTCTTCTCCACTCGGCAGAGCGCTTTCAGCCCGTCCGTGTCTTTGATCTGCTTGTAGTGGTTCGAGTAGCGGTTGAAGTCCGTCTTGACTTGTGCGCTGATTGCCGCTGCCTTCTCCTCGACCGCGTTCATGATGGCCAGGAGCATCGATGTGTGAGGAAGACCCAGCTGCGCCTCGCGATCCTCCCTGTCAACTCACGATCCTCGAGGAGCGCGGATTTTGAGGGACCGGTTTTGCCGTTACCTGGCGATCGTCTAGGCACCGATGTTGTTGCCGCTTTTCTCCCCTTTCCTCTTCCTTCTCCTCCTCCTCCTGATCGTTCGTCGTGGGTGAAGGTTTTTCCTCTGAGGCGTCCCGTGGAGGCACAGGGGGCTTGCGTGGTCACTCTCTCCATGGGTGTCTCGAGGTCCAGCCTTCACCCGTTCGCCTGAGCAGGCAAGGACACGGGGCGGTGTCCCTGCCCTGCTCTGGCCTCCTGGGCTTCACAGGCCGCGTAGGAGGTTCGGAGTCCGGAGTGTCGGGTCGGCGGGTTCGTTGGTCTGGCGTTCACGTTTCTCGAGAAGGCCGAACTCCAGCCGATTTATAGCACCTCTTCGTCCGATCGGTACAGTGAGGCAAAGCGTAGAGCAAGGTAGTGCGGCAGCCAGAGACATGGGACCATGAAGGGCATTCATTCATTCCTCCTCCTCCTCCTCGCACCTCTCTCTTCTCTTCCTTCTACCTCTAACTCTCCTTCCTTGATCCTCCCTGTCCCTTCCTTCTGCCACTGGTCTCATATCCCCCCTCCCCCCTCCCTCCCCCCTGACATCCGTCTACGCGATTTTGACATAGCGCGGCCCCCCATGGATCGTTTCGTCATCTTGAACCGTCTTTTCACGCGATCCTGGGGCCCGGCAAGGGCCACTGCAGGCCCAAAGCGGCCCCGACCCCCCCGCCGCACTTTCCTCGCGACGCGAAAATGTCAGGGGCGGGCACCCCTCCCTATATTTCTGCGCCGCGGGGCCTCTGGGGGGCACGGGAAGGGGGGCTGGAGCAGGACGGCGCCGGGAACGCCGAGGCTCCGGGATGAACCAGGACGAGCTGGACCAGCTGGACAACCCGTGGTTGGCCACGCAGGTCTCCGACGCGGAGAGGCCCGCCGCGCGGCCGCCGCCGCTGCCGCGCGCCGCTGCCGCGCGTCTAAGACGATGGGCCTCCTGGCGGCTCCGCCGTCGCGCCGTGGTGGTCCTCCGCCGCGCATGAGGAAGAGGAGGGGAGGAGGAGGAAGGGGAGGAGGAGGATGAGGAGGAGGAGGAGGAGGAAAAGGAAAAGGAGGACGAGGATGAGGAGGAGGAGGAGGAGGAGGAGGAGGAGGAGGAAAGAGGAGGAGGAGGAGGAGGAGGAGGAGGAGAGGAGGAGGAGGAGGAGGTGGGAGCAGCAGGCCGAGGAGGAGGAGGAGGAGGAGGGAGGAGGAGAGGAGGAGAAGGAGTAGGAAGGAGGAGGAGGAAGGAGGAGGAGGAGGAGGAGGAGGAGGAAGGAGGAGGAGGGAGGAGGCGGAGGGAGGAGGAGGAGGAGGAGCGGAGGAGGAGCTGGAGGAGGAGGAGGAGGAGAAGGAGGAGGCAGAGGAGGAGGCAAGTAGGAGGAGGAGGAGGAGGAGGAGGAGGAGGAGGAGGAGGAAAGAGGAGAGGAGGAGGAGGAGGAGGAGGAGGAGGAGGAGGAGGAGAGAGTGGGAGCAGCAGGAGGAGGAGGAGGAGAGTAGGAGGAGGAGGAGAGAGGATGAGGAGGTGGAGGAGGAGGAGGAGGAGGAGGAGGAGGGGAGGGAGGAGGAGGAGGAAGAGGAGGAGGAGGAGGAGGAGGAGGAGGAGGAGGAGGAGGAGGAGGAGACGGAGGAGGAGGAGGAGGGAGGAGGAGGAGGAGAGGAGGAGGAGGAGGAGGAGGAGGAGGAGGAGGAGGGGAGGAGGAGGAGGAGGAGGAGAGGAGGAGGAGGAGGAGAGGAGGAGGAGGAGGAGTGGGAGGAGGACAAGGTAGGTGCGCTCGCGTCATATCTGACTTTCGACCCCTCCCTCCCATCCCTTACCATGACGTAGATCTCCGCTCTATTCGCACAATCGTATGTCGTAGCATGGCACCGCATATCATGGCATAGCATGGTGTCGAAGATCAACGCGTAGCATGACATAGCATGGCGTGGCGACGCCCCAAGGTGTGTGTGTGGGGGGGGCTTCTGCGGCCCAAACAATCAACGATTCGTCACCAATGATTTAATCGGGAGGCAAATTTTTAGATTTGGGGGCCTATTTCGAAGGACCGAAAACCATTCCGGGGCATGACGCTCGATATCATGACGTCAGCGCTGCAGCGGGAGCACGATTCGGAACGAGCGGAAGCGCGGAAATGAGGCCAGCGCTGCAGCGTGAGCACGATTCGGAACGAGCGGTAACCCGAAAATGAGGCCAGCGCTTCAGCGATAGCAGCATTTTCAAACAAAGCAAAAACTCAGCGCGGAAGCATGGAAATGAGGACACGTAGCCTGACATAGCATGGCGTGGCGACGCCCCAAAGTGGGGGGGGGGCTTCCGCGGCCCAGACAATGAACACATCGACACCGACCGTGTAATCACTTCCGATGGTTTTTTCGGGAGAACATTTTCTAGATTTTGGGGCCTACTTGGAAGAACCAAAATGGAAACAATGACGCCAGCGCTGCAGCGGCAACACGATCCGGAACGAGCGGAAGCGCGGAAATGAGGCCAGCGCTGCAGCGAAAGCAGCATTTTGAAAAACCGCAGCGAAAACCACCTCCCATGAATCCTGTGTGTAAAAAACAAGTTCGCGGCGGGTGGCCGGACATTCCCCGGACGCCACCATGGTAGAGAGGAGAGTCGTGTACATATTGTGTAATTGTGGAGGAGGAATAGGGGGGGAGGGGGAGGGATGAGGGGGAGGAGTGGGAGGAGGAGGAGAAGGAGGAGGAGGAGGAAGAAGAGGAGGAGGTGGAGGAGGAGGAGACGGCGGAGGAGGAGGACGAGGAGGAGGAAAGGGTGAGGGAGGATGTGAAGGAGGAGGAGGAGGAGGAGGAGGAGGAGGAGGAGGAGGAGGAGGACGGGGGAGGAGGAGGAGGAGGAGGAGGAGGAGGAGGAGGAGGAGGAGGAGGAGGTGGAGAGTGGGGGGGGGGGGAAGAGGAGGGGAAGAGGAGGGTGAGGAGGAGCAGGAGTAGGAGGATGAGGGTGGCAGCGTCAAGGAGGAAGAGGAGGAGGAGGCGGAGGAGGAAGAGGAGGAGGAGGAGGAGGAGGAGCAGGCGGAAAGTGGAGGATGATAGGGGAGGAGGAGGGGGAGGAGGGGGAGGAGGAGGAAAAGGAGGAGGAGGAGGAGGAGGAGGAGGAGGAGGAGGGAGAGGCGGGGGAGGAGGAGGAGAGGAGGAGGAGGAGGAGGAGGAGGAGGAGGAAGGAGGAGGAGGAGGAGGAGGAGGAGGAGGAGGACGAGGACGAGGAGGATAAGGAGGATGAGGAGGACGAGGAGGACGAGGAGGAGGAGGAGGAGGAGAAGCATGGAGGAGGGGGAGGAGGAGGAGGAGGAGAAGGAGGAGGGAGGAGGAGGAGGCGGGGAGGAGGAGGAGGAGGAGGAGGAGGAGGAGGAGGAGGAGGAGGAGGAGGAGGAGGAGGAGGAGGAGGGGGAGGGGGAGGGGATGAGGAAGAAAAGGAGGAGGAGGAGAAGGGGGAGGAGGAGGAGGAAGAGGAGGAGGAGGAGGAGGAGGAGGAGGAGGAGGAGGAAGAAGAAGGCCAGTGCAAACCCAGGATTCGTCGACGATGTTGAAATAACCCTCCCCCCAAGGATCCCCCTCATATGTTCTGTGAAGCTTTTATTCCAGAGAGGCAAGTGCCATTGTTGGAAGACAGTCGCTTGAGAATCATGAGCCGTACCGAAACACAGCTTCTGGAATTGCAGCGCCGCGAATCAACGCGACTCATTGCGTCGTGACGATCCAGAGTTGTGCAAGAATCACCATTCCTGGGACTTCAACGCCGTGAGTGGACGTGACTGTTGCGTCCTGACATTATTCATCGCACCAGATCTCCATTCCTGGCGCTTCAACTGTACGAATATTTGAAACTGCGGGGCACACTGAAGACGAATGTGCGCGTCGTTCAAGTGGGATCCGTATTTGGAAAACCGTGATTCCTGCAAAGTCGTAATACGAATGTGCGGGGCGCTGAGGCGAAAGCCACCTTTCGACGACGACCCTCGCTCCATCCGTGAAGCTCTTGTAAGTTCTAAGCTTGAGTGCCATGAGTAGTGACAAAGTCTCAGACGAAACGTCTGTCTGGCCCTACAGGCACGTCTCGGAGTGCGACGGGAAAGCGTTATTTATAAGAAAACGATGAAAGAAGAAGAGGAGGAGGAGGATCCGCCGCGCAGGAGGAGGAAGAGGAAGATACGGAAGACGAACAAGAGGAGGAAAAGGAGGTGACGCCACAGGCGCGGAGTCCGCCCAGCGGTCTGCCCAAGAGGAGGAGGAGGAAGAGGAGGATGAGGAAGAGGAGGCGGAGGAAGGAAAGGTGGAGGAGGGCGGAACGCTAGCGGAGAGCAGGCCTCAGCCAGCGGATGAGTTGTCGAAAGGCCCGCGGGAGGCCACTGGAGCATAAACGTGAGACCGCAGCATTTTTGGGGTTCGGGGGTCTCGAGAGTCGGAAAGTTACGGTCGAGATTTTTTGGCTAGCGTGTCGCTCCGCTGGCTCTGGCCCACCGCGCTTCGGAGCGACACGCTATCCGCTTCCCGGTCCCTCCCGTTTCGCGGAGCGGAGCGACACGCTGTCCGCTCGCAGGTCATAGCGTGTCGCCGGGGCCGCCGCCGAGACACGCTGAGCAAAAGTGCCCGACCGTATGTGCTCCCGTGCGCACATCGTTCTGGCTTGAGTAATCCCGCCGCACGGAGATTGAGTCCGAAGCCCGTGCCGCCCGTGCTTCATAGCGGCGTTTTTTCCCTAGCCTTTTGTCTGGGTTCGATACGACTCTTCTAACGCCCGGTGGGGGATGCCCAGCCCCCGAAATCGGTGGCCCATCCAGGCTCCCAATTGGTGGCTCCACATCGTGGACCCCCATCGTGTATCTGTGTAGAGCTGTCTAGGGTATTCTGCCCAAGGGGCGCCCTTTGCATGTTTTTTGCTTGGCGAACGTCGCGGCAGACAAAGTGAAGAACCCATGCAGATGTCGAGGGCAGTTCTGCCCCTCGGAGGTGCAGTTTGTGTGCGGAGGCAACGCCGTTCCATGGCCGCCCAAGGCAAGGTCCATCTCGATCCGATCGACCCGACTCGATATCAACTTCGGCCGGCCCGATACGGTTCGATTCCGATCTTCCGACGATCCGATGCTGCTGGCTGTTTGCGTGGTGCCCCTGAGCATCTTGGCGCAGCCGATCCGACTCGATTGCGATCCCGCGCCGGTGCAGCCCGGGCCGCTGCGCATGTTCGAGTCGATCCGCCTTGCCGCCGACTCGCTGCCGACTTTGGCCCTGCCCTGGCCCGCTCGGTCTTTCGGGCCCCTCGCCGCCTCGCCCCCCCCCCCGCCCCAAGACGGCCGCGGCAAAGCAGCCACGCGCAGAGAGGGGCAGGGGCAGGGGGGGAGGCTTCTCAGAAGCACCCCTGCTTCTTCGAAGGCGCGGGCTTTGCCTGTAGAGGTGAGGCCATCGCTTTCTGAGAAGCAGGCTCATGCTAAGGAGCCTTCCCCTCAACATCTCCCTGCTTGTTAGAAGGCGCGGGTCTGGTCTGCAGATGTGTTGCTGGCGCCTTCTGAGAGACAGGCTCCTGCTAAGGAGCCTTCCCCGTCCACATGTCCCCTTTCTTTTCGCGCCGCCGAGCAAGGAAGCTGAAGAAGGAGATGTTCACCAGCTTCTACCGGGAACAGTACAGCCGCCTCGCCAAGGAGCGGAAGTGGAACCCTGTTGCCCAAAGCCAGTCGGAGCTGGCCTTACCAGACGCGTGATCGACCGGAATTGGCCCCGCGCCGATGCGCGAGGGTGGACGAGCCGATCGCTGGGGTGGTGTACTCTCCCTCTTCCCTCCCCCCTCTGTTTGCGCCATCCCCCCTCCCTCCCCCTCCCCCTCCCCTCTCTCCCTCCCCTCTCTCGCCCCCCCCCCCTCCCCCTGCTCCCCCCTCCCCCTCTCCCTCCCCCCCTCTGTGGGCGGCGGAGCCCTGCAATCCCCCTCCCACCTCCCCTTCCGAGTCCCCGCCACGTCCCTGCTCAAGATCTCGTCTGTGGCAGGGCGCCCGCCCGTGCATAGCCGATGCATTCTCGATGCGGCCTGGCCCCGAGCGCGATGTTCTGTCCAAACCGACGCCGTTGGTGCATCGCCGGTGCGTCGGCGGTGCTGCGCGACCCACAGACCGGATCCACCCTCGCACGCCCGCCCCCCGTGCCCGTCTTCTCTGTTCGAAGGAGGAGGGGGGAATGGGGAGCATCCTACGTGTGTGTGTGTGTGTGTGTGTGAATGTGTGTGTGTGTGTGTGTTCCTCACTGGCCATTCGCTGATAAAGGGTTTGTGGTAATTAGTTGATCTGGGCGCGTCGCGCCCCAGAACAAGTGTGTGTGTGTGTATGTGTGTGAGTGTTCTTTTCCGCCTCCTACATGCTGGACACTTCGCTTCTCGGTACCCCCGTTGAGCTCCATCGCTGGTGCAACCAGTCTGCCTCGCCGCCGACAGACAGAAATATGTGTGTGTGTGTCTGTGTGTGTGTGCGTGGAACTCTCGACCAGTTCTCCGCCCCAGGTCGCTTCTTGATGCTCCCTGGGCTTGGCGGGGGGGGGCCGCGGCGGGCCCCCCCAGAGGCCGAGGCCGTGCACAACAGCAGCAGCAGTCCTCTGCTCGGCCTGCGGCGACACTGGAAGCCCGAGGGGGGTTGTCGAAGGCCATGTGAAGGTGTCTGGAGCCTTCTCGGGGGCCACCCCAGAGGCGGCGGCGGACGACGGCTGCGCCGTGCAGGCATGCTCTTTTCGCTCTCTGTCGGGTCGTTTGGGGGGCCACGAGAGATGGGGGATGCTCAGGCCTCTTCGGGCCAGGGGTTCGGAGTGAATGACCGAGGGGCAATGCGGCATCTGCGCCGCTCCTTGGCCTCAGCTCGATTCCGACGGATGTGATCGAGCTGTGCTTCCGTGGAAACCGGAGGAGGGGGAGGAAGGGGAAGCGGGGAAGGAGGGCACTGGCCGGCGGAGGTCCTGGACACCTCGCAGTACTCCGAGAAGCAGACCACGGGCCTGAAGATCTCGGAGGGCCACAAGCCCATCTGGCGGCGCGCAAGAGGGGGGCCCGCCTCGCCGCAATCGCTCTGCAATCGCTCCCCCCTTTTGCTCTTCAATCTCTCTGCCATTGCTGCAGTTGCGGCCCGCCTCCCCGCAATCACTCTGCAAGCGTTTCGCCATTCGGGGGGGCCCCCTCGTCGCCACGACGGGGACGCAGCGCGGGCCAGACAGGCCAGACTGAACCCTCGGAGGGTTCTCGGGTTACGCTTGGGCTGATTTCGGTCGGTGGCAGGGCGAGGGTGGCTGAGGAGAGGAAAAAACACAGGCACAAAAGACTCGTCGATTCCCCTGACAATAAGCTAAAATATGGGAAGTATGGAGGGAAGGCGAACCTCTAGATTGGAAGATACGGGGGATCCCGGGATTGGTGTCTATGTATTTGTGTGTCCCTGGGCCCCTTCATTCGGAGAAGGCTAGAGTCTTCACGGAGGCTGAGGCGGGATCGGCTCCACGGCCTCCGTGGACCGAATATAGCGGCCACGCTGCGCGCACACGTTCCCTATTTACACGTTCTTGCCGCTTTCGTTATCCCTCCGTTGTCTTTTTTACTTCTCCCAGAACCGCGCTGAGAAAGTGAAGGTGAGGAGGGATCGAACACTCGCAGGGTTAGGCCGCACATTTCCGGTCTACTCAAAAGCCCCACGAACCCTGGCATAGGGGTCGACATACGGTAGAGGGAAACAATTAGTGAACAACCCCCCTGCCCCCCAAACTCAAAGTTGGCACGCGGGGGGGAGACTGCGGTCGAGGTGCAACTCATCAGACCCACCGCCAACTTTGAACATTGGGGGGAGGGGGAGGCGTTCACAGATGAATGTGGCATGAGTGTTCGCTATTTTTTCCGAGGCCTGTATCCCTTGTTAGACTCATCTGAGATCCTTCAAGGAAGGATTCTCAGATGGCGCAGGGCCTCCGAGAGTGGGGTGCCCCTCGTGCGCGCCCCCCGCCCATGCCGCGGCCGCCGAACATCAAGACGCCGAAGGACTTCAGGAAGCCAGTCGGCACCATCACGGCAGCGCAGCTGCAGACCTTCAACTGCGACAGCCCTCGGCTTCTCATAAGCATCCACGGCGATCTGTTCGATGTCTCGGACCGCCCCGACAAGTACGGCCGGGACGGCCCGTACGCCTACATGTCCGGCCATGACATAT
>CAUYUJ010016895.1:232981-257881 GCA_963575745.1 Prorocentrum cordatum
GGGCGGGTGCCGCAGTCAGCCCGCACGGCAAGGCTGGGCAACCTTCCCAGGGGTACCTTTTCATCCTCGCCTCCTCGGTCCATCCTTGGCCAGTCTCGCCGGCCGCGCCCCGTTCGAGAAGTTTAGAAACGGCCTTCCAAGGCCCTTGCATCCTTGCCGCACATCCTTGACTGTAATGGGGGGTGGCCCACATGGGAGGTGAAGCAATGGGGCTTCACTAGCATCGTCATCATCACACCCATCGCATTTGCCAGCAGTTGGGTCTTTCCCCCTCACCCCCCCACCTCATCACCCGAAGGGTTGTCGTATCGGTCTTGGTTTTGTTTGAAGACATCGTGCGGCCTAGGACGGAAGGGAAAACGCACGAAGGGGTAGGTACGCCCATTTCTGGGTGAACGTTGCCGCCGCGTCCAGTACCACAGGCCACCTGTCGTGATTCGTTGTCTCTGGCACTTCTGATGATTTAGGCCAAACATGAGGAATTCATTCCGCTCTTTGGCTGGTTTCAGTGGCCGCTCGGGCACGTGCCAACAGCTGCTAGTGGGAGTCCGACTGGTTCCAGCGCAGAGGCTTGAAAACGTTGCTGTGCTCGCTCGGCCGAAGTCACGGCCTGGCAGCTGGCTGGGTGCAATCACGCATCGATCTCCAGTCGAATCCCGCGCCTAGGGGTCTCAGAAGTGTTCTGGTCCATCACAGTCCTCCGCGCGTGGATGGACCTGGACGTCGCTACTGTTGCAAGCCTTCTCAGATCGTTCCAAGGGTAGGAATGTGTGTGTGTGTGTGCGTGTGTGCGTGTGTGTGTGTGTGCGTGTGGGTCGGGACCTTGAGTAATTAATCGAAGCATATGTTGGTGCACGAGCCAGGCTCCCCCTCGTCCCAAGTCAACCGATCTCTTTTCAGGCCGATCCTTGGCCCAAGATCGGTGTATGTGCCGTCCACCGATCCTGGGCCCAGGATGGGACTGGACAGGATCGGTGTAGACGTGTAGTTGGGGCGTTTCCTGGCGTGGATTTTCGAGACACCAGGATTGATAACCGGCCCGAGTTGCCGCCTTCGGGGCCCCTGACTCATTGTGTCGAGAGTTGTTCAGGGTCCTTGAAGCTCCGTGTTATTGTTCGTTGTAACGCTGAGGGCTCGGGTAGGAGAGTGACGAAGATGAAGATGGGAAATGGGAAGCTGCGGGCTTTAAATGTAATGGCCATCGGCGCCTGGATTCGACTTTCCTAGTTCTGCTTCTTTTTTTTCGTATGGGTCGTAAAAGGTATGCTTCGGGAGGGAGTGGTCTGATTGCCATGCGTCTGAAGTGGCGACTACTCCACCTAGTCGCTCGTGCTTGCTGATTTGTGCTACATTTGTGTGTTCGCCACCCCTCCGGGTGCTTTTAGTCTTGACGCACGCCTACCTTTGAGCTGCGCTGAATTTTCCCAACCTCCCTGGCACGCACAAGCTCATGTCGAAGGTCAATGCGGCGCCCTGGACAAGTAAGAGCTGAGCGGTGGTCTGTGCTGTCGCCCCTTGCGTGTGACACTGGGCCGAGCCTGGCCACGGCATCGCCGCGCCGTAAAGTGGCGGAGGTTGACGAAAAGGGCGCGGCATCCTTGCCTCTAGCAGACAGCTCTCCCTCTCTCTGTCTCTCTCTCTCTCTCTTTCTGTTTCTCCCTCTCTCTCTCTCTCGCTCTTCCCTCCCCATAGACCCTAAACGTCCGACAGTGTGATTTTGCTCACTCTGCGGATCCAGAGAGCCCGACCGCTTCTCGGGAGGTAGTTCGTCATCCTGGACAGATCATTGATGGTCCCGGGGCCTGCGGAGCCGAAGCTGGAGAGAAAGTGCTGGGACTGGCCGAGTCAATCTGCCGGAAGTCCGAGTATGTCTGTTCTTATGGACTCAGCTCCTCCGGGGGCAACGACAGGGGGGGGGGTCTGGCCCAGGGGGGAGGGATGGGGAGCCATCGATCGGGGCCTGGGCTTAAGTCTGCCCAGGAGTGTGCGGGTTGGCCATCAGGGGGGGCCGATCGTCGGGCTGTCCGCGCTGCATCGCCGCATCGGGGTCATCGTTTCCCCCCCCCCCTGAGCCGGCCTCCCCGAAGAGGAGGGCGGGGCCAGGATGAGAAAGGGGGGAGGGGCAGGTGCAGGGGCAGGAGGGGCATGAGGAGAATGGCGAAGACGACGGGGGGGAGGGGCAGGAGGAGAATGGCGACGACGACGGGGGGGGGGAGGAGGCAGACCGTGGAGGAGGGTGACGAGAGCACAGGTCACAGGAGGACGCGGAGTGTCGCTAGGTGGCAGGTTGGCCAGGTCGAGCGAGTCAGAGGGCCCCGTCGACGACGACGACGACGACGACGACGACGACGACGACGACGACGACGACGACGACGACGACTGCAACAGAATAAACTGTTGCACAGCCTGATCTTGGGATTGGAACGCATTCCCACCTGGCAGGCGGAAGGCGTTCGCGCGCGGCCCCGCTTCGGACGACTCGGCGAAGGGAGAATCACGCGGGCCGCGCAGGGGCAAGAGCAGAGCTTCTGATGGGCGGCTCTTGGGAGATGCCAGCATTTCGCCCGCTCTCGCGCGGCCCCGCTGCCCCTGCCGCTGTCGCTGTCGTCATGCGAGTCGGCGAACGAACCATGCGCCGCGCCCGCGCGGGAACGTCACTTCCGAGCGAACCGCGCAAGGAGCTTGGGCGAAGGCGACGAGTCGTCCGCTCACGCGGGCCCCCCGACAGTTGACAAGGGAAAGATGTGCGCCGCGCCGAGGCGGGTGCGCCACTGGTAAGCGAAATCTGTTTTGCGCCGACACGAGAGCGACATTTTCGTCCTCTCGCGAGTCGACGGAGTCGCGTGCCAAAAATATGCCGCCCCCAAGCGGGATCTCAAACCTCTAGAAAATGAGCGCGGTGCCGAGGCGAGAACGACATTTCGGCCTTTGGCGCAGGATGCGCACCCTGTTCCATTCCTGCCACGTATTTTGCAACATTGGCGGCGTCATGTCATGCTGGGAGCGAAAATGTAGACTGATCATTGTTTTCATAGGTGCGGTGGGAGGTCCCGGATTGGCTGGCTATCGGTCAGGTTTGAGGCAGAGTAGGAGTATATTCTTATAGGGAGTAAGGATGGGTACATGAGGACTATGAGTAAGATCGGGGAGAAACCCGGTGATGATTATAATGGTGGTGATGAAGGCGATGATGATGTGATGATGGTGGTGATGGTGATGGTGATGACGATGATGGTGATGATGGTGGTGATGATGATGCTGATGATGCTGCTGATGATGATGATGATGATGATGATGATGATGATGATGATGATGATGATGATAAGGCGGAGCAAGAAGCCCTGTCTCTCAAGGTCCTGCAATGCCCGTTCCAGCTTGGCCTCATATGAATTGTGCACAACCGACTCCTTGGCACCATCTGGCTCGCATGGCGAGGCCACAGCTCGGATAAGTAGAAGGCGGAGGTGAGGGAGAGGAGGAGCTGAGGGGCAGGAGGAGGAAGAGGAGGAAGAGAGGCGGGAGGAGGAGGAGGAGGAGGAGGAGGAGGAGGAGGAGGAGGAGGAGGAGGAGGAGGGGGAGGAGGAGTTGTTGATGATGATGTTGATGATGATGATGATGATGATGATGATGATGATGATGATGATGATGATGATGATGATGATGATGATGAGGAGGAGGAGGAGGAGGAGGAGGAGGAGGAGGAGGCGAAGGAGGAGGACGAGCCGGCGACATCCCCCGCTCGTCAACCGAGTTCTCCCCGCCTCCGAATCCGCATGTCGTTGGGTTGACGGCTCTAGCCTAACGCAGGCAGAGTGCGAGCGAAGCAGCTTCTCAACATTATTAGCAGTTTTAAATCGTGTTTGCATGTAAGTTGTTTCTGAGTTTTCGAAGAAGTTTGGTGCCCAAAGGGGTCGGCTTGAGGCTCTAAGCTGCCAGCGGCTAACGAACGGTAGCATGCAGGGCTTCTCCCTAAAATTACGAGGGCCCGTCAGGGTCTGGTGGCCCAGAGGCCCCTCGGGCGCCCCAAGGGGTCCCGAATGGTTCAGTGCTAGCTGGCAGTGGATTGCCGTTCAGAGCTGAGCTTCCGCCGAGCGATCGCCTGCCTGCCGAAGCGCCAGCCCGACTTGACCCTCTGCCCCTCCTGCTCTCGTCGCCACCCTCCAGCCCCGGAAGAGGCGGGGCGGGAGGGGGAGCCGGGCACACGTAGGAGTGACCCTTCGCCAGAGTGACCTCTGGTGCGAGCGCATTGGGGGTCCCCGATGCAGCGGCTTGCGCGCTTGGGTTTGGGTCCCCCACTACGCGCCCTAAAAATTGCGTTGCGCACCAAGGGTCCGTCTTGCCCAGTGTTGCTCTTGCGTGTAGCCGACGGGGGGTGGCGGTGCCAGGACCAGGCGGATGGCCAGAAAATTGCTGGCCGAGGCGGCGTTGCTGTGGAGCTAGGCGGGGTGACCGCGCGGGCGGGTCAAAGGAGGGAAACAGAGACGGAGAACGATATGGGGCAGGGAAGTTAAAGTAGGCAGGCGGGCAGGTGCAGATAGTGAAGGAAGCAGGAAGAGAAAGAGAGAGAGAGAGAGAGAGAGATGGTCACACATTGTTTCAGGTACATTTTCCATTACGTATACAAGCAGACACATGCACAGTCTAACAGGGGCGCATTACACATAAGGACATGTACACTTATGGGAACGCGGACGGGTGGGTAGACAGCTGGGCAGGCGGGTTGAAGACAAACCCAGCCGCAGGAAACAGACAGGTGCAGGCAGGCACGCGTAGACGATGGACCACGGCAGGCAGACAGAACATACACATATGGGCAGACGGGCGGATACGCATCGGCTCACTGAGGCCGATTTCCTGAAGAAGTATCGCATTTACGTTGCTGATGGTTGAGTGTTTGAGACAGTCGGATGGGGCAGAGAGAGATATGTAGCGATGTGAGATGTGTATATATATACAGAGGGAGAGAGACAGAGAGAGAGGAAGGGAGACGGGGGGGAGAGAGAAGGAGAGAGAGTTGTTTGTTCAAACATATCTATACATGTATCTTCTCCGAGGGAGGGACAATACAGATGGAGAGAGAGAGAGGGAGGGGGAGCGATACATATATATACACACATCCACAATGCTATACTTGTGGGTTTAACCAGACAGAAATATATAACGATGTGAAATGCAAATGTATACACACATCTATACAGAGAGAGAGAGACAACAAAGAGAGAGAGAAAGAGAGAGATCACACACAAAAGAAAGTGAGAAGGGGGGATGGAGAGAGAGGGGGGGAAAAGAAAGAGAGAGAGATTGATAATGCGATAGAGGGGAGGGTGCGAGAGTGACAAAGAGAGAGGGGGAAAGAGAGAGAGAGAGAGAGAGAGACACCTATATCAGAGTAAGGGGGCAGTGGGATTCTATGGGGCTTGCACCCTGTTGCTTACAACGGGAAGTGAGGGGTCACCAAACTGCGTTGTTGGGCCCCGAACTACAGCAACAGCGGCTCCCTTCTGATAATTCCTCACAATTTTTCAAATCGCGCTCACGCATGGGACTTCCTCAATTGATACAGGGGTCGCGCTTTCGCGTGGGACTTTCTCGCAATTGATTCAAACGTCGCGCCCTCGACACTCAGGAATCACGCTCTCGCTCTCGACTTCCTAGCGATTTGCTTGGGAATCGCGCTATCGCTCGAGATTTCCTCGCGATTCATGCAAGACGCACGCTTCAGCAACCCGCCTGCTCGATTTGGCCGCCCGGGCCCGCCTTCCCGACTCGCCCGCTAGGGTCTACCCGCCCGATCTGCCCGTTTGGTTCTGCAACATGTTTTCTGCCTCCTAGCCCCCCTCCTGCTACTCTCTCTCGCGCTCCATCCTCCTCCTCCTTCCCCCATTGTCCCTTCCTTCCATCCGTCTTCTATTCGCCTACCTTAGGGCTGCACGTGATACGCGTTGCAGGTCAGAAAGATATACCCCCAAGGGGGTACGATCTAAGACAAACAGGGCGGGCATCGAGGTATTGGAAATGTACGTATTGAATTGCAAGCGAGCAGATAAGAGCGAACAGTCTTGAAATTTCTGTTGTTGTTGCTGCTGCTGTTACTCTTGTTGCGTTGCGTTATTGTTGTCGTCGTCCCCCTCGCGTCGTGGCCCGTGACCCGCCCGCGATCCACCCGCGACCCACCCGTGACCCACCCACGACCCACCCGCGACCCATCCGCGACCCGGCCCGCGACCCGGCCCGCGACCCATCCGCGACCCGCCCGCGACCCACCCGCGACCTGGCCTGCGACCACCAGCGACCCACCCGCGACTCGGCCCGCGACCCACCCGCGACCCACCCTCATTTGAAGGGAGGAAAAATCCACCCGGACCAGACAATTGGCGTTTAAACGGTCCCAGGCGTTTACTAAACAGCCCTGCCCTGTTCGATTCCTTCTTCGGGCGCGTTTACTAAAAGACGCCGCGTGTCGGGGTGGCTATTATGGGGGTGGATTTTTTGACTTCTAGCATTGCTGTAACGAAAGATTCGGCGCCTGCGGCGGGCTCGTTGTACGGTTCGTGAAAGTTAGGCGTCTGCGGCGGCCCTCGCGCAGACTGCCGACGCCCCCGCCGCCCCTTTCGTTCTTATCCTTAATTCCGGGTTGCTACGTGTACACATGCATATACATATAACGGCGCACCGGGTCCGGGGGCCCGGGGCCGGGACCTCGACCGCAAATGTGCACCCCGGGGGGCCCGGAGGCTCGTCGGGGCTTGCCGGAGGCCTCCCCGGTCAGACAAGACGGCCCCAGAAGCGCCCAAGACGGCCCAAGAAACTTCCAAGAGGCCTCCAAGAGGGCTCCGAGATGCTGAAGATGGCCTCCAGACGTCCAAGGACGCCCCCAAGAGGCCCCAAGAAGCCTCCAACATGCGTCCCAAGAGGGCCCCTAGACGCAAAAATTTGCCCATTCCCTTCGTAAAACGTACATTTTCAACAAAGTTGTCTTTTGGGCTTTCCGACGTTACAGGACGGCCCAAGAGGCGCCCAAGACCGCCCCAAGACGGCCCAAGAAGCTTCCAAGAGGGCCCCAGGACAGCCCAAGAGGGCCCCAAGACGGCCCAAGAGGCGCCCAAGATGGCCCAAGAGGGCCCCAAGACGGGCCCAAGAGGGGGCCCAGAGGGGGACCACGAACCGCAAGCTCGAGCCTTCCGCCCCAAGAGGCCGCCAGGAGGCCCCCAGGAGGCCCCTCAAGAGGCCCCAGGAGACCCCCAAGAGGCCCAAAGGAGGCCCCGAGAAGCCCCAAATCGGCCCCCACAATGCTTCGAACCTGCTTCCAGGAGGCCCCCGACAGGTTCAGAGGCTCCCAAGAAGCTACGTCAAACTCCCAGCGAGCGGCCGGACGAGGCCCCCCAAAAAATCCCAAGAGGGTTCCAGTATTTGTATCCTTCAGCGCTCTCTGGCCTTCTTCCCCCTGCCCCCTTCCCTGCGACTTTCGTTGACTCAAGCTCGCCTCCTCTCCATTTCCTCTCTCTGCCTCTCTCTCTCTCTGTCTTCTTCTCTCTCTCTCTCTCTCCATCTCTCTCTCTCTCTCTCTTCGCTCTCTGTCTGTCTGTCTCTCTCTCTCCCTCTCTTTCTCTCTCTTTCTCTTTCTTCCTTTCAGATTCCGTGTCCTTGCGACCTTCTGCAGTCCCCGACGTCGCCACGGCTGGATCCGCTCGAGCGTGTCTTGTGATGTGCGGCGGTGCGAAGCCCGTCCCACTGATCAAGGCACAGGTACGAAATGATGGGTCCATCATTTCTTGCCTTCCCATGTGCGTTTTCCCAATCGATTCCTGGGCCCGAGGTCGCAAAAATTACGACGTCGGAGGTCTGGGGAGGCGGGAAGCACGACCTGGACCTCCGACGTCTTGGAAAAATCACGACGGCGGTTTCGGTCAATTTTCGGCCTCCGGGGCCCCTCGCAGGGTCCCGGGACCGTCAGAAAACGACTCAGGATGAACAAAAAAAAAAAAAACATCCCCAGGAAGTCGTCGAGAGGTCCAGGGGCCGCGCACAGAAAGCATCACGACATCGGACGTCCAGAGAGGAGGTAGGAACACGAGGAGGAGGGAGCCGAGACCTCCTGGCGACGCAACACCAAAGACAACAAAAGCTTCCCCGCGACTTCCCCCAGAGACTCTAACTACAGAAACTCCTTTCGTATTCCGGCCAGAAGCATCCAGAAACGATGTACATTAGCCCTGGCGGGGGGAATGATGGCGATGGTGATGTTCATGATGACGACGGTGACGATCCTAGCTAGAACCTAAGCGCGCGCGAAGCGCGCGCGTGGTTCTAGTTTATATATACACACATCTATATACACACATCGAGAAATAATACACATATATATATAAAGAGAGAGAGAGAGAGAGAGAGAGAGAGAGAGAGAGATCGGTCAGATAAGATATGGTCATGGTCGGTCGGCGGGAGTGCGGGAGTGCAGTGCGGATTCATAGCGAGGCCCTGGCGAGAGCGACGGCGTCAAGGACGTCTGCGTGAAGGCTCCCGATGAGTAGCAGGATTATGAAAATGAGGAACAGTTTTAAAGCTCGGCGACTCGAATTTGGACACGGGATTTCGATGGTATCCTTGAAAGTAGCGGACAGTTGGCGCGCCAGCTAAGAATCAGGCATGTCAAGATGTGCTCCATTGGTGTCCCCAAAGGCCCTGGGGATTCATTGGGGCTATGTGGCGACGAATCAAGTTTGACACTGACAATACTCCGCCGCGGCATGCATCGCAGCCAACGCGTGGGGACATCGAACGCGTGTGGCTCGGAACTGTCATCGTGCTTCAACCTTCGCTCACTTTCTAGCAGATCTGGATCCACCGGCATCAACTTAGGGCTCCGCTGCCGGGTACCGTCCTGTGCATCCGCTGCAGAACCGCGTCTCGCTCTCTCCAGCCCTCCGACATCGTGATTCCTGTCACGCCCGGGGCCCCGGAGCTCTCGACTGGCGCCGCGAGTATGTTCTTGACGGGCCCCGGGCACGGGAAACGACGTCCCCTCGCACGGTTGACACCGGCAAGGAAAGCAAGCCCATCTGCGTCTCGCAAACCCAGAGATCCAACGCATTGAAAAGATCAAGGCGGAGGTTTCTCGCATTGTTCGGCCTCTATAGGGGCCGTCGACGGGCCCCGGGATTGTCAAAAAACGGCTCAGGATGAAAAAACGGTCCTGGGGAATGGGCCGAGACTTCCGGGGACCCCGCATGGAAAAGTCACGACATCGGATCTCTGAGAAGGCCCCCCGCGCGCGGGTTGCGAAGACGACCACGCTCCCCGCGCCACGGGCCTGGGGGGCCAGTTCGGAACAGCACACGCCCCCCCCCCCCCACCCCCCCGGAGGCGCAGGCGGGCCGGGGAGCACCAGGGGGGAGGGAGGGGGAGGCTGTCGGGCAGGCCTGGAGCGAGGGTGCTTCGCTCCAGAGCGCAACGCGTAGAAAGCTCTTTTGAGTGTCCGGGGACGCTCTGGAGCGGCCCGCGGCGCCCAGTGCAGCCTCGGGGCCCGCCGGCTCTGCAGGTCCTGGATTCATCCTCCTCCGGACCTGTCCTCGCCCTGCCATCGCCCTGCAGACTGGGTCCGCCCTGCCGGTGGGTTTCCCAGGATCGACGAGCCCCCCGCCGTTGGCGGACCCGTCAGCGGAGCCTGACCCGGGATGCATGTATGTCTGTATGTATGCATTCATGTATGTGTGTACGTATGTATGCATGCATGCATGCATGTATGTATGTATGTATGCATGTATGTATGTATGTATGTATGTATGTATGTATGTATGTATGTATGTATGTATGTATGTATGTATGTATGTATGTACGTACGTATGTATGTATGTATGTATGTATGTGTGTATGTATGTATACGTGTATGTATACGTGTATGGATGTATGTATGCAGGTATGCATACATACATGCATGCATGCATGTATGTATGTATGTATGCATGTGTGTACGTATGTATGCTTGTATGTATGCATGCATGCATGCACGCATGCGTGTCTGTACACGCATGCACACATGTATGCACGTACATGTGTGTACGTTTCCCTTTCTCTGGTATACACTCATGTATTATGCACTGTGGATTCTGTGTGTCAGTAACACACAGACATCCTCACGTTTCCTCCTGCTCCTCTTCGTCTCTCTCCTCGTCCTCATCTGCTTCCTCCTGCTCCATTTGCTCCTGCGTCTCTTCGTAGAGCGGGCCGGGGGGTCCTGATTTCTTGGTAAGTGGTGGTGAGTTCCGTTCTAGGAACGGATCGTGAGCAAGGGAGAGGGCCTACAGTTCACCCCGGCTAGTCTGAAGACGTGCAGAGTTCTGGGCAGGGGCCTGGGCTTTCTGAGCTTAAAGCTTCGACGCGCTTGTAAGAGAAAGGACATACCGGGGTCCATTGTGATCCGATCGATCCGATCCGATTCGATTGCGATTTCTGCTGGTTCGATTCGACTCGGACAACCCGACGATCCGATGCGGCCCGATCCTCGCGTGACGTTGTTGTGGAGCCTGGCGCGGCCGATCCAGTTTGATTTCCATTCCGCGATGATGCTGCCCGATCTGCTGCACATTCTGTCCCCATCCTGTTTCCAGACTCGATGTCAGTTCAGGGATTCGTTTCTTCTGTGATCTCTCCCCGTCTTCGGGCTGGGCTTTGTTGCACACGCGGGGCAGATATGGCGAGTCGAAGTCGTTCATCAAACCCTCGAGCCCTCGGACCTCGATCCTCGAATCCTCGAGTCCTCGAATTCCCGATCCCAGATCTAAACGTAACACCCTCATAGCATCGATCTCCAGAGTCCTCGAGAGTTCGATCTTCAAGTTTGCAGCCCAGCCAGCCTCTCGGTGGGATCTGACCTTCGCGGGAATGCTCTGATGTCTCCCTCCCCCAGCCTCCACCCTTAGATCCAGGTGCCGGTTGTTTGCGTGCCAGTCTGAGCCCCGGTCCCTCATGGATCGGCCGTCCAGTTCGAGCAACGCCGCAGAGAGGTGTGGAGATGAGTCGAGGGCTCCGGACGCATTTCTTAGATGCCCTATGATTTAGCCTACGGCATCGGATCTCGGGGGACGTCCCGCGTGCCTTAGCGAGACGCTGCGCGCTGGCAGGTCACGTGGCAGGGGCTGCTCGACGAGGTGGCCAGGGCGCCAGGGCGCGAGGACGCTGGGCGCCAGCGAATGATTGCGAAGGCCTGACGGCCGGTGCCGCCGACCCTGTTCGCAATGCGCAGCAAGAGGCACGGGCTGTGGGATGGTTTGGGGGAACGGGGAGAAGGACGAGAAGGTGGGGGAGGGAGGTGTCGTATCTGACCCGGGACTTCCCCGGGACTCCCCCGGGACCCCCCCCGGGACCTCCTCTCCCCCCCCCGTCGGGGAAGGGAAAGGGAAGGGGCTTCCCTTCGACTCAATGACGACGTTGCTCAAGGTCGGTACGGGGGGGGGGCGTCGTATCTGACTCGGGGGGGGGGTCGCTACCCCCCCCGCTACCCCCCCCCCCTCCCGGCGGGGGAGGAATGAAAGGGAAGGGGCTTCCCTTCGACTCAATTACGAGGTTGCTCAAGGTCGGCTTGGCTGGAGCCCAGGGGAAGAGGAGTCCCAGGGGGGGGGCGTCGTATCTCGTATCTGACCCGGGGGGGGGGTCGACTACCCCCCCCCCCTCCCGGCGGGGGAGGGATCAAAGGGAAGGGGCTTCCCTTCGACTCAATTACGAGGTTGCTCAAGGTCGGCTTGGCTGGAGCCCAGGGGAAGAGGAGTCCCAGGGGGGGGCGTCGTATCTGACCCGGGGGGGGGGTCGCTACCCCCCCCCCCCTCCCGGCGGGGGAGGGATCAAAGGGAAGGGGCTTCCCTTCGACTCAATTACGAGGTTGCTCAAGGTCGGCTTGGCTGGAGCCCAGGGGAAGAGGAGTCCCAGGGGGGGGCGTCGTATCTGACCCGGGGGGGGGTCGTACCCCCCCCCCTCCCGGCGGGGGAGGGATCAAAGGGAAGGGGCTTCCCTTCGACTCAATTACGAGGTTGCTCAAGGTCGGCTTGGCTGGAGCCCAGGGGACCCCAAGTATCTGACCCCGCTACCCCCCCCCCCCTCCCGGCGGGGGAGGGATCAAAGGGAAGGGGCTTCCCTTCGACTCAATTACGAGGTTGCTCAAGGTCGGCTTGGCTGGAGCCCAGGGGATGAGGTCTCCCAGGGAAAGGGAAGGACAGAGACGACGAGTACAAAGAATGACGGAGATGACGGCTCGAACGGAAAAGCCCCTCACACACGCCGACAGGGTCGGCGGATTTGCTCCCCCAGGTCCGCGCCAGGGTTCCGAGACATCCGACAGCGATGGCGACGGCTACGATCAGGGCCCCAGGAAACAAGACGTTGCAACCCAGGAGTTTGCCAGACCCAGCTGGAGAAAATGAGGAATCGCAAAGTGCTTCGGCCCACAGCTGCCGTTTTCTCTGGCGTGTGCCTGCTGTCCGTGATCATCACACGAAGCATTCATGCACGGGCCCTGACGACGACGCCGACGACGATGTGGTCGTGGTGCTCATGGCCGTGGTCGCGTCGTGGTCGCTGTTATGGTCGCCTCCTGGGATATCCCGGAGGTTCCGCGGCGGCCTCCGGGAGGCCTCTGGGAGGCCTCCCGAGGCCTAGAGAGGAGCAACAACGCGCCAGTCGTCGCCATTGGCCTGCGGCGGCCATCGCCTGGCCCTCGTCGGGGGGAGGAGGAGGAGGAGGAGGAGGAGGAGGAGGAGGAGGAGGAGGAGGAGGAGGAGGAGGGAGGGAGGAGGGAGGAGGAGGAGGAGGAGGTGGACGAGGAGGAGGAGAGCAGGAGCAGGAGGAGGAGGAGGAGGAGGAGGAGGAGGAGGAGGAGGAGGAGAGGGGAGGAGGAGGGGAGGGGGGGAGGAGGCGGCCCCTCGGCGGTGGCCGGGAGCTCGGCGACACCGCCCTCGAGGCGCTGCGGGGGCTGCTCGCGCGGCGGCCTCGCGGGCGCCGCGTGCTACCAGCTGCGGCTGCGTGCCCCGGGGGGCCGCCGCGGAACGGACGACGACCACCTGCGATGGAGGAGGAGGAGGAGGAGGAGGAGCAGGAGCAGGAGCAGGAGCAGGAGCAGGAGGAGCAGGAGGAGCAGGAGGAGGAGGAGGAGGAGGAGGAGGAGGAGGAGGAGGACGAACAGGAGGGGCAGGAGGGGCGAGGAGGAGGGGGGCAACGACGACGGCGACGACTACGACAACGACGAGGAGGCTCCTTCTTTTTCTCCTCCTACTCCTCTTCGCTCCCCTCTTCTCCCCCTCGCTGCCTCCTCCTCGCTCCCCTATCCTTCTTTTCCTCGCTCAAATCCCCCCCCCGCTCCTCCCTGCTTCTCATCCTTCCGCGTCCCACCTCCCGCCCCCTCCGGCATCGTTTCTAGCTGGGCTGGCGGGGTTCCGCGAAGCGTCTAGAGCATTTTTAGTTGTTCTTCCCGTGGCCCTCTCGGAAGGAATCGATTGGAGCATCGCGGAACCTGGTGGGAGCCGTCTCGGGCCGTCTGGGAGCCCCCTCCGCGCCCTCCGCATTTCTGCGTGCTGCCCCCTGCGGCAGCCGCTGCTGTCTTCGGCGCGCGCCACCGGCGCGCCCTCGTCAGCCTCTCGTGTTCTGCACCGTCCTTCTCCGCGCGCCGGCCGGCCCTGCGGCACAGGCTCGCGCCCGGCGGCCGACGCGGACCCCGAGCCGTGGGAGGACCGGGGCGCGCGCCCCCTGCTCGAGGGCTCGAGGCCTTGGGGCTTGTTTTGTTTTGGCCCCGCCGGTAAGGTTACTGGCATGGGCGGGGGGCGGGGGGCCTGGACCTGGAGCAAGCCGTAAACGACTTGCACGTGCAGAGAGCACGCCAGGCGAAAGGCACTTGCACGCCAGTATTCGTCTGAAGAGGGGCGAGGGATGGGAGGGGTGGGGTGGGGTGGGGTGGGGTGGGGGGGGGGCGAACGCTATGCAAGTAGCCTTGCCCGAATCCCAACAAAAAACTCCAGGAGCTTCAAACGTTTAGAGGTCTGCGCCAAGTTCTTGGGTCGGCGTGGGGCCCGCCCGGTGGCGCCTCCCGTGCCGCCCCATTGCGCGCCCCGCGCGCCAGGGATGCGGGCCCAGTTCCGAGCCTTCAAATCCGCGCGGGCCTCCGAAAGTGGATGGTCCCAAAAGTGCTTGCACCTAGGGGTTCTGAATGTGCTTCCTTTCGGGGAAACGCAAGACTCGAGTAAGCAGGAACTCGGGCTTGCCGACTTTTTTGAGCAGCGCGTCTCTTGGATTTTGACGGCCCAGTGTTCGTGGGAAGTTTGCAGCGGGAGCTCGCGTCAAATTTCAGATTGGGCCTCGTCATTTTTATGATGGCCCCGTCAGGCTAACCCGAGTCCCCCGTACCCGAGTCTAAGGTAATTCTATAGGTGTGCGTCGGGGTCCCGGCTGGTGCCTGGTTGGTGCGAGCCAGGGGGCGCCTCGTGGGCGCCCCGCGTTGTGTGTGTACGTTTGTGTGTGTGTCGAGGTTTCGCTTGGTGCCCGCCCGTGGGGGCCCTGCGTTGTGTGTGTGTGTGGGTGCGTATGTGTGTGTGTGTGTGTGTTAACTCTTCGACGTCTGAGCGTCCCTTCTTCCTCTCGGTCGTCCTCCCCCCCTCTTTGCCCGCCGGCCAATTCGCTAGTTCGTGCCCATTTCTAGCTTCTGGCTGGAGCGGAGTTCGCCGCCTCGCCGATGGCGGAACAAATATATATCTATACATATATATATATGTGTGTGTGTTTGTGTGTGTGTCGAGGTTTCGCTTGGTGCCCGCCCGTGGGCGCCTCGTGGGCACCACTGCCCGCTCGTGGGCGCTTCGTGGACTCACATCACACCGGATATCTTACACCATATTGCTTCCACAACCTAGCTTGCACTACATAGCCTTCACTGCGTAGCTTACACCACACACCTTGCACCGCACAGCTCACACCACATAGCAGTACACCTCACAGCTTCACCGCATGGCTCAAACCACATAGTTCACATACAACATAGCTGTCACCACATAGCTCACATGGCATATCTTTCGAAACATAGGTTGCGCCACACAACTTGAGCCGCATAGCTCACAACATATAGCTCACACCGCACTAACACCATGTAGCTTACACAGCACAGCGTACACCACTCAGTTTGAACCGCATAGACCACATAGCTCACGCCGCATAGCTCACACAGCATACTGCACACCACACATCGCATCTCTCACACACCATAGCTCACACCACATAGCTCACACAACATAGCTCACATAACACAGCCCATTCCGCATAGCTTACATTGCATGGCTCTCACCTTCCTTAGCAGAATAACTTTCTCTTTGGGGTCCGCGCTGGGTAACATATGTGTGCTGACTTCGCTTCTTCCAGGGATGTTCTCGGGCTGGGGCCATCAAAAAGGACGCCGCTGGGACGAACAACTGTCCCCAGGGAAGCGGTCAGGAGCTTCTGTGTCCACGGGGCTGAGCAGCTGAGCAACATCACCCCGTCGCATGCCCGGGTCTGGAAAACCGCGGTCTGTCGCCGCATGCAGGGGGGATGGGGGTCCGGGGGGAAGGGGGGATTTTCGCGCCCCCCCCTCCCCTCCCTCTCGCCAGCGAACGGCGACGCACGACGGCCACCGCCTCCCCTGCCTCAGCCCCGCGTGCTCCCTTCCGAATGCGGCGAGATCGAACGATCGCCGAAGAGCCACCCCCTCCCGCCGAGGGGGGGGAGCTGGGAGGCCCCCGCCCTGGCGGCGAGGGAGGTCCCCGACCTATCCAGCGACCCGGTTGTTTGTTCCGAGGGAGGCGGCGGCCACCGGGCCTCCCAGCTGGGCTCCGAGAGCCAACGGGTCGGAGACCACCGCGCCGCGCATCGCCGCTGCATGGGTGCTGCGGCTCGACGTGGGGCCCGATCTCCTCCCTCCACGCCGGCGTCGCCGACGCATCGCCGGCGTCGCCGAGGCATCGCCGAGGCATCGCCGTGGCATCACCGAGGCATCGGCGATGCGTTCGCGAGGCGGCGCGATCCTCCGACCCCAGCTGCTCGGACCCCATCTCTGGCGGGCCTCTCTGCTCGGCCCGGCCCCTTCCGCGGGGTCGACTCCTCGCCCTAAGTCGGGCGTGTCCCTTTACAGGAGGAATATTCAAAAGTAGATTAAAAATAGCCTGGGGACGATTTTGCTTCGTTTTTTTTGTGACAATTTACAATTTTCCATATTTTTCCTCCAAAATCCGCCTGTAGGGGGGCATGCCCGACCTAATCCTCGCCCCACGGGTCTTGCGCTGACCCAGGGCCTGCCGCCGCCTGAGGCCGGGCCTGGCGAGCCACCGGCCGTCTCTCGGGGACGGCGGAGAGGGAGTTGAGGACCAGGGGTGGCTGGGACCATGGGGTCTCCCGGATTTCATTGCCCATCCTGCTCGTTATGGTGACCACTGTTTAAGCTATTGTTTTGTTAGTTTGTTTCTACTTATTCGTCTTCTTCTTGTTTTTCTTATGATAATTATTCGTCTTCTTCTTACTATTTTTATTCTTATTATTCCTCTTCTTCCTCTTCGTATTCCTTCCATGGTTCCCTGGCCCCCCGTCGCCCGCGCGCGTGCCTCGGGCCACGATGCGCCGATCGCCCGTCCGTTCCTGGGCCCCCCTCTTCCAGCGCACCCGGGCCCGGACTCCCTCGAGGCTCTGGGGGTGTCTCTGGGGGAGCGCCGCCTCGCTCTCTCCCCGGGGGCAGCCTTTCGGGGAGGATAGGCTCATGGGGGGCGTGCATCGATCCCCAGTCGCCCAATGATCGCCGATAGGGGTCCGACAGCCCACCCCGCCCAGGAGCGTGCGGATTTGCCGATCGGCGGTGCATTTCCGATTCCAGGTCGATTCTCCCAGCCCGCCCGCCAGGCCGTTCCCCCCTGAGCCATCCCCCTGTTCTCCGTTGCCCCTTACGAGGTATGGTGAGAACTGCCTCCCTCGAGAGTGATCGAGGTCCAAGGATCGAGAATCGAGGATCGAAGATCGAGGACCGAGGATGAGGGATCGAGGGTTGAGGATCGAGGACCGAGGATCGAGGACCGAGGACGAGGGTCGGCGATCAAGGAATCGAGGATCGAAGACCGAGCTTCGAGGCTAGAGGCCCGAGGCTCAAGGACGTGTAGGATCGAGCATCGCACCTCGAGGCTCGAGGAGGCAGGATCGAGGATCAAAACCCGAGGATCGCGAGGCCCCTCCCTCGGCTCTGGCGGGCGGCAGGCCCGCCCACCTGTCGGTAGGAGCTGGAGCCGCAGCCCCTCGCCGCGGCGCGGGCCGCCGCGCCCGAGGAGAGCGAGCCCCCTGCCGAGGCGTAGGGATTTCCAGAATTTCGCCATCACGCAGTGACAACAAGGCTAAAATGCGCAGCACTTCGGGAACAGGCCGCGATCAATCCTGTCAAGGTATTCGCGCCTGGCCTTAGAAATCGGTAGCTTGCACGGTTTCCCAGGCCCCTGAGCTGGGCGGGGTGGGCCCTGAGGTCCTGGCGTCTCGATGTTTGTTCGAGCCGGGCGTTTTCGCTTCTCTTCGGGCCCCCCTATAGGGGCCGTCACAGATCGGTCCGGCTCGAAGAATGGCGCAGACAGACGGGGTCTCCATAGGGCTCCGGGCGTGATGTTGCACGACGTTGCCATGCTTTCGCTACGCGTCGGATCTCGGGGGAGGGGAGGAGGGGGGCGGGAGCCGGGACAGGAGGGAGCGAGGGAGCGGGGGCGGAGGCGGCGGCGGGGGCGGGGCGAGAAGAGCTGGGGACGGGGAGGCCGGAGGAGCCGGGTCGGACGGGAGGGGGGCTGCTCAGGGCAGGGCGGGGTCACGAAGAGGTCTGCTGCACGCAGCTGGTCTGGGCCCCGCCGCCGCGCGCATCCCTGCATTCGGCGGCGAGCCTGGGGGGGGGGGGGAGGGGGAGGGGGCGGGCCGTCTCAGGGGGCTCGGCAGTCGCCCGGCCTTCTGAGAAGCCCCCCTGAGCCTGCCCCGAAGGCACAGAGCACCTCCCAGAAGGCGCAAGGGCTTCTGAGAAGCCCCGCCGCCTTCTGAGAAGTCCTTCTCATTCTCACTTCCCCCCCTCGCTTGCTGCCGATCCATGCAATGCATGGATCGGCGCCAGGGTTATCATGGCATGCCTTGGCGACCCTGGCGCTGGGAGGCGCGGGGGGGATATCAGCCGCGTGGGCTGCCGCGCGAGCCCCCCTCTGCGATCCCCCCCCCGGTCGTCCGCCCCGGCAAGGAGTCTCATCGAGAATAAAAGAACCCCTAATCCTTTCAACACATGGCAGACGTGGCCTCACTGAGGTCCCCGTCTTTGCACTAGGGATAATGTGCATATATATATATATATATATATATATATACACATATATATATATATATAACGCCCCCCCTGAAAAATCGCAGGATGATGCAAAGCCTTTCTTTCTCTTCCTCCTCCTCCCCCTTCCTTTGGAAAGCGCCGCAAAATGATCCCATTGAGGCCTCACAACAGGAATCTTTTGGAAACGCACAAATTGATTCTATTGGAAAGCCTCGCAACAAGAATCCTTTGGAAAGCGCCACAAAGGGATTCTATTGGAAAGCCTCATAGCAGGAATCCTTTGGAAAGCGCCACACAGGGATTCTATTGGAAAGCCTCACAAAAGGAATCCTTTGGAAAGCACCACAAAGGGATTTTATTGGAAAGCCTCACAAAAGGAATCCTTTGGAAAGCACCACAAAGGGATTCTATTGGAGAGCCGCACAAAAGGAATCCTTTGGAAAGCGCCACAAAGGAATTCTATTGGAAAGCCTCACAAAAGGAATCCGTTGGAAAGCACCACAAAGGGATTCTATTGGAGAGCCGCACACAAGGAAATTCTTTTGGAAAGCGTCACAAAGGGATTCTATGGGAAAACCAAAAAACCCCCCAAAAACATGTAAAAAACCATTGAACAACAAGAAAAACCAAAGAAACCAAAGACCCAGGGCTGAAAAACCAAAAAAAACATTGAAAAAACACAAAAAAAAACAAAACAACCAAAGATTTCAATACTTACTCCACCTCTCGTCCTCCTCCTCCCCCGCCTCCTCCTCCTCCTCCTCCTCCTCCTCCTCCTCCTCGTCATCCTCCTCCTCGCCCCCCACCCCTCAGCCCCCACCCCCCATCCTTGCCCCGCTTCTATGGGAGGAGGAGGAGGAGGAGGAGGAGGAGGAGGAGGAGGAGGAGGAGGACCGGAGAGAGAATGGAGGAGGAGGAGGAGGAGGAGGAGGAGGAAGGCAAGGGGGGGAGGGGGAGGAGGAGGAGGAGGTGGACCACTCCTCCATTCCGCTTCTCCGCCTCCACTTCACTCCTCCATCCCGCTCCTCCTCCATCCCACTCTTCCGCAATTCCGCTCCCTCCTCCCCCCCTCCTCCTCCTCCTCGCAGGGCAAGGGGCGAAGGAGGAGGAAGGGTAGGAGGAGGACGAGGGGGAGTAAAAGGTTAGGGCTAAGGGTGGGGGCGAGAGGAAGGAGGAGGATGGGAGGAGGAGGAGGGAGGAGGAGAGGAGGAGAAGGAGGGAGGAGGAGGAGGATGAAGAGGAGGAAGGGGAGGAGGAAGGGGAGGAGGAGGAGGAGGAAGAGGAGGAGGAGGCGGGGGAGGAGGAGGACGAGAGGTGGAGTAAGTATTGAAATCTTTTTTTTTTTTTTTTTGTTTTTTTGGTTTGTTCAATGTTTTTTTCGTTTTTCAGTCCTGGGTCTTTTTTTTTCCACTGTTTTTTGGGTTTTTTGGTTTTCCAATAGAATCCCTTTGTGACGCTTTCCAAAGGATTCCTTTTGTGCGGCTCTCCAATAGAATCCCCTTGTGGTGCTTTCCAAAGAATTCCTTTTGTGAGGCTTTCCAATAGAATTCCTTTGTGGCGCTTTCCAAAGGATTCCTTTTGTGCGGCTCTCCAATAGAATCCCTTTGTGATGCTTTCCAAAGGACTCCTTTTGTGAGGCTTTCCAATAAAATCCCTTTGTGGTGCTTTCCAAAGGATTCCTTTTGTGAGGCTTTCCAATAGAATCCCTGTGTGGCGCTTTCCAAAGGATTCCTTTTGTGAGGCTTTCCAATCGAATCCCTGTGTGGTGCTTTCCGAAGGATTCCTTTTTTGAGGCGAGGAGGTGGACCACTCCTCCATTCTGCTTCTCCGCCTCCACTTCACTCCTCCATCCCGCTCCTCCTCCATCCCACTCTTCCTCAATTCCGCTCCCTCCTCCCCCCCTCCTCCTCCTCCTCGCAGGGCAAGGGGCAGAGGAGGAGGGAGGGGGAGGAGGAGGACGAGGAGGAGTGAAAGGTGAGGGCTAAGGGGTGGGGGGCGAGGAGGAGGAGGAGGAGGAGGATGAAGAGGAAGAGGAGGCGGAGGAAGGGGAGGAGGAGGAGGAGGAGGAGGCGGGGGAGGAGGAGGACGAGAGGTGGAGTAAGTATTGAAATGTGTTTTTTTTTTGTTTTTCAATGTTTTTTTTTTTTTTGTTTTTCAGCCCTGGGTCTTTGGTTTCTTTCTTTTTTCAATGGCTTTTTTGGTTTTTTGGTTTTCCAATAGAATCCGCTTGTGACGCTTTCCAAAGGATTCCTTTTGTGCGGCTCTCCAATAGAATCCCCTTGTGGTACTTTCCAAAGGATTCCTTTTGTGAGGCTTTCCAATAGAATTCCTTTGTGGCGCTTTCCAAAGGATTCCTTTTGCGCGGCTCTCCAATAGAATCCCTTTGTGGTGCTTCCCAAAGGATGCCTTTTGTGAGGCTTTCCAATAGAATCCCTTTGTGGTGCTTTCCAAAGGATTCCTTTTGTGAGGCTTTCCAATAGAATCCCTGTGCGGCGCTTTCCAACGGATTCCTTTTGTGAGGCTTTCCAATGAAAATCCTGTGTGGTGCTTTCCGAAGGATTCCTTTTGTGAGGCTTTCCAATAGAATTCCTTTGTGGCGCTTTCCAATAGAATTCCTTTGTGGTGCTTTCCAAAGGAATCCTTTTGTGAGGCTTTCCAAAGGATTCCGATTGTGAGGCTTTCCAATGGATTCCGTTTGTGAGGCTTTCCAATAGAATCCCTTTTGTGAGGCTTTCCAAAAGATTCCGATTGTGATTCTTTCCCATAGAATCCCTTTGTGGCGCTTTCCAAAGGATTCCTTTTGTGGAGCTTTCCAATAGAATCCCTCTGCGGCGCTTTCCACAGGATTCTTTATGGGAGGCTTTCCAATAGAATCCTTTTGTTGTGCCTTCCCAAGCAAGGAGTGGAAGTGCAATGGAGTTGGATTGAGCGCTTTGCATCGCCCTGCGATTTTTCAGGGGGGCGGGGATACGCCAGCACCCATATAGAAATGTGTATGGGCGGTTTAGTTCGATACATCTGCAGAAAAGAATCCCCTTGCCTAATGTTTTTGGCCCTCCTAACTCAGGTCCCCTCCCGAAGGATTGGGGGCTCCTTTTCTGGTGGATCAAGGAGGGGGGCAGGGGCGAGAACGGGCAGGAGAAGGAGGGGGGTCGGCGGCAGGCGGAGAGGGGTGCCCGCCCGCTGGAGCCGGGAGCGCTCTGTATGGGTGCACCTACGGGGGGAGGCCACGGCTCATGCCGCAGAGTGCCAAAAGCTCGCGACGGGAGGTTTTTCCATGCTTTCAGCCTCCAGGGGCCCTTGCCAGGCCTCGGGGTCGTCCAGTAACGGCTCAGGATGGAAAGCCGGTCGCGGCGAAGGGGTTATAGACCTCTGGGGGTCGACCTTGTGAAAAGATCACGGCGTCGGGGGTCGGGGCCCAGCGTCTTGACGCTGAGCCTAGTCGGAGGTCTTTCGGCCTCCAGGGGCCCCCGCCGGGCCCCGGGGCCGTCAAAGAGCGATGCCCAGGACGAGAGGCCGGTCCCTGGGGGCGGGGGCGGGGAGGTCTGCGCGGGCCCCGTGTGTACAACACCGGGGCGTCGGAGAGGTCGGGCAGCTCCAAGGTGGGTCACCCGTGGGTGGGGGGGGGGGCGTCGTCAGCTCCTCCTCCCGGAGGCCGAGGGTCGATGAGGAGAGAGAGAGAGAGAGAGAGAGAGAGAGCACGGGATCGAGAAGGTTTGGGGCGTTTTTGGGCGTGTTTGGAAGAGTCCCCGGGGCTCCTGGCGGGTCTATACAGGGGGGGTCCGTTTCCTCGAGGAGCTGGCGGCTCCCCTTGGCATTCTCCTTGTCAGCGGGCTGGGGGGGCCCACAGTTCTGGCCGCCGTGAACACCTTCGGCGTCTGCAGGGGCCCTCACCAGACCCCACGATGTTCAAAATCACGGCGTCGCGGGTCAGGGGGAGAGGGCGTGGGAGATGAGGTTCGAAGTTTGAGGGCTCAAAGTTTGAGGGTTCGAAGCTTGAGGTTCGAACTCTGAGGGTCCGAAGTTTTGAGCTCTTCTCTGCATTCTTCGGGCCTCTCGGAGGCCTCGTCTCCACGGGTCTGGGCCCGCTTTTCTTTGCATCAGCTGGGCCTCTCGGAGACCTCGTCTCCACGGGTCCGCCTCGAGCTCACGGTCAGGGCGGCAGGGAGGGACCTGGACTTCGGTGTGGAGCTCTTACTGCTTTATTTCGTATTCTGTCGCTGTCGGCTTCTGGGACCTGGGCTCGGGAAGGAAAAACTGCCCGCCCGGGCTGGGGGGTCGTCTCGACGACCTTTGGGACCCACGGCTTCAGCACACCAATGCGTCGCAAGTCTGAGAAGAGGGGGAGGAGGATGAAGAGGATGAGGAGAAGGATCATGAGGAGGAGGAGGACGAGGAGGAGGAGGAGGAGGAGGACGAGGAGAAGGAGGAGAAGGAGGAGGACCAGTGTAAACCCAAGACGCATCAACGATGCTGCAATATACCCTCCCTCCAAGTTCTCTCTTCACAGGTCCATACAAGGCATCTTTTTTTACTGCGGGATGTGCCCCGTTGGAAGGCAACCGTCTGAGAATCCTCAATCGCGCCACGGCACCATTCCTGTTACAGCAACGCCGCTAATCAACGTTACTGTTGTGTCCTGACAATCCTGAGTCGTGCCAGAGCACCGTTCATGGGACATCAGCACCGCGAGTCAACCTGACTGTTGCGCCCTTGCAATCCCAAATCGCGCCGGAACACCACACCTGGGACGCCAGGCATAAGGATATTCGAAATTGCGTTAGGTTTTCAACACTAATGCGCGCGACGCTAAGGCACGATCCACATTTTGAAAAAGAGCTGCCTTCCATCCGTGAAGCTGTGCAAACTTTCAAGGTAATTTCGTGCGGCGCTAAGACGAGAGCCACATTTTGAAAAGGAACCGCCATCCATCCTTGAATCTGTTGTTAACTGTGAAGGCAACTGTGCGCGGCGCTAAAGGGAGAGTCACATTTTGACAAGCAGCCACCCTCCATCCGTGAAGCTCTTCATTAATCTTAACAAGACGAGAATGTGAGCGGCGCTACGGCGAGAGCCAAATTCTGAAAACGGCCCAGCCTCAATCTGTGAATCTCTCGCAACATTTTAAGACGTATGTGCGCGGCATTGAAGTGAGAGCTATATTTTGAAAATGGCCCGACCTCCACCCGTGACACCCTTCCAAATGTTTAAGACGAGTGTACGGGCGCTGAGGCGAGAGCCACAGTTTGAAATCGGTTCGACCTCCATCCGTGAATCTCTTGCAAATTCCGAGTATGTCTCAGCGAAACGCCTGGTCTGCCCTTCGGACACGTGTCGGGGTGTGACATAGAGGAGTTGTGCATAAGGAAAATGGATGGTGGAGGAGGAGGAGGAGGTTGATGGAGTAGGAGGAGGGATGGGAGGAGGAGGAGGACGAGGAGCAGGTGGAGGAGGAGCAGAAGGAGGAGGAGGGAGGTCCCCATAGTCCATCTCCGTAACCCTCCTCGTCCTTGTCCTCATTATTGGGCCTTCGAGGCCCTCCTTTTCGGGACGGCCGGACGCGGCAAGAAGAACTGGACAGGATTGTGCTCTCAAAGGCGCTCTTGAGCCGGTCCGTACGTAGGACCTTGCGTTCTCCTCGTCATCCCCCTCCTCTCCTTGCGAGGTGACTTGCAATGGTCTGGCATACTGGTCTTCGCTCTCAACGCCGCGCTCGCCTTTCAGCTGAAAGCCCCTCGCGCGTCGTGGATGGCGTCGCCGCCGCCGTCCTGGCCGTGGGCGTCATCGTCGTCGTCGTCGTCGTCGTCGTCGTCGTCGTCGTCGTCGTCGTCGTCGTCGCTGTCGTCGTAGTGGTGGCGATGGTGCTGGTGGTGGTGGTGGTCGTCGTCGTCGCCGCGCAGCATGCCTGATCGCACGAGGAGCAGGACGCGTGCGGCCGCTTCGAGTGCGCCCTGGGCCCGCGGCACTGGCCCGCCGGGCGTTCCAACGGGCCGCGCCAGCTTGCTCGGGGGGCGAGGGGGAGGGGACGGGGCCCCGAACCTTCGATCGCGGCACGCGCCAAAAAGTTGGAAGGGAGGGGGGGAGAATGGAGCAATGCAAGCGGAAGGTCTGGCTGTGATGGCATGGCCTGCTCTGGCTCGTCCTCCACTTCCCCCCTCCCTCCTTCTTGTCCTCCCCCTGCTCCTTTTCCTCCTCTTTCTTTTCCTCATCCTCCTCTTCCTCCTGCTCCTCCTTTACCGTGTGGTGGTGCGGGCGCTCCTCGTCCTTCCCTCGTCTCCTCCTCCCTCTCCTGTCCAGTCAGGGCTGGGCGTTTGAGCCGCTAAACCTGGTCGCCAAGGATAGGCTTGAGGGTAGGGTAGGAGAGGCATCCATCGCCGCAGTCATTCTTCTGTTGGATCGCGGACGGTCATACCTGTAGAATCTGGTAAACATTCACCTCCTTCTCCTGGTCCTCTCCCTTCTCCGCCTCTCCTCCTCCTCTTCCTCCTCATCCTCCTACTTCCTCCACCTCCTCCTCCTCATCCTCCTCCTCCTACTCCTCTATTTCATCTTCCTCCTCCTCCTCCTCC
>CAUYUJ010016896.1:0-45000 GCA_963575745.1 Prorocentrum cordatum
GTCCCGCAGGCTCGCCCAGCCGAGCTCCTGCAGGCGCGCCCAGCTGTCCGAGAAGTCCGCGAAGAAGGCGTCCTGGTCCGCGGCGTAGGCGTCCACCCACCTCTGGCGGCGCGCGGAGGAGGGGGGCAGGGCGAGGGGGGCCGGCCCTGTTGAGGGGGCAGGTGGGGTCTTCCTGAGCGGGCCCCTTCCCCCTTCTGGAGGCCTCGGAGGAGGCTTCTCCGAGGCTCACGTTGCTCCCGTCGCACTTGAGGACCACATGAATAATCTCGAGCACCCAGAGAAGTATCAAAACAGTGTCGAACGAGTATCGCCTCTCAGGGCCCAAGACGTGAAGACCCTCCAGTTTCGGTACTTCCCTGGTGCTCGAAATTCTTCCTGGTGCTCAAGGCTAGAGCAAGTTGGCACATCATAGTCCAAGGCAGGAGGGCTCCTACACGGGGCGGGGTGTCTCCTTCGAAGGCCGACTATAGCCCATCCTGGCCCCACTCTTGCGCGCCGCCAGTCGCCTCTTGAAGCTGGGGTCCTGGACCAGAGCCATATCGCTCTCCAGCATGATGGTATTCGAGGCCGCGCACCTGTACTGCGGTTTGCCCTTGCTTGTCGTCTCGGGGCTGAAGGACTTCTCGACCAGAGCCTTGAAGTACGAGTTGTCGAACCTGCTGGGGTCCGCAGTCCACGCCCCGTCGAAGCCGGACCGGTCGAGGTGGCACCTGCCGACGGCATGAGCACCCGAGAGCGCCACGATGTCCCTGTCCTGAAAGCCCTTGGAGTGGAAGATCTGCCGCAAGTGGTCCGCGCCCTTGTCGCCATCTGGTAAGCGACCGTCCTTTGAGCAGGAACCGACCGTCCCGGCATTCCTATAGGCCTACCACCAGATGTTCTTAGAACTCTTGTGATCTAAAAACAAAAACAATGTTCTTAGATCATAAGCCCGATGTGATTTAAAAACAGTTCCAGCCAGAACTGTTCTAAGAACATCTCGTGGAAACCACACGAGGTTCTTGGAACATTGTCTGGTGGGCCTACAGACAGGCCAAGACGCTTCGCCACTGCTTGAGTCCTGGGACGGCACGGACGCGGCGGAGGACCGTGCGTCTACCCGGCCGAAGCGCGTGGCGATGTCCGGGCCGCCCATCAGGCGAATGGACACGTTGGCGGCCAGGGCCCACAGGTCCGCGTGCGAGATGAGGTCTGGGCAGTACTTGCCCGAGATGTTCGAGAGGAGGGGGATCGCCACCTCCGGCAGCCCGGCGTTGGCGCCGAACTTGCTCTCGCCGCCGTCCTAGCAGGAGAGGAAGCAGAGACATGCACTCTAGGTCGCATAACCAGTAACTTCGAGCATCGCACCCCGCGATGCGCGGCTTTCTTCGCGCAGACGCGCCGCCGCCCTGGACGGCGGCGCCTCTCCAACCGAAGCTGCGAGGCGCAAAGCGTGGGCATCTGCGCAAGCTTTTGGAGGTCCGCGCAGATTTCCTGGTTCGGCGCTGGACCCCCCTCAGTGGCGCCGGAGGCGCCGCCAGGGCTGCCCCGCGCAGATCCAAGAGATCCGCGCGGACCTAGAACTGTCCATTCCCTAATCGGCAAGCAGCTGGGGCTGGTATGTGTACAGCAAACTCGCCATCGCTCGGACGTCCATTCCCCGTATCTTGTTTCGATGAGGGATGCGTTTTCTTATTCAGCGGTTCGGCATTGGGCGGAAGGGGGGGGGGATGAGGGGCCAGTCTAGCTCAGGACCTCTGCTTACTGCCACTGTTTGCAGCAGTGCGTCCCATGGGAGAGATTCCGCCTGCTCGAAACACGCGCCCAAAACAGCCAAGATCTGCTCCAAGGGGGGGGGGGAGGGGGGGTGCGAGGGCCCGCGCCGATCGGCAAAACACTGGATGATAAGACGACGGCGTGCGTGTTCTTTGTTCCCTCGACGATCCAGGATGCTCCTCGAGGGTCCTCGCCGAGGGAAGAGGAAACGCACACGTCCGAGAGATGCGATGCCAGAGAAAGGAGCTCCCCGAACGCCCCCTGGTACGCCTTGCGCCAGCCTCGGCCGCCAGGCCCTCCCCAAAAAGCGTGCCAGAGGTGCTTCCTGGGCGTACCCCGCCTCGCCTGGGTGTGCCGCCTCGCGCTCTGCCCAGACCCCCTGGCGCTGTGAAGAAACCGCGACGGGAGGTTTCTTGTCGTTTTGTTCGGCCTCTGTGGGGGCCCTCGCCCAGGCCTCGGGACCGTCAACAAAACGACTCGGGACCCAGACCCCCGACGTCATTCCCCGGCACCGGTTTTTCGTCCTGAACCGTTTTTCGAAGGTCCCTGGCGAGGGCTCCTACGGGGGCCAGAATTGGTGCCGTCTCCTGTTTTTTTTTGGTGTGCCAAAGCAATAAAAAAACATCAATAAAAAATGTGTGATCTCTGGGGACGAACACCCGGTCTCATGGAAGGGGTCCAGACCTCCTGGGGCCCACGTCGTGAAAGAGTCACAAAACGCCTGGGGGTCTGGGCTTGCACGCCGCGGCCACCGGGCCCAAAGGGGTCGCCCGCTCTCCCCGCGGGTGTCCCGCCTCGCGCTCCTGGGCGTGGGCACTTCCTTCTGTCTATACCCGCTGCATTATGGAGCTTCGGGCTCCCTTCCCCAGAAACCCGAGGCGCACTGGATACGGATAAGTTTGCCCCCCCAGAGGCTCGACCTTTCCCCATATCCAGTGCGCCACGGCCTTGTGGCGCCCCTCCAAGAAAGCCCAAGACGCACTGGATATGGATATACGTCTTGTCCACATTGGGCGGGGACCGTTCGAAGCAAGATCACATTGATTATGTCATGTTTTGACCAGCGTCCAGGAAGCGCATCGCGGCATTGGGGCAACCACCGGGGTTGCTGCCGGTGCTGAAGACGCCGGCGTCGTGCCAGGACAGGCGGACCAGGAGCGGGCCGCAGCCTTTCTGGTCCACCAGCTTCTCTAGGTCCCCGACGAGGTGCTCGTAGGTCAGCTGGGCGCAGAGCGTAAGTTCGAGCACGGTGTCGTTTTTGCACTTGTCCAGCATTGCGCTGGCGTTCGCGCTGCAGCCGTTCACCGCGACGATGCTGTCACCCCTCTGCAAGGGCGTCAGCGGGTTGGCCGTGTTCCACGCCTCGGCGAGCCCGCCGGTGAGCGCCATGATCGGCAGGATCGTCCGGCCCTCCATGAAGTCCACGTCGAGGCCGAGCTTCCCGCCCGATCTCTTGTTGAGCATCACGGAGTACGTCTTGTCGTTGACAGGCGGGAGGTCAAGTTTCTCTTTCCCCGGGCAGGCCCTGGAGTCCTCCAGCACCTGCGTCGCCTCGAGCACGCTGTGGTCGGCCGCAGTGGCGGTGGCCTTGCCCTCGTCTCCCGCACAGCATCCCTGCGATGAGCACACCTGGTTGCCCATGGCAGCCCAACGAAACGAGATACGCACAACTTCTGGTTTGCTTGGGCCACGCTGCCAGATTGAGCTCGTATGACTGCGCATCAGGAAAAAAAGGTGCGGAGAAGAACTAGGAAGGAATTGTATGGAAGATTGTGGAAGAGGAGAAGGAAAGGGACAACCACGAGGAGGAAGATGAACGGCGGCGGCGGAGCTCAGCAGGTACACGAGTATGACCTGTGTGAACGTCTAACACCAGACATTCAGCTCAACTGCCTACAGTGCGCTATGTCAGCGGTGCAATCGAACTGTGGGGGGGGTGCTCAGGCGTGCCACAGCTAGCCCAGAACGGAGATGGCCCCGGGGCTGGGCCACGCCACGCGCTCGACAAAACTAAACTGGGAGGCCTATTGTCACAGAGCCGGGGCCAAGTGGCAACGACAGGAACGACACGACGACGAGGACGACAGAGAACGGAACAACGCAAACACAAACAACATCAAAACACAACGCAACGCAAGGGACAAAAATACTGGGCCCCAGGTCGGCCCCGAGTCGCATGGATAAAACGACACAGTGCGTCATCCAGACCAGAGGAGGAGGAGGGGGGACGAGAACGAGGGCGGCTCGACGACGTCACCGAGGACGGAGGAAGAGGGGGAGGTCGGGAGAGGCGGGGGTCCCCGCCTGGATGCGTGGGCTCTGTAACAACTCCAACTCGGTCTCGGCGTCGGGGCGGTGGCGACTGCGGCCCACTTCTCACTCGTGAGCCTCTCTCACGGCCTCCGCTCTTTCCACGGTCTCGCCTCATACTCGGTTCCATATTATTGATCGTCCTCGTCAGAGATCCCACAGTCAGTCCAGCGCCAGCTGCAAGAGTCTCTCCTGGTGGCACTTGGGCGGGGTGCCCTTCTTGGTGGATGCGCCGCACTGGGCCGACGCCGCCAGCACCTGTGCCTAGTCGTGAGTGTAGTTCGCCCTGCAGTACTTCACTTTGCTCGCGAGCGCGTCGTTGGTGAGCGTCTGGCCCGCCCTGATGCCGCCCATGTACTGTCGTGTCTTTGCGGCCGTCTACGCGCCCACTCTGTCTCCCATCAGCTTCAGTGCACCCGCGAGAGCCACCCGCAAGTGCGGGCGTGGACCTCCCAATCTGTCGAGCTCCTCCACGACGCGGCCTTCGCTGATCTCCTGGCGGCGCTGCTGGCGGAGGCGAGTCGCCGACTGGACGAAGTAGTGGCTGCTCAGCTTCGTCGTCGCGTGCGCCTTGTGGTCTGCCTTCAGGTGCGCCGCGAAGAAGACCGCCGACTCGAGGGCCGCCGTGTCCTGCGCATGCTTCGGCGCCGCGCGGATCGCCGTCGGCGCAGCCGGCATGTGCTCCACTGGCATCGGAGCCTCCCACAGCCTGACATGGTCTCCTCGCTGCAGCCCATGCGTCGACACTGCGTTCTCGAAGATGCTCGTCAGAATCTAACCGATCTGACCCCAAGGCTGTGGCTGGTGGTGGTGATGCTGCTGCTGCTGCTGGGGCTGGCGCGCTCGCCCCTGCCGCCCCTGCCGCTGCGGCCGCCGGGCCTGCCATTCCGCGGCCCCCCGCGGCCGCGGCCGCGGCCTCGCCCCGCCGGTCTGCATGGCTAGGCGGGCTGCGAGCGGGGCGCTCGATGGGCTCGCCCCTGCTGCCTGCCCCCGTCGCCTGGGCGCCGCCTCTCGCCGCTTCGCGAGCGCTGGGCGCGGCCTCGCTCTGAAGCGCCCGCGCTGAGGGCGCGGTTGGCCAGCTCCATCCCGCTCGTCTGATGCTAGGTCAGGCGCGGGCGGGGCGTGCACTTCTCTGATGTGTCCGCGGGGCCCCTCCAGAGCCTGGAAAGGCGCGGCGCGCTTCGAGCCGGGCGGCACATTACTGACAAATCCCTCTAACGCCAAGCCCAGATCGATGAAGAACAGGCAATGGAGGTCCACGGGGGCCTCCACCGCCGGGGCATACGGGCTCTGGTTGCACGCGTATATTCGGGTTCTGAGGGTCTGGGCGACATGGCGCATGGCCGTCGCCATGCACTTGGGCGTAGACATGCAGCACAGGCGCTGAGTGGCGGCGCCAGCAAGTGCGCAGGTGCGAGCGCGCGGCGCGCCGGGGAGTGGCATCCGCGTGCTCGAAGGGCCCCTGCGCCGTAGAATATCTGCGCGCGGAGCCCATCGGGCCCCTCACCTGGAAGATCACGCGCGCGAGCCTCGCGAGTCCCTCCATGCAGGTCTGATGAGGTCCTGTGGGGGGCCCGCGTAGTCCCGGCATCCTGCAAAACGTGTCAATATTGACTCCGCAGAAGGCCCCGCCGACAACCTCGCTGGAAAACGCACTCCTGACCGAATGCTGCTCGAGGAACTCGGTTCCCCGTAGAGAAAGTGCAGCGCCAGGAATTGTAGTTGGACCTGGAGGGCCCAGGGATTGGCCATCGGGCTCGCCGAGACGGCCTCGCCGAAGCCGTCCACGGGCCCAAGGAGAGCGACCAGGCGTTGTCGGTTGTCCTCTGGGTACGTGACAGAGCGTTGCCAATGTCAGAGTCGGCGAACCAACGGCTCTGCTCTCGCGTCAGTGATCCTCATTTTCTGGGGCACTGCTGCCTCAGGCAATGAGCGATATTCCGGTCTTGCGCCGTCTGGTGCGTCTGCTGCGAACTCAAGTCGCGATCTCTCAGGGCCGCCCGTGCAAATCCACAGGTCGCGGCGCCCGGACGCCTGTAGTCCAGCTTGCCTTGTAATTGCGCTTCCGGCCCCGAGTGACCTGCTGGGAGAATCATCCGCTTTCAAAAACCATACGTTTCAATCGAATAGAGTGCGTCGGCTCTCAGAATCTCCCCATCCTCCTCCATGCAGACCGAGTGGCCTCCAATCTCCTGCTGACCCCAGCCCCGCACCCCCCCGCAAGTTGCCCCACCCCCCCCAAGCAATGCGCGGGACAGGAGCGACCCCGCGGCGGTGTGGGCGCCGGGCCCCGTCATGGCTGGCATGCAAGTCTCTCTGTCGGGATCCTGAGCGAAACCTCCACCCTCCTCCAACTTCCTGTCGAGAATCTCGTTGGAGGCGACGACGCGACTGCGGGTTTCGATGGGGTCCGGGGCGCACCGATCAATAATTTGATGCATATCGTCGGCATAATCACGTACGGAAGCATCATTCATCTCACCCGTCAGCGCGCGCGACACGAATGAAGCGGCACGCGCCTGCGGTGCAAGAGCTGCCATCTCAACCGCATGAACAGCGTCTGGGCACTCCTGCAAGAGATCACGCGACGCATCGATTGGGCGTACAAAACTTCTCACGAACAACTCGCAGGCGTTCCCGTCCCCCATACCCGATCCGTGTGTAGGCTGGTAGCAGCCCTTTTTCCTCCCCGCCCTGATCTCCATCGCCGCCTCCTCATGCCACTGGTGCAAGAACACCCTGTCCTGTGGGTGCGATATGACGAAAAGCACCGCCCTGGCAAACTCCGCGTGCGAGGTGGAGGGGAAAGCGTTGGACACGTCATTCTTGACGGGGAAGTGAGAGACCCCAGGCTTCCGAAGCCTCCAGCTGTGTATTTTGGCAACAATTTGGGCCCCTTGTCGAGACCTGTGCGGGGTGTGCCCGTGGGCGTGTGGAGGGAGGGGCGAACTGGAATTCCGAATGCACAGGGCCCTGCGCCAGGCCTTACCAAGCGGGCAGTGGCAGTGCATGAGCATCATGGCATTCGTGCCCCTGTTGTGGTCCTCCTTGGAGAGCTGGAAGGTCCTACTCCAATGCAACGTCGAAGGCGTCCTCGCCTTGGCGCGAACATGGCGGAGAACACGCCGAAGGCGACCAGTAAAGTGCGGGCAGGCAATAAGCATCCTAGCTTCAACTCTGTCCAATTCTTTGGCATCGTGATTACTCGTAAACGGCCACTCTCCCGCGCGCTGTTTGGACGCTTGCATCGCGATCCAATGCCATAGCTCGGCAGGCGGACAGTGGCTTGGAGCAAAACCGCGCCTGACCGCCTTCTGAAACTGAAACAAAGTGCGGTACCAATCCTCATGAACGACAGACGCTGGGGCCATCCGAAAGTCTCGGGCCCCTCCTCCTCGGTTCGGTCGAGCTCCAGCCTTGCGGCTTCGGCTGGGCCCTCGAAGACCTTGGCGGCGAAGCCACCTTCCTTGGTCGACGCGGTGATCGCGTCGGTCCACTCCTGCAAAATCGGGCAATAAAAGTCTGGAGCGTTGTATGCCCTCTGCCGTGGGCCTCTGCAGCAAACGCCGATCTAGTGCACCACCTTCCACAGGTTGCTGGTGTCGTTTTCTTTCGTGTGCAGGTCGGCCTCTTCCAACAGTGCTTCCACATGATTCACGTACAACGTCCATGCGCCTCCAGTCTTACTTGGTCATCGTGTCAAGCTTCCGAATCCGATGGGGTCTCTTATACCGCGGCGCCTCTCGAGAAGGGCCGCCCGTTCCTTGTTGTACACCTGCATGTTCTCAGGCACTTCCGTCCGAAGCTGTAGCTCAGGGAATGCTGCGTTCCGAAGGTCATCGAGGAAGAAGAGAACAAAGAGGAGGATATGTAGTAGTAGGAAGAAAGGGGATGTGGAGGAGGGGAAGGATCAGGAGGAGGACGAGGAACATGATGGGCTGGTTAATGTCCCAAAGAAGTTACGAGAAAAACTATGGGGAACAGTTTAAACAAGAAAGCTCGTTTTCCCAGCTCTGTGGTGCGCAAGTAGAAAACAAGAGGAAGGCGGGGCAAACTGGACCGCCGTAGGTGTCCCCGCGACCGCCATCCTGAGGCCATCTTAGGCGTCTTGGAGCGCTCTTGGGCTGTCTTGGGAACCTCTTGGACCGCTCTTGGAACTCTTGTGGCGCCCTCAGTGGGCATCTTCGACCTTCTGGCGCGATCCCAGCGCGGTCCCGGGCCCCCGGGGCCCCCATGGGGCGTCGAAGGGCCGCCCTGGGAGCCACCAGCCCTGTTCCCCGGTGTGTATATAAATATATATATATATATACAAACATACATTATAAATGTATGTATTTATGTATGTATGTATGTATGTATGTATGTATGTATGTATGTATGTATGTATGTATGTATGTATGTGTGTATGTCTGTGTGTGTGTGTCTGTCTGTCTGTCTGTCTGTCTGTCTGTCTGTATGTATGTATGTATGTATGTATGTATGTGTATACATATATATATATATATATATATATATCGCAATTACATATGAACATGTTTGTGTATAGATACACATGTATATATAGAGAGAGAGAGAGAGAGAGACAAGATCCAGGGTCCGCCCCCCCACCCCCCCCCCCTCATGCGATGGCCCACCCCCTGGGGGGCCGTGGCGTGATGGGGTCTTCCCCTGTGGGCGTGCGGTGGTGGGCATTGGGTCCCCCCCCCCCCATCAGGGAGGAAAAGGAGGAGGAGGAGGAGGAGGAGGAGGAGGAGAGGAAGCGACAGAAGGGAGCAAGATAGGGAAGAGAACGCCAAGGAACGAGGAGAAAGGGATGAGCAGGGGGACAGAGGGAGAAGGAGAAACAACATCGTCGTCGACGGTGTTTTCCCAATCGTCGCCTCCCTCTGGGTGTGGCGTGGTGTAGCGGTGCTTCAGGGGCCGGAGCGGACGTCGTCGTCGTCGTCGTTGTTCTCGTCGTCGTCGTTGTCGTCGTCGTCGTCGTCGTCGTCGTCGTCGTCGTCGTCGTCGTCGTCGTCGTCGTCGTCGTCCCCCCCATCCCATCTCGGGGGGAGGGGGGACCGAGGGACCCTGAGACCCATTCCATCTGGGGCGGGAACCCTGGGCGCGGAGCCCGGGAGCACATGTCAATCGCATCGCTCCGGTCTCCGTGGAATATTTTCCAGGGGGACAGTTGGAGAAAAATGATGATCCGACAGCGATTTGATGGCAGTCGCGATCAAGCGTGGGCGCAGGGGGGGGCCTAACTCCTCATAGGTTTTGGGCATGAATCTGGAGGCAAGAGAACAGCGTCAGCGCTCGGACCCCCAAACAATTGATACGTGGTCTTCCTGTGTAACATGACGTATGACGTGTTTGGTCGGGGACTGCAGCTGCGGATACGTTCCCAAAGCAGGTGGCCAATTCGTGCTGAGCGTGCCCCGCACTCGCACCACGTGAACTGCCGGCTGCATTCCGTCGGCGCGCCAGAGGGGAAACATGTTTCTGTACGTGCATGTGTGTGTGTGTGCGCTGCGCGGTCTCGCTTGTCTCCTCCTGCTCTGCCCCGCCTCTCTCCTTGCTGCCTCGCTTCCTCGGCCACTCCTCGCTGCCCTGCCGTGCCCGCCCTCGCCAGGCCCTCGGCCCGCCGGCGTCAAGCTCTCGCCGGCCTCCGCGGCAGCCGTCCCCGTTCATCCCCACTCACGGCTGGCCCCCCATGGGGTGTCCCTCGCACCCTGCCCTTCCCCTCGACTTTGCACCACCCCGCTCGGCGGCTGCGTGCGAGCTCGGCGCGCTCCTCGCTCTCCGCTTGCGCGGCTCGGCCGTGTCGCTGCGCGCACGGCCGCGACGCCAAAAAACATGTATGTGTGCGTTGTGCGTGTGTTGTGTGTGTGTGTGTGTGTGTGTGTGTGTGTGTTGTGCGTGTGTTGTGTGTATGTGCGTATGTGTGCGCGTGTGTGTGGTCGCCACGGCTGCTTCACCACCTGGCGCCGCTCTGCGGAGCCCTCCCCTCCTCCTGCGCCTCCCTCCTTGGTCGTGCCGGATCTTTAGCGTTCTGCTTCGACCAGCGCCTGCCATTCGCCGTCTGGCTTGGCTGCGCTGGTGCCGCCTGCATGCCGTCTTCTGGCGGGCTTAAAGATGGTACACCGCTTCGCAAGGAAGCAGATTCGTTTTGACGGTGACCCCCGGCTCACTGGCGCGTCGGAAGGGAAAGTGTATATGTGCATGTGTGTGTGGCATACCCGCTGCTCTGAGCGGGTTACCCCCCGACGCCCTTCTCCGCGGCCACTCTCCACCTTTTTTCAGAGCTTGCACAGGCGAGCAATTAGTTATTCCGCAACCCCGTGATTGCTACATTACGTTTCGTCCCTCACGTCGCCATCGACCCAAACATGTGTGGAATGTATGCACAAGGCGTGCGGGCAGGAGTAAAAATCAAGCTCGCCAGCTCGAACGAATTAGCGGACCCTGCCGACTGTCACCCACCCTTCTATAACATGATCCGTGACCGTGCCCTTGAGGCACGAGTTGGAGTGGTCTGAGGTCCCAATTGGATCCTCTGGAGCCCCAATTCTCGATCCCAGAGATTCTTTAAAAAGGGGCCAAGACCCACATTTACCAAATCTTCTGGGACGCGTCGCGTGGCCCCTGGGGTTTCCGCTATCTTCTCGCATACCGTGCTCGGGCCTAAGAGGGCCTCGAGACGGGCCAGGTCCCGAGAGGCGCCCAAGACGGTCCAAGAGGGCAAAACGGCCGAAAATGCCCACGAGACGCCCGAAGAGGCATCCAAGAGGCCTCCCGTGAGGACCCCAAGAGGCACTACTGGATTCTCCTGCGGTTTTTGAAGCTTTGGGCGATCTCGCCTTTTCGGCTTCCCGGCGCTGGAGAACGGCCCGGGAGGCCCACAATATCGCCCCAAGACGGCCCAAGAGGCCTTCAAGAGGGAACCAGAACGGCCCAGGAGGGCCCCACGACGGCCGAGAGGAGGCGCCCCAGACGGCCCAAAAGGCCCCTAGAACGGCTCCAAGAGGGGGCTCCGACGGGGGACCCGAATGGACATTTCAAGCCCTCGGTCGCGGTGGGCCCCCAGGAGGGCCCCAAGAGGCTCCAAAGAGGCCGCCAAGAGCCCCCCAGAAGCTCCCAAGAGGCCCCTAGGAGGCCCTAAGAGGCCCCTTTTGATAGGTTCCAACAAGGCCCCCAAGCGGCCCCAAAGCTACATCCAAGAGGCCCCCGAGAGCGCTCCGAAGAGACCCCAAGAAGCATCCCTGAGGACTCCGACCCACATCCCAGGCACGCTGGCGTCCGGAACATTTTCGCGCCCCAGAGGTCTTTGGACCTCCTGGAAACAAAAAAACAAAAACACATGTGAATAGCAGGGTTTGGTGGTATCCCTGGCAAAAAAAAACTGTGAATAGCATGGTTTGGCGGCCACGATCCTGCCGAACACTGCTGTTCACATATCCTGGCCATGTTTGTGGATCTCTGGAAAACACAAAAAACATGTGAATAGCAGTGTTTGGTTGCTTCCCTGACCGAAAAAACAAAAAAACACATGTGAATAGTATGGTTTCGTGGCCATGCTGCTGCTGTTGCTCCTCCTCCTCCTCCTCCTCCTCCTCCCCCTCCTCGTCCTCGTCCTCGTCCTCCTCCTCCTCCTCCTCCTCCTCCTCCTCCTCCTCCTCTCACTCCTCCTCCGTCTGTTCTTCCTCTTCCTGCGCGCAAGTGCGCGCTGGCGAAGCGCGCGATAGCGCCCGCGCACAGTTGAAGATGACGATGCTCAGCTCACTTCACTACGATCGCAAACAATATGCGGATCCGCGCACACTTCGCCTGGGCATTGCCATATCATTCGTCCGACATATCGCAACGCGGGTGGCATCTATATGAAGAGGGGCAATGTGAACACACCTCTGGTCTCAAGAACTAACTCGGCCCGAGCGAAATAGACAACAAGCGCAAACGCGCGCCGTACGCCTGGCCACTCTCACTCCGAACGCCAAGCCTGCCGCCACTAGATCACTCCGCCGCGAGAGACTCCGCCTGGCCACCTGGCCGCTCCTGCGCGCCGATCTCCAACCGGGCTCGGCTGCGTCAGCGAGAGAGATCACTGAGCGTGGTCCTTGGCCCACGCGTCGCGGAACATCTGGCCAGTAGCGAGCCAGAGATCGCTGCCGCGGTGCCAGTGCGCCCACTGGAAGGAACGCACCTTGCATAGGCCACAGAGCGAGCAGCAACTGCGCATGTCGCGCTGGGCCGCCTCCCCAAACCTCAACGCATGCCACCCGCCAACCTTTCCCGCGCCGGGCAACGCCTCCCACCCCCCTGGGGCGGCGTTCAGCTGCACTGAAGATTGAGGAGACAGCGCCCACGCAAACAAACGCGTTGCACGTCGTTCATCTGGCCTGCCTTGTTGCGTAGAAGGACAGACCCCACCGTCTTCGCAATGCCCTTGCCGACCGCCTTGCGCAGGTCGCCACGCGCGCGGTCGATCACCTGGGTGCCGCACTTCACCCACAAGCGCTTCGCCCCGCTGGGCTTGCTCTGGTCAGGGACGTCGCGCTAGCGGATCTTCGCGAATGCCGGCTTCAGCCACGCCCACTTCCCGCCAACCCGCACCCTTTTCTTCTCGTGCACGACCCAATCGTGCAAGACGCCATCGACTTTCATCTTGTAGGACCTCGCCCCGTCCGCGTGGAGGATGACGCGGCGGCGCTTTAGCCACTTGGACGCCATGGGCGCCCAATCCCTCTTCAGAACCGGGCCAGGGCCAGGCGCCCCACGCTTGGCCTTCTCTGGCTTCAACCTGAAGAGGACCAAGGACCTGGGGTTCCCCCGCTGCACGATGCCGCCCCACTGCTCCCAGATGGTGGGCTTCTGCGTGCGGGGACCAGCGTTCGGGTCCTCGCCCTTCGCCGCGTCGACCTCGTCCGCCTCCACGTCCGCCCACTCGAGCGCGTTGCCGTCCTGGTCATGGCCAAAGGAGATGTTCTTCTCGTGGGAGTTGACGTACTTGGCGCGGGCTGCATACAACTCAGAGTAAATGCCTTCTGTCATCTAGTGGTTGGTCTTCAACAAGAGGCGGGCGGACGTCTGCGAGCACTGGGCCACGGCGCAGAACAACACGGCGGCCTGGTCCGCCATGCGCCCCCCCGACGACCCCGTGCCGCATTTGAAGATAGGGTGGAAGGCGTGCGGCAAGAGGAAGCGTCGGCAGCAGTCGCTCGAGCATTTGTGGGTCCACCCGCCCTTCTTCTTGCCATGGTCCTTCAAGGGGCCCAGCTTGCCGATCTGGCAGTAGGGGCACTTCGCGCCCTTCCACTCAGGCAAGACCTTGTCCTTCTCCAAGCGGTCGATCACCTGCTTGGTCGTCGCGTTCACGAAGTCCTTCAAGCACCGAGCCCATGCTGCCCTGTCGAGGCGCGACCTGACCGAGGAAGACCCGTGGCGCGTGCATGGGACGTTCTTCGGTTTGCGCAGGAGCGAGCTCTTCTTCACCTTCTTCATGGGCACGGGCCGCATGGCCATGCGAGCCTTTCCGCGCTTGGCGACTGGCCATGGCTTACCCATGGGCGACGCGCGCGGGGTGGCGGCCGCCTGGCTGCCGACGGGGGCTGGCGAGCGGGCTCGGTGGCTTTCTCACACTTGAGCCAAGAACGACAGGGTTCGAATCGACCGAGTGGTGGCAGTGGAAGACGGCGGGTTGAAGACTACACGTGCGATCGCCCACAGAACCCGCTGAGGATGATGCTGTTTCGCACAGTTCACAACCGTCGTAAACCATATGCGTATCCGCGCACATTTCGCATGGGCATTCCTATGTCACTCGCCCAACATATCGCAACGCGGAAGGCATCTACATCTGGAAAGCGAACAAGCATATACATCAATGCGTTCATATCAGCTCGCTCCAACCGTCAGAAACAATATGCGTCGCCGCAGACCTTTCGCCTGTGCGTTCCCGCGTCACTTGCCAGGCCAACTACCGCTGGATCAGTCCGTCTGGTCACCCGGAAGCCAGCTCGCGCCGCCAACGCGCTCCGCCTCGATGTTATCGAGGAGCGTCTCCATTTCGGCATCCAAGTCGACGCCATCGTCGTCCACCACGAGGGTCTCGCCGTGTGCCTGCGCCACCATGGAGGCGAACATCGCCTGCTGCTCCTGGATGTCCACGGGGGAGAGCGGCCCGCCGCAGGCCAGACCCGTCTTCCTGGTCTTCCGCGGCGGAGTGACCAGGTCCTCGCGCGCGCCGTGGTGGGCCTTGGCTAGGCTGCGAAAGATCGCCACCTGCTCCCGATGGTCCTCATCGGAGAGCGCACCGTGGCAGCCGACGATCGGGGGCTGCTTGGCGGGCGCGGGGTCCGCGGGCGCAGCCGCGCCACTCGGCGCCCCCCCGTCGCCGCTCGATCCAGGGGCAGCACCCGCCTGCCACGGCACCATCATGAGCGTGTTGGCCTAAGCGTTGATGATCTCCCTCACGTGGGCGTCCCGCGCGGCCGTCAGCTGTCTGGGGGGGCGTCAGCTCGGGCTCCCCCATGCCGCCGCCGAAGCCGAACACGTCCTCCTCGTCCGCGGAGACGGCCCGCGCGTCGGCACCGCCGCCGCCGCGGTCGGACATCCCGCCATCGTTGGGCGCGGTCTCCACGCCGCCCGCCGCGCCTGCCTCCCGCGGCGCCGCGGCGCCGGCTGGGGCGCTGCTCGCGGCGGCGGCGCCATCGGCGCCGTCCCCGCCACCGTCGCCCGCGCCCGCTGCGGCGCGCGACTCGGCCATGAGCTGGAGCACCTCCTTCTTCTCAAAGGCGAGGAGCCTGTCGTACTCCTCCTGGTCGCGGCGCTTCTTGTGCTTGAGGAACCGCATCAGGATCTTGCCCGCCTCGGCCGTGATGTAGCTGCTCATGGGGGGCAGCTTCTCAACGACCGGGTCCTTGCCAGCGGGCCTGAAGAAGATAGATGCCGCTGTGTTCAAGGCGACGTTGCACCGCTTGAGCATGGCCCCCACGTTGCTCTCGGACAAGCCCTTGGGGAACGCGGGCCGAATCATGTCGACCAAGATGGCAGTTGCCCGCTTTGCAGCGACGGGTGACGTCGCCGCGAACGCCCACTGCTCGTCTGTTGGCACGGCGCTCGAGTTGCATTCGTTGTCCCCGCCAAACCTGGGCACAGACGAAGCGCGGGGCCGACCGACGCCCTGGATTCGCCAACAAAACCTGACAGTCAAACTTAGGAAACCTGGCAGGCCCGACGTTTCGACTTCGCCAGCCGCCTCGCTTGGCCGCGCACGAACTTCGCGGCCCCCCAGCGCGCGTAGGTCATGGCCTCAGCCTGCGCGGGGTCAAAGAAAGCCTTGAGGACACGAGGCCGTTGATCCGCGAGGTCGCCGTCGTCGAAGATGCACGGCACCCAGGGTTCCCCGACCTCCCCGCGGAAGAAGTCCATCTCTGCGGAAACCCGAACAGCAGCCGTGGCACGACCTGGGCGGCGTTCATTAGCGACGTCTGCATTGTGCCTCGCAGTCGCCATGGCGAGGATATACATGAACGGCGTAGTACCGAAGCCAGCCTCCCCTATCGTGAGCAGCGCGTTGCCCGCCAGCGTCTGCAAGATCCCGTTTGCCATCGGCTGGTATTCCTTGCGGATGTCAGACTTCAGGAGAGGGTAGTAGTCCTCCTTGACCGCGAAGTGGTCACGGTCTGAGATGCACTTCAGAAGGCTGTTCACGAACTCCCGCTTCACGTTGGAAAGAGGCGCCCCACCCACAACAGCCTCTAACCGTCAGGGCCCACGAATTGGTGCTCCACCCACAACAGCCTCTGACCGTCAAAACTTCCGCGGGGGGCCTCCGCCTGCACGAAGTCCCACGCTTTGTCCAGGGCAGCCTTCTTCTCCGCGACCTCGCCCGCGTCGGCGTCCGCGGCTACCTTGGCCTTCGGCACCTGCCAGTAGCGGAACAACAACCCGCCCATGTCCTCCAATAACACCTGCAACGTCCGAACCGTGTTGAAGGTATCAGGGCGGTAGTCCAAGACGCACGGGTCGCCTGCGACAATCTTGTCGCGGACCGCCGCCATCGGCTCGCCACCGCCAAGAAAAGCGAACACCTTCACAATCAGGTAGTGGCCGTCTGTCAAGGACTTCGTCACATGCATGCTCATCACGCCAGTTGACGCCCGAGAGGTCTTCCTTGCTCATGATGACGTCGATGAAACCCTTGATGGGGCGCCTCGCCGAGAAGTTCCACTGCTTGATGGGGAGGTCCCAGACGGTCGAAGTGCCCGCTCTGTCCACGTAGCCATCCACCTCAGGCTTCGCGCGGATTTCGAAGACAGGCATAGACTTCGCCTTGTTCCAGGCCGCCACCATAACGTCGTTGGTGTGGCCGTCTTTCTCCATGGGCGCCCCCAGGGACTTCATGCCGCACGCGGGGAGGTTCGCGGCCTCCATCGGAAACGCCCTCGGCATGGCGGAGGCGCGGCGGTGCGCGAGAAGTCGGGTAAGCCTGGCGAATAGCGAATAAGCTTGGGCCTAAATGTGCGCGGCTGCTGATGCGGGGCGGGAGACGCAAGCGCGTCGGGGCGATCACGAGAAACGGCGGTCGAAGTGAGCGTCGCCTGTCTGCGAGAGCATTTGGGAAGGGCTGTCGCCCTGGCTGATCCCATGTTTTACTGGGAACATGCGGGCGCAATCTCGCTGTGATCTCAAAACGATAGCACAGGGTGCTGCGAGCGTGCGCGGCGCGCACCGCGCCCGCACTACTTGCCCTCGCCTCAGAGACGGCGGCGCGCCGACGCGCGCTGGCCGAACGACGGGCCCACGCGCATTCGGTTGGAAGGCCGGTCGCCGTCGGCGTCGAAGAGCACATCGCGGTGGCGGGGCAACGAAAGCGACGCCATCACCATCCTCTCCATGAGCCCCCAGGTTGTCGACCACGGCACCTCCGCCGCATGGGTCCATCCTGGGAAATCGCGGCACGTGAACGTCGCGATGCACGTGCGGTCCTCAGTGCCCACCGCAGGGCGACATCGCACATCGCAGATATGCCAGCCACTATCCGCGGCAGATCGACCAGGCCGATCACAACGAGCATCGTCGATCTGCAACTGCCCGCGTCAGACCGATCGGGCAGATCGCAGACGGGGCAAGATCTCGCGATCGCGGCTGGCGAGGCAAGCGCGCGATCGTCGTGGCCGACGCAAGTGGCCACAACCTCGGCGTACACGCACGGGCGGACGATGACGCAATCGAGAACGAGATCGTTTGACTCCCACAAATTGCCGTGGAAGCCGGGAGCAAAGAACGGGTTGCCGCTGTCCCGCACTTCAATGTTCGCGGGCCACACGCACAGGTTGAACCGATCCTGGGGCACAAGAAAAAGTGCTTCCTCATTGCCGAAATTAGGAGATGGTCGGTGGCGGGGGAGGGGCCCTCCAAAAACTGAATTACCCCCCGCGCTCAAGTCCTCGCCAGCAGCCAAGCGCTGAGCCTGCGTGCGCCCCACCCTGCGCCACGCCGCGTCGGGCGGCAGAACGCGGCCGACGTGGCCATGCATGCCGCGCGGCACGAAAGCGCATTCGAAAGCCATGGTAGAGGCCTGCCGCGGAGAACTTTGATGGGGGTCTGAGCACCCTGCAGAGGCCTGGGCGCTAGCGGCAACGAGAGGTGGATGGGGGGTTGGGCAAGGGATCCGAAGTAAGGTCGGCGACGACGACACGACGACGGTCACGACTGTGACAGATCGAGATGGTGATTCACGGTGAACACGCGCGCGTGCCAATGTAGTGTCTGTGGGTTTTCGTTGTCGGCATCGCTGCGCGTGCATGTGCTTTGTATACGTGTCAAGCACGCTGATGGCCGGTTTCCCTTGAGCAATGCTAGCGTTTATTGACCAATGTGCATGTGATGTCATTGCGTTTGCGATGTCTGCCCCAACGCGGGCATCCTAGAAGCTGGACCCCCTTTTCGCTTACGAGACACACACGCACACACACGCACACTTGTTTATCCAATGACCTGCGTTAAGATCGAACTGCTGCTTCGCGCTGACATTTCTCGTTGGTTGGATGTTGCGTGTTGCCCTGCGGTGTTTCGTTGCTTCTAATCGGAGCCGCCTAGGACCGTCTTGGAGGCCTCTCGGGTCGTCTTGGAGCGGTCTCCGAAGCTCCTTGAGCCGTCTTGGCGTGGTCTGGCGGAGGGGGGCGGTGGCCTCGCCGGTCGTCTCGGGGCCCCCTGGAAGGGGCATCCAAAACAGGATGCCCCTCTCGCCTTCACTGGGTCTGGCCCCAGCAGCGGTCTTTTGAGTTGTGCTCGTTTTCTCGCCTTGCAACCGAATTCGGCATTAGCGGCGGCAGCCAGCCTACTGGTCGCCGAAGCGCCCGTCACGGATGCTCCTCCTAGCCTTCTTCGCGAGCTCGAAGTACTTCTCCCGCTGCGCGACCGTGGCCAGAGCGATGAAGCGGCACTTCTCCGACAAGAGGCTGTTGTACTTAGCCTGACAATTCGGAGAAGAACGCTTGACCTTGGATGGGGGCGCACGTTGAAGGCCGACGGACTTGGCCGCGCCCTCCCAGGAGCGCGCCTGGGCGAGCGCCGAAGTTCGTCGGCGTTCAACGGTGTAGTTGTTCCAAAGCCAAGCCTGCTTTTCAGAAAGGGCTCGCTCAAGGCGATTGCGCTCCTCCGCCCCCTCCTGCGCGGCCGCGGCCGCGCCCTCCGCCTTGCCCCGGGCTCTGGCCTTCTGCGCCTGCCGCCTATTTCGGCGAGGCGCCGAAAGGAAGGCGAGCGGGGCAAGAGCTGGCCCGCTGGGAAAACCGCTTCCGAGGGGTCGCGTGGAGGACCTCCAAGAAGCCCAAAGACGACCCTCGCAGGCAGCGCTGTTTTTCAAAAGCTCGCTTCCTGGTTGTCTAGAAGGCCAGCCCTTGCTCGCTTCCTTCAGGCGCGCCGCCGTGCCTCAAGCGCGCCGCTTCCTCGACCAGGTGCTCCAGCTTGTCGTTCTTGCTCTTGGCCTTCTGGAAAGCGTTCTGGTTGTTCTCGGCTGCGCGCTGGTTGTTCTCGGCTGCGCGCTGGGTGGGGGTTATGTTGCGCATTGTATTGTTGTTGGTGGTGTTGTTGTTGTTGTTGTTTGGTGGTGCGTGTGCGTGTTCAATGTAGTGGTTGCGCTATTGCGCGTTGCTAATGGCTTACGGTTGTCGTCCGTTGGTGACGTGGTGTATTGGGCGGTGCAACGTCGTTGTTCGCCTGTTACGTTGCTGTGGCTATGCGCCTAAGGGCCAAGGAAGCGTTTTAAGTCCACCCCGACACCTGGGCCACGAAGACATCGCGGCGCATGTTGAAAAGGTCCTTGCGCTGGCGCTTGACCTGTTGAGCGAGGGCGGCCTTCTCGCTCCGCAAAGCTGCGCACGTCTCGTGGTATTTCCGCAGGTGGTTCTGCGCAGCCTCCCTCATGTACTGCTTGACCCACGGCTTGGCGATCCAGTTCTTCAAGGACTTGGCGCGCTTACGATCACGACACCTGTCGGTTTTAGTCTTCACGGCCTTCGCTGATGCAGCTGGCATGGCAGGCTGTGGCGCCAGCACTGGGGAGAGAAGTAGCAAACAAAAAACAACCACTCGATTCATAACAAACTACGGATGGTTGCACCCAGTTAGGCTGAGGCGGAGGAGGGAGAGGAATATGAGGATGAGGAGGCGGACAAGGAAACTGAGGAGGCAGGAGGGTGAGGGGTAGGAGGAGGATGAGACAGAAGAGGATGAAGAGGAGGAGTAGGAGGAGGAGGACGGGCAGGATGATGAGGATGAGGATGAAGAGGGTAAATAAGAAGATGAGGATGAGGAGGATGAGGGGGATGAGGAGGATGATGATGAAGAAGATGATGCGGATGATGAGGAAGATGAGGAAGATGAGGGCGCGGAGGAAGAAAAGGATGATGAGGATCAGAATGATGATGATGAGGATGAAGATGAAGAAGAGGATGAGGAGGACGAGGAGGACGAGGAGGATGATCATCGGAATTATCGCGGGACGGGGTGCTGGGGGGGGGGCTGAGCATATATATATATATATATATAGACATACACATAAGTATATATATATATATACATAGCTATGTATACCAACGATCTGGCGAACGGAAGCGCGGCTAGGGAGGAGATCCTCCTCCTTTTCCTCCTCCTCCTCCTCCTCGCGCGACGGACTCCCTTCAGGCTGCGTACCTTCCTCCTCCTCCTCCTGAGCATTCACGAGCAGGAGTCCAACCAGCACAGCATAGGGAGGCAAGCATAGAAGTCTGCGCAGCGGCAGCCGAGACGCGCCACACGGTCGGCCCGCATCACAGGGATGCGCGAGGAGGCTGCGGGGGCCCTGGGCCCCCATTGCGAGGCTCTTCGAGCGGGGCGCGGCCAACGGAAGTGGCCAAGGATGGAGAGAGGAGGCTAGAGGCCTGCTAGATGGGGTCGGAGTAGATGGGGTCGAAGAATCGGGCCGCATCGCCAATGCATCGCCGATGTATCGGCGATGCATCGGCGATGCATCGACGATGCATCGGCGATGCACTGGCGACGTCGGCGATGCATCGGCGACGTCGGCGTGGGGAAATACGGGCTCCACATCAAGCCGCATCACCGATGAATCGGCGATGCGGCGCGATCCTCCGACCCAATCTACTCGGACCCCATCGAGGAGGCCTAGAGAGGCAAGGACGCAAGGGTACCCTTGGGAAGGTCCCCCATCCTTCCTATGCGGGTGGACTGTGTGAGTTCAAGCGGCCGCGGCCGCGGGCAGCACGTGAAGCCACATTGGAGGCCGTGCGCGGGGGTCCAGGCTCCAGCGGCCGGACCCACGGCGGAGGGCCACTGCATTCAAGCCCAGGTGAGGCTTCGCACTACTGCGGGATGATGATTCATTAAAACAATGGGAGAGATCGATTCAAATAATAGCTTTCTGCGATTGCTGCATCATTTTCTGACTGGGGGAGAACGATTCAAAGGAATAGTTTTCCAGCCCGCGGCCGGTTTTTTCTAATCGTCATCCCGGGCGCCGCCGCGTGAACACGACCCCCGGTCATTTATTAATCGTCATCCTCAATTAGCTTGTGAAATTGGAACCACATCCCCTTGCTGAAGTTACAAGTTAGGCCTCCATGGGGGGGCCAGTGGAGAGCGTCGAGTAAACAGCGGGAGATGATGGGGCTTCTTTCGGGCCACACTTCTCGCTTCCACATTCTTATGCATCACTCGTGGCCGAGAATTTGTCACCAAAGGCTGGCTCCCGACCCTCACCCTGGAAATTCGCCAGACGAGATCTCCGGTAACACATTTCGAATAGTTCTGCCTCGCACGCGCGGGCCCGGCCCCTGGGGATCCCCGGGCGAAAAGTATACGCGGACGGACGCTCGGCGGACTCCGGGGCAGAGCTGGCGGAGCTCCCGGGGCGCGGTCCTGGCGGCTCCCGGAGCGCTCCACGAGCGCCCCGAAGAAGTTCCACAGGGCGCCGAGTGGCACACGGATCGCTCCCAGATGTCTAGGATGGCCTCCCGACGGCCCCACAGGCCTCCACAATGTCCAAGACGCCTCCAACAGACGCCTCCGAAGAGAGCCCCGAGGGGCAAACATCGTTCCATACCTTGCGTAAACCAATATTTTTATTCGATTCGCCTCCTCAGTCTTCGCAACGTCCAAGACGGCCCCGGGCTCCCAGGATCGCCCCAAGACCGCCGAAGAGGCGCCCAAGAAGGCTACAAGACAGCCCCAGAGTCCCTCGAGACGCCTCTAGGAGCCCCAAGATTGGCCGAGATGGCCGCCGGACTGCGCCAAGAGCGGCCCACAGGAGGAACCAAAGAGAACATGTCGAACCTTCGGGCCCCAGACGCCCCGAGGAAGCTCCCGGGAGCTTCCAAGAGAGCCCAAGAGGCTCCAAGAGACGCCTCCGAAGAGAGCCCCAAGAGCGCAGATCGCTCCATTCCGTTGTAAAACGCATATTGTCACCCGATTCGCCTCCTCAATTTTCATAACATCCAAAACGGCCCCAGAGGCTCCCACGATCGCCCCAAGACCGCCGAAGAGGCCCCCAAGAAGGCTCAAAGACAGCCCCAGGGCGCCTCAAGACGGCTCCAGGACCCCCCAAGACTGGCCAAGACGGCCTCAAGGACTGCTCCGCGAGGAGAACAGAGGATGTACCAGAACGGACATTTCAAACCTTCGGCCCCCAGACGCCCCGAGAAAGCTCCCGGACCTTCCAATAGGCTACCCGGAAGTTAATGAATGGTGCGATCGCGAGAAAAATGCGACCAACGAGAAACACGCTCCGAACATCGGTGATGCTCGCGGTCCCTGACAAGAGTACGCCCGCGTGAAAACAATGCCAACATAATGGCCTCGAGCGTTGTGAGGCGGACCCCATGCATTGGCGTGGCCTGGGCGCGCTTAAGGTGACCACTAGCCTCGTCAGCGAACCCACGACGCCGTAACCATTTCTTGGCGTAGCATTGACCATCTTGCCTGCGCAGTGCGCAGGGCCTGAGATCGTCCTCGTGGGGCTTTGCGGCAAGGAGCGCCCAGGCATGCTTACCGATACCATTGCAGCCAAGGGTGCAACCGATCGGTGATACGATGCGCAAGAAGTCGTCCTGTGCAATGCGCTTTCAAGAACATCGCATGAACAATACATACCAGTATCAGACGGACGCACATCCCCATGCCCGCATGGATGCGCACACTCTCCAACGGAAAGCTCTGGTCAAAAACCTGCGTTGGAAAATGCACGGTGCCGTTATTACGGGATCAGCGCCATGTCCAGACGCACAAGGCCGTACATACACACACGCGATACCAGAGTGAGAGGCTTGGAAGAGCTCATTGCGTTGACGCTCGGAGAAAAAACTGTGGCGTGTCGCGCCGATCGGGTGCGGTCGTGCCTGGTGGCTGCGCCGACTGCTCGAGGGGTGACCGTCGCGTTGTTGCCCGGTAGGCGAACACCTGCATCTGCGCTTCCAGGGTCTCCACAAACCATTGTGCTGTGGACAAGGTCGCCTGCAGAACCGGCACGCTGTCAAGGCCAGGGGCGACACCCTGTGCCAACAACGGGACGCGTCGAGCACGGACTTTGCCTTCCGCTGAGCCTTAAGCGAGGTTTCTGTTCAACGCCATGCAAGTGTATCGCACTAGTCCCACTGGAGGTGAAATGCAACTTGAGCCGAGTGAGTCTTATAAAACAAACGGCTACGAATTGGACCTTTTGAACATGTTGTGGGCCGTCTTTGCTTGACCGTTTTTTTGGTTTTTAGCGGTTGGGTGCGCTCCTGGCGAACTACAGAAACACTACCAAGCATCAACACATTCATGTCCACACACCCGAAACAACTGTTAGCGCTTAGCTGTTAGCCAAAACGCCCGAGGCATCAAACCTGCGTGTCTGTGCGGACGTCCCGAGGATGGAGTCACCTCGGCCTCCCTTGCTGCTTGGATCTCCTCCTCGAGTGGCTCTACTCGCACGGGGACGAAGGGCGTGGGGCAAATGAACGAGGAGGACAAGGAAGGAGCACAAGGGACACCTCGGACTGAGGAGAGGGGAGGGGGCCTGGTGGGACGAGGTTGGCGAGAAGGTGGAGGAAACATGCCAGGACGCGCTGTGGCATGTCGGCCAGGTGATTCAGGCCCCCTGCCGCAGTGCCGGCGGCAGTTGCCGGGGAGCAGCAAGAGTATGGAGGATGTCAATTGTATTGATCTGCATCGTCTCCAGGATTAGACCTCGTATGTATGCGCAACTCCTACCACCTGCCCCCAACACGGGGCCAGTGGAAGAGTACGGTCTAACACAGCAGTGTCATTCGCGTCGCCTGGAGGACAACTTTTCGTACCATCGCGAGAACCCGACTATTTTGAGTTTAAGGGGCAGCGTTCGGACCCTGACTGGCCCGAGCTCAAATTAAGGTCCGCGGGCTCGCGGGCAAAGCCGCGGGACGGGTCTATGCTCTGTAGAAGGGGCGCAGGGCAAAACTTAATGGAGACCAGGCAGGGAGAAGGAGCAGGATGAGGACGAGGAGGAGGAGGAGGAGGAGGAGGAGGAGGAGGAGGAGGAGGAGGAGGAGGAGGAGGGAGGAGGAGGAGGAGGAGGAGGAGGAGAGGAGGAGGAGGGAGGAGGGAGGGAGGGAGGGAGGGAGGGAGGAGGAGGAGGAGGAGGAGGAGGGGGAGGAGGAGGAGGGGGAGGAGGAGGAGGAGGAGGAGGAGGAGGAGGAGGAGGAGGAGGAGGAGGAGGAGGCCAGGAGGAGGAGGAGGAGGAGGGAGAAGGAGCAGGATGAGGAGGAGGAGGAGGAGGAGGAGTTAGGGCGAGGCGGACGTGTGGGAAGCAGGAGAGCGTCAAGGGCTTCAGCGGAGCCCTAAGTTAGAGGCCTCGAGTTCAAGGAGGCGGGGTCGGAGGATGGCACCACATCGGCGACGTCAGCGTGGAGAACATCAGCCTCAACGCCGAGCCGCTTCGCCGATGCATCGGCGATGCATCGGCGATGCATCGGCGACGTGGCGCGATCCTCCGAGCCCATCTACTCCGACCCCATCTGGGAGGCCCTGGATACGTGCCGCCAGCTCAGCCCTACGCAGGGCCCTCGTCGTCGTCCTCCTCGGCGGGCCCGCTGAACTTGATGACGCACAGGTTCAGGTCCGCGGCCGTGACCTCGGCGACGTGCGCAGGCGGTGTCTGGCCAGAGGGCCCTCCTTCTCCCTCCTCCTCCCTCCTCCCTCCTCCTCCCTCCTCCTCCTCCTCCTCCTCCCTCCCTCCCTCCCTCCCTCCCTCCTCTCCTCCTCCTCCTCCTCCTCCTCCTCCTCCTCCTCCGAAGCTGGAACAGATACGTTACCAGTGGAGGGTGTGTTTTTTCAACCCCACGACCTGCTGAGGGCCGGGGACGACGTCGGGGTGGTGTGGTGTATACCTTCCCCCCTCTTTCCAAGGGGAACAACGAAACATGCTGTATTTACCAGGATCCTGTATACGCCAGGATCCGCGGTCCTGTGCGAATTTCAGCTCAGGGTCGGAAAAAACATCGGTGTATATAGAGCTCGTTTCCCTACATCGATGCCACCCGGTCACGAAACTGGCCCCGACCCCTCCCTGGTCCATCAAGGCCCCTTGACCGGGCCGCGCACAGTCGTGGCGACCATGGGGATCCGTAAAGGTCTTGAAAGAGGAGACGACCACGACGACGACGCCGAGATCAGAGTTTATCTCGGATCACCTCGCCGATCGCCGTGCTCTCCACAGGGACCACAGTCCAATCACCGAGATCGCGGTCGCGAGATCATCAAGTCACGGGGATCAGACATCACTGATCGTGCGACCAACGGACGCCAACCAACGGGTCAGAGGGGCCAAGTACAGCTAAACATCCTCCTCCTCCTCCTCCTGCTCCTGCTCCTCCTCCTCCTCCAAGTGCTCCGGTTTCCCTCCCCCTCCTCCTCCCCACTATTATTATTCTTCGTATGGTTCTTCTTCTGCTTCTTCTCCCCCTCATCATTCTTCTCCTCCTACCCCTTTTTCCACCCTCTTCTCTTCAAGGGTTTTCTGTCTGCCTGCCTGGCCTCCAGACGATCCGCCTTGTCACTCCTGCACGCCAAATGATCCTTGGTATGACCTACGGACCATGGTGCCGAGGCCGTGGCGAAGGGGTCGTCCCTCACTGCCATGCAGTCCTTCTGCAGCTGCGTGCACCCTTCGTCGGTCTCTGCGTACTCCGCCGCCAGAGCCGCACTGTCGGGGTGCGACGACTGTCCCGAATGCCACCTGCGGGGGTCGGGCGACGTCGACGGCGGTGAACGCAACGACGACGACGACGACGACGACGACGACGACGACGACGACGACGGGCGAGCGAGCAAAAGAACACGCAGGAGACCGCAAGGCCGGAAACGCCTACTTTCAAGGCCTGGCCTACTCGGGCCGGACACCCTCAACCGCCAACGTCGGCATCGCCAGCGTGCCGAGGAGAGCGCCTCGCACTGCTTCTGCGACGCGTTGCTCCTGGGAGGGCCGACAGACCCGGCCAGGCAGAGACCCCTGACTCACGGCGCAGGCCTCAGCCGGCGCCCCGCCACCCCGCTCCCTCCCCGGGACTTCGAGCCGGCCTGCGCCGCCCGCGGATGCTCACCCCTCACCCCGGCCACCGGCGCTGGCAAGTGGCGCAACCCCGACCACGGCTCGCCGCTTGGCGACCACCTCCGGGCACTGCTCGTCCACTCGGACTTCGCCGAAGTCTCCTGCAACCGCGTGGAAGGCACGGCGAGCATCAGGGAGGCCGCAGCTGTGTGCGACCTGGCTGCCGCAGCTGCCCCTGACCTCACCGCTCGCAACTATAGAATGCCCTCGTCATCACAGGTTGGCGCTGCGCCACGGCCGCCCGCTCCGTCCCGGCGCCTTCCTCCAGGCACACCGCGGCCAGCGCAAGCGCAAGTCCAGTGGCAGAGGCCCAACGCCCCCCCGCACACCTCGCGGAGACAGAGGCGGCTCCCCGGATCCTGGCGAGTCCACCTGCCGCCAGCGACCGACACAGCAGAACGGACTCCTGCTCGCCTTCCCCAGGCGCGCTGGTCATCTTCTGCACCACCCGTGCAAACCCAGCCAACGAGTGAGGTTTCATGGGCGACGCCCGACGCATCAACGTCGCCATGACAAGAGCCCAGGAAGGCCTCATCGTCGTCATGAACGGCAAGATGTGCAAGGCAGCCGGCGAAGCCCAGTTCAACGCGCTCGCGGACGCAGGCGACTGGATTTCATACCAGCATGAAGAGGCCGCAGGCAAGACGAACACGCGGCCATCGACCCCCGGCAGCTCCTGAACGGATGGGCAGAGCGCACTTCCCCCAGGAGACGAAGGCGATACTAGCCGAAGGCACGCTCGAGGCCTGGTTCAGGCAGATGCGAAAGGCACAGAAACAGCATGCCCTGGGCTTCGCCACCGCCCACGACACCCCGCTCCAGGACAACTTCGACTGGGGCGGGCTGGGTGACGAGCTGGACGCCGCCAGCGCCGCCCTGGTGGCAGACCCGGCCTTCTTCCCGGTCCTCTACCACGCCCTTGGCCTGCGCCCGCGCCTGCACCGTCGGAGGGGCGCCACCCTGGCCAACCTCCGCGAGCACTGCCGCGAGCTGGCCAGCCACGACGCTCACCTGCATCTCGATCTTGAGCTGGGGGTCGACCCGATCAGCTGCCTACGCGGCAACCTGGGCGCGCCTCGCTCACGTGCATGGCCGGCCCTCAGCCCGCGTGCCACCCAGACCCCCGACGTCATGATTTTTTCACGACGTCGACCCCCAGAGGTCCAGACCCCTTCCCCGGGACCGGTTTTGCATCCTGACTCGTTTTTTTACGCTCCCGAGGCCCGGCAAGGGCCTCCAGAGGGCGAAAAGAGTGCAAAACCTCCCGTCGTGATTTTTTCACGACGCGAGGAGGTCTGGGGTGCCAGGGCGCTTCGCCCCCGAGCACGGGCTCGCCGAGGAGCGACGAGCTACGCCCCCAAGCACGAATGGCAATGGCGGCAGGAGAGCTGTCCCCGCCCGACGCGCCCCGCAGGCCGCCGGCCGCCCGGGGCATAGCGCGGCGCCCCGCCCGACGCCAGCCACCTCGCCGCCCTGCTGCGGGCCCACGGCCGCCAGCAGTGCCGCCAAGGACCTGACGGACAACCGCTGCCCAACGCCTGGGCGAGGAGGCCCCCGGCCATGATGCTCTTTTTGGCCCGCGAGCTGAGGCCCCTTTCTGGCCCCATCAACCAAGCCTGGCCCGATCGGAGACGTGCTGGAGGCTGTTCTCGGCGCGCGCATCCCGCGCAACCCTGCCCCGTTGTGACTGCTTCGGGGCGGCGCGCGGCATCGCCGACAAGGACTTCCGCGGGCTCCACGCGCGGCTGGAGGCGTTGATCAAGCAGGCGTCCAGGCTCACTGAGGTCGCGCACCACCACCCGGAGGTGGAGGGCACGGGGTGCCCAGCTACCTGGGCGGAGATGCAGCGGGCCCCGTTCCCAACGTCCGCTCCGCTGCGGTGCTCGAAACTCTGGCGCCACCCGCCAACCTGACCGCACTGGCGGACCACTAGTGCGCCATCTGCGCCCTCTCCGTCGAACTCGCAGGGGACGAGACAGGGCTCCTGCCAAAGGGGCCAACGCACCAGCTCCAGCACCTCGGGGGAGGAATGTCCAGCGGCAGACAAGACATCCACTCAGCCCGCCCGTCCGATCCCTCACTTGGCGTCACCCTGTTCCTGGCTCTCAGGGAAGACGACGCTCGGCTCCACCCAGACAAGGATGTAGCGCTAACCTGGTGCGATGACAAGACAAGGGGTGCGGAGGAGGGCCGTTTCTAGCCGACGACGGAGCCTGGGTGAGCCGCGGCCAGAGACTCACCCTGGCCAGCAGCAGACAGGCCGCCTGTCGGGCCGGCAGTGGCTGCCGCTGACACTGCGCCAAGTGCCCGCAGGGAAGACCTGGCCGAGCGCGGCGTCGGCTTCGCCGTTCCCGACGACGCGGCTCCGGTCGGCCGATTCCCTCGCGCGTTCGACGCAGCCCGCCTGAACGCGACCACGCGTTGAGGCCTCTCCCAGCCCACCGCGCCGCCAGCAAGCCCACCGGCGCTGACGCGATCCAGGATCTGCACCTGGCCCAAGTCGGAGCCCACGGCCCGGTCACGGCTGGCACGATGATCCCTGCCCGCTGCGCCGACGACGACAGGGCGGGGCGGGGAGTGCTGAAAGACGGCTGGTCCGCCAAGTGCGACGGCTGCCCCGCCGCACGCCAGGTGCTTCACCTGACGATTGGGGAAGCCCCTCTCGGTGCGTTCGCGCTCCGCCCCGACGCTACGACGTCCGCGCGCGCACCGCTGGTCATGGGCCTCCCAGCATGCCCGCACTGGCCCCGAGAGTTTCAGGCCAAGTGCTGGAACGGCAGCTTGTTCTGCTCGGAATGCCCGGTGCACCTCTGGGGCGCCCGGCCCACCGACTCAGCAGAGATCCTGCAGCGCGACGGCGCGCTGGTCCACGACGGCCCGCAGCCCGGCGCGCGGCCGCCGCCGCCGTCCCCCCCTGCCCGCAACCCGCACTGCAACGCGGCCGCGGAAGCGCTGGCGAACGCGCGCCAGGTGCGAGACCCAATCGAGCAGAGACTCCTCGACATGGCCGCCCGGTGCACGCGCGATCGACGTCGTCTTAGGACTGCCCGCCGAACGCGACCGGCGCCGAGCCGAGCAGCTCCCGGGACAAGCGGACGCCGCCGCCGCCGCCGTCATGGGCGCCGCCCACGCCGGGGCACCGCGCACCGCCACCCAGAACAACCAAGCGCGCGCCGCCTGCGCGCTCCCCAGAAATCCGACGTCGTGATTTTTTCAATACGGGGTCCCCGGAGGTCTCGACCCATTCCCCCAGGACCGGTTTCTCATCCCGAGTCCTTCTTTTTAACGGTCCCGGGGCCCGGCGAGAGCCCCTTGAGGCCGACAGTTGCGAAAAACCTCCGTCTTGATTTGTTCAACACGTTGCATCTCTGGGCCCGTCACGCGCGGCAGCCCCGGCTCGACGCGGCAGAGGCGCACCCAAAAAAGCGCCCCGAGGCAACACGCGGTCTCCGCCTCGCGCGGCAGGGAGCCCGCGCCTGGCGCGGCGCGCGCCCCCACGCAACGCCCGCGCCAACACGCGCCGCGGCGCGTCGCGAGGACCCCCTCGCAGCCAGGCCCGCCCGCCTCCGAACGGGCGCTGGCGACCCGAGGCGCCTCGGCGCGGCCCCGCTCCCCAGAGATCCAACGTCTTGAAAAAATCAAGACGGAGGTTTTTCGCAATTTTCAGTCTCGAAAGGCCCTCGCCGGGCCCCGGGGCCGTCAGAAAACGACTCAGGATGAGGAACCGGTCCTGGGGGGTGGGTCGAGACTTCTGCGGGCCCCGTATCGAAAAAACTCACGACATCGGATCCCTGGGCCCGACCACCGCGCCCCGCTGCAGCCACTGAGGAGGGGCCGCGGGGCCGCTCCCGACCGGCCGCAACCAGCCGGCGGGCGCGCCGGTTTTCGGCAGAGTGACCTGGGCGCAGGCTCCTCCCAGTCAAGGGGGCCCCAAGCGATGGGCGTTAGGCGGCGGGCCCGGCCCAGATCGCAGCACCGAGCCATGGATTCCACCCATCGACCTGCCCGACTCCGCCCCTCCCCGAGTGCGCGCGGGACTGCAGAGGTTTTCTCGCGATGACGCAGGCTGACATGGCCGCCCTGGTCAAGTTATGCGGTGAATCGAAGGTGGATCAGCTTCTGCGCGGACGAGATCAAGAAAGGCCCCATGGCCCCCGCAGACATGGACGCCAGCCGGCTGCAGAAGTTCCTGGAAACCCTCAGGAAAGACGGGAGGCCTTCACCAGACGGCCCCAACAACTTTTGGGCAGCAACGGCAAGGCAACAGATGCTGGCGCACATGGTCAAATGAGTCGAGATCAAGAATCCACGGGCAGCCGTCGAGTGGGGCGAGCTCGATCCCGGTGCAGCCCACGGCTTCGAAACGCTCCCATCGCTGCTCTCATGCGAAGTCCTTCTCAGCTTCGTCGAGGGCCTCGAGAGGTCGGACTTCGCAGGCTACCCGCGCACGGAGGAAGGCTACCTCCAACGCGGAACGCCACCCCACACCTTGCGCACCAAGATTGAAACCGCTGTCCCAGCCATGCGGCCCGCCTGCAGGCCGGAGGACACTCCACGGCAGGGCCCACCTGCGACCGCCGCCGCTGCCCCGACCTCATCGCGCGGGAAACCGCCCAGCTGAGCGCAGCTGGACCCTGCGCCAGCACAAACTATCGCGAAGGGCGCGGTGCCGTTCCTGCTGAAGATTTACAAGGGGACCCAGCGAGAGCGGGGGCAATGGACGCTACGGAGACACCCGGCCAGCCCGGGGGCCGCCCATGGCCCCCAGCCGCGGCAGCCTCGATCATGGAGCGAAGGGCCAGCGCCAGGCGCGAAATCTACAGGCGCATGGACAGCATGTGGGGCCCGGCCTGGCCCGACGACCACGCTGACCGAGCCTGGTTCGACCTGGATGACAGGTTGTACCGCCAGCCACGGTCCCGCCTTGCGTTTAAGCGCATGCGCGTCAAAGGAGGCCTAGAGAGCTGGGGTGCCGTCGTCAGGCGTCTCCAGATCGAGGCTGGCTCTTACTTTTGCCAAGGTTGGAAGCGCGCGTGCGACGAGCGTGACGACGGGGGTATTGGCAAAGGACGATACAACCCGTTTGCCAGCGCGGGATCCTGCCGAAAGTTCACGGCCGATCTGGGGCACTGGAACTTCGACATCAAGAGATACTGCTGGTGGGAGGGTATCCGCGTGGACTTGGGCCAGGTCCGCCGCAACCCAGCAGGCCGAGAACGCGCGCCGGCTGGAGACGCGGGGGCGCGAGGCCGCCGAGCCAGGCAAAAGGCGCGAGAAAGGCGGCACGCCCGGCAGGCGCCGCCTCGACACTGCCTGGGACGGCGCCCCCGGCGCCCGCCCTCGGCGCCAAACACCTGCACCACCGCGGCCACCGCCACCCGGCTGCACTTGGCATCTCTACGGCGGCGCGCCGCCCGCGGGCACCGCGCCGCTCCACTCATGGCCTGCCTCCCTCCGCTCCCCCGCCCCCGCCATGGCGTCGCGCTTCCCACGGGGGCGTGCGACGCCGCCCTTCACTGCCCCTTGGCCCCTGCACCACTTCGGGACCAGCTTCCCGCGCTGCGCCCCGCTGTGGCGACTAGGGGGCCCCCCGAAGGCCAAGTACCACTGTCTCAAGCGGCCCTCCTGCGATCCTGGCCCCAGGGGGCCCCTTCAGGGCCCGTTTAGGGTACAAAAGTGCACCTTCCTCCACATCCCCCACTACAAGCCAGTCGGAAGATGTAGGGTAAAAACCATGAAATATGGAAGGCGGACAAAGTAGATTGAGTTCAGGCCCTCCCAAAGAACATGGGGAAACCGAAAGGTACCGATACCGCTACTCCCCGAACCTCTCCTTGGGTGCGTTCTGACCAGAATTTCGAGGCGAATCCAACGGTTGCGACGAGGGCCTCCCAGGAGGCCCAAAAAGGGGAAAACGAGGGGAGGGTAGAGATATGGGTATATGGGTCCTCTGAGAATGAATTATCCCAGGGCGACCCTACCTAGGAGTAGGAGCCCCGAGGAGAGCAGTATTAGTAGTAACGGTAAACGCCGTCCTCCTCCTTCTCCACATCGTCGCAGTTGTAGCAGTAGCGGTAGTAGTAGTAGTAGTAGTAGTAGTAGTAGTAGTAGTAGTAGTAGTAGTAGTAGTAGTAGTAGTAGTAGTAGTAGTAGTAGTAGTAGTAGTAGTAGTAGTAGTAGTAGTAGTAGTAGTCGTAGTAGTCGTAGTAGTAGTAGTAGTCGTAGTAGTAGTAGTAGTAGTAGTAGTAGTAGTAGTAGTAGTAGTAGTAGTAGTAGTAGTAGTAGTAGTAGTAGTAGTAGTAGTAGTAGTAGTAGTAGTAGTAGTAGTAGTAGTCGTAGTAGTAGTAGTAGTAGTAGTCGTAGTAGTAGTAGTAGTAGTCGTAGTAGTAGTAGTAGTAGTAGTAGTAGTCGTAGTAGTCGTAGTAGTAGTAGTAGTAGTAGTAGTAGTAGTAGTAGTAGTAGTAGTAGTAGTAGTAGTAGTAGTAGTAGTAGTAGTAGTAGTAGTAGTAGTAGTGGTAGTAGTGGTAGTAGTGGTAGTAGTGTAGTAGTAGTAGTAGTAAGTAGTAGTAGTAGTAGTAGTAGTAGTAGTAGTAGTAGTAGTAGTAGTAGTAGTAGTAGTAGTAGTCGTAGTCGTAGTCGTAGTCGTAGTCGTAGTAGTAGTAGTAGTAGTAGTAGTAGTAGTAGTACAGCTTCATACCTACATCTACATCTAGACCTACATCCACATCTACACCTATAGCTACATCTACATGTACACATGCATCTACATCTACATCTACAAGCTAAGCTAGGCTAGGCTAAGCTAAGCCAAACAAAGCTAAGCTAAGCTAAGCTAGGCTCGGCTAAGCTAAGCTAAGCTGAGCTAAGCTAAGCTAAGCTAGGCTGAGATTAGATGAGATGAGCAACGCTAAGCTAAGGGGACGTAGCTGGGGGAACCGCGGGGCGGATACTGGGGGAACCGCCTGGGGCGCTTTCCACTGCCCGGCCCCTTTTAAGCCCAGAGAGTAAGAACCCTTCTAGGCAGAGCCTAGGTAGGGAACTACACTCACAACTACATCTACATCTACACCTAAGTCTACACCTACATGTACATATACAACATATACATCTACATCTACACCTACATCCACATCTACACCTACGCCTACGCTATGCTATGCTATGCTATGCTGCGCTATGCTATGCTATGCTATGCTATGCTATGTTATGCTATGTTGCGCTACGCTATGCTATGATATGATATGATATGCTATGCTGCGCTGTGCTATGCTATGCTATGCCATGATGCGATATGATATGCTATGATATGCTATGATATGCTGCGCTATGGTATGATGCGCTATGCTATGCGATGCTATGACATGATATGATATGATATGCGATGTTACGCTATACTATGCTATGCTAATGCTGCGCTGCACTGCGCCAAGCTGAGCTAAGCTAAGCTAAGCTCGGCTAGGCTAAGCTAAGCTGAGCTGAGCTAAGCTAAGCTAAGCTAGGCTAAGCTAAGCTAAGCTAAGCTAGGCTAAGCTAAGATGAGATAAGCAACGCTAAGCTAAGGGGACGCAACTGGGGGAACCGCGGGGCGGATGCCGGGGGAACCGCCCAGGGCGAGGACCACTGCCCGGCCCTTTCAGCTTACCGAGTAAGAACCCTTCTAGGCAGAGCCTAGGTAGGGGGAAAAACAGCAAAAGCATATCGACCTTTGAAGTAGGAAGGCGCATGTAGATTGGGATCTGGGATTCCAAAAGACATGTGCATACTTTCGGCCACAGGCGTGCACCGCCCACGCAGCAGCCGGCGATGGTGGCAGCCGCGACGGCGCGACGGCGAGGCGCCCTACCCAGGCATCCGGCCGAGGTTTTCCAGGAGGGGTCCCCCAGGGGCTTCGCACCCCCTGTTTTGACGAGGCTCCGAGGCCGCTGGGGGGGCTCTCTGGAAAACCCCCTCCCCAAAACCCCCCCTTCTGGAACCCTCCGGCCGGAGGGACGGACCACTTCCCCGGGGCCGCTTCTTCGTGCTGAGTCGTTTTCGCTGCTGCTCCCAAGGCTCGGCAAGGGGGCCTCCGGAGGCCGAACACACGGCCCGACATCCCGCCGCTCCAGCTTTCGGGGGTTGCTGCAGGTGCCCCTGGCCCCTGGCCCGAGGTGTCCCCAGCTTCTCGCTCCGTTTCGGAGCCCCTGGGGCTCCCTGGGCCTCGCGAGGGGCTTCTCTGGAGGCCGTGGGGCCTCCGTGGAAATTCTGGGGGCACCCTGGGCCAGGGGCACCTCGAGCAGCACCCGAAACCTTGGTTCGGGGCGTCGGATCTTTGCGCATAGCCGGCCCGAGGCGGCGCCTGCCGATCATCTCCCGGCACATGACCTTGCAGTCGTCGAAGAAGGACACCTCCCGCGACTTGGGGGGCCGCTCCTCGACGGGCACGGACTCCCACGCCTCGGGTTGGCGACGACGACGACGACGGCGGCGACGACGACGTTGCCGACAACGGCGACGACGAAGTTGACGACGACGGCGACGACGACGACGACGAAGTTGACGGCGACGTGGGCAACGACAGCGACGATGGCGACGACGTCGACGATGACGGCTGCGACGTCGCGACGTCGAGGACGACGACGACACGGCGACGATGACGACGGCGACGACAGCGACGACGACGGCGACGAAGTTGGCAACGGCAACGATCGGTGGCAGCGACGACGACGACATCGACGATGGCGAAAGTTGACGACAATAGCAAAGACGACTACGATGGCGACGACGACGACATTAGCGACGACGACGACGGCGACCACGCAACGACGATGTCGGCGACGGCTATTAAGACGAACGGCGACGAAGTTGACGACGACGACGTCGGCGACGACAACGACGTCGGCGACGACAACGACGTTGGCGACGACGGCGACGACGACGGCGAAGAGCGACGACGAAGACGACGACGGCGACAATGACAACGACGAAGACAACGACGACGGCAACTACGACGACGACATTGGCGACGGCAACGATCGTTGAGAACGAAGCCGACGAGTACAACGACGATGGAGTCGACGACTGCGAAGTTGGCGACGACGACGACGACGACGACGGTGGCGACGATGACGGCGACGACGACAACGTTGGCGACGACGACGAATGCGACGACGACGACGCTGTTGGCGACGACGACGACCTCGAAGCCGCCGAAAACGGCAACGACGATTGCGAAGGAGACGACGCCGACGTTGACGAAGACGACGACGAAGTTGGAGACGACGACGTTGACGACGACAACAACTTTGGCGACGACGACGACGACGCCAGCGGCGACGACGACGAAGACGACGGCGGCGGCGACGAAGTCGACGACGACGATGTGGGCGACGACAACTTTCATTGGCGACGACTACGGCGAAGAAGACGTCGACGCCGACGGCGGAAAAGTGAACAACGACGCCGATCACGGTGGGGACGGCGACGATGCTGGTGACGACGACCATACTAGATGATGACGACGTTGTCGGCAACGACGGCGACGACGTCGAAGTTGACGATGGCGACGAGACGAAGTTGGCGTCGACGATGCAGGTCTTTGAAGGAGTTCGACATGCGCTCGCGACCGACGCGCGCGGGTGGCCCGCGTGGTTTTATTTGACACGGATCGTGCCCTTCCCGAGCACGCGCGCAAGGGCGTTTGAATGAGTTCGAACTGCGTCGCGAAAGGCCCGTTTGGCAGAATGTCAAGAACAGGTTGGGAAATCCACGGTTCTCTTGAGAATATGTGTATATCTTTTCGAGGCACTCCATTTTGAAATCCTTGCGAAATCGCAAGTTTTTGAAGGATGTCGGCATGCGCGCGCGACGACGCGCGCGTGCACTTCGTCCCATTTGCTGCAACGGATTATTGCGACAGCACGGGCGCAAGGGCGTTCGAACGATTTCGACACGCGTGCACGAAAGGCCCAGTTGGAAACATGTTACGCGAATGGTAAAAAAACAGAATGGTCCCCTCAAGAATTCGCAAAAGGCCGAGCGCATGCTTTGAACGTTCCCATTACGAAACCATGATTCAATTATATATATATATATGTATACACATATGTATTTAAATATGAGTGACACTCGACTTTGAAAGCCTTACGAAACCTGGAATTGTTGAAGGGTTTCGGCATGCGCGCGCGACGACGCGAGCGCGTGCACTTCGTAAGCAACTTCAATACGAAAAGGTAGAATGTTAACCCCAGGGGGTGGGGGGCAAATCTTTCTTTTCCCACCAATCCTGTGGTGTTGGGTCCTCGTTTGAAAGAGACAGCGCCCCGCGTCACCTCACCTAACCTCCCGCAGCCCCCTCCCTCCTCCCCCTCCTCCATCCTCCCATCCGCCTCGTCATCGCCATCGGCATCGTCACCATTGTCATCATCATCGCCATCGTCATGATCCACGTCATCATGATCACCATGGCACACCCCTCACACGGTCCGTGGCCCCATCGGGAGCTCCACCGAAGGCCCCAGCGTGAGCGTCCGCATGGCACCGCCGCCCCAGTTTGGCACACCCCGTGGCCCCATAGGGAGCTCCGCCGAAGGCCCCAGCGGAAGCGCCCGCATGGCACCGCCGCCCCACTTCGGCACGCCAATCACACGGCTCGTGGCCCCATAGGGAGCTCCGCCGAAGGCCTCAACGGGAGCGTCCGCATGGCACCGCCGCCCCACTTCGGCACGCCACTCACACGGCTCGTGGACTCCATAGGGAGCTCCACCGAAGGCCCCAGCGGGAGCGTACGCATGGCACCACCGCCCCATTTTGGCACACCCCTCACACGCTCAGTGGACTCAATAGGGAGCTCCACCGAAGGCCCCAGCGGGAGCGTCCGCATGGCACCGCCGCTCCATTTGGGCACGCCTCTCACCATGTTCGTGGCCGCATAGGGAGCTCCGCCGAAGGCCCCAGCGGGAGCGTCCGCATGGCCCTGCCGCCTCATTTCGGCACACCCCTCACACGCTTTGTGGCCCCCATAAGGAGCTCCGCCGAAGGCTCCAGCGGGAGCGTCCGCATGGCACCGCCGCCCCATTTTGGCACACCCATCACACGGCTCGTGGCCCCATAGGGAGCTCAGCCGAAGGCCCCAGCGTGAGCGTCCGCATGGCACCGCCGCCCCAGTTTGGCACACCCCTCACACGGTCCCAGAGGGAGCTCCACGGAAGGCCCCAGCAGGAGCGCCCGCATGGCACCGCCGCCCCACTTCGGCACACTCCTCACACGGCCCGTGGCCCCATAGGGAGCTCCGCCGAAGGCCCCAGCGGGAGCGTCCGCATGGCACCGCCGCCATATTTCGGCACGCCACTCACACGGCTCGTGGCCCCATAGGGAGCTTAGCCGAAGGCCCCAGCGGGAGCGTACGCATGGCACGACCGCCCCATTTTGGCACACCCCTCACACGCTCCGTGGACTCCATAGGGAGCTCCACCGAAGGCCCCAGCGGGAGCGTCCGCATGGCACCACCGCTCCATTTGGGCACGCCTCTCACCATGTTCGTGGCCGCATAGGGAGCTCCGCTGAAGGCCCCAACGGGAGCGTCCGCATGGCACCGCCGCCTCATTTCGTCACACCCTTCACACGTTTTGTGGCTCCCATTAGGAGCTCCGCCGAAGGCTCCGGCGGGAGCGTCCGCATGGCACCGCCGCCTCACTTTGGCACACCCATCACACGGCTCGTGGCCCCATAGGGAGCTCAGCCGAAGGCCCCAGCGTGAGCGTCCGCATGGCACCGCCGCCTCATTTTGGCACACCCCTCACACGGTCCCAGAGGGAGCTCCACGGAAGGCCCCAGCAGGAGCGCCCGCATGGCACCGCCGCCCCACTTCGGCACACCCCTCACACGGCCCGTGGCCCCATAGGGAGCTCCACCGAAGGCCCCAGCGGGAGCGTCCGCATGGCACCGCCGCCTCATTTTGGCTCGCCAATCACACGCTTAGGGAGCTCCGCCGAAGGCCCCAGCGGGAGCGTCACACCCCTCACACGTTTCGTGCCCCATGAGGAGCTCCACCAAAGGCGCCAGCGGGAGCGTCCGCATGGCACCGCCGCCACATTTTGGCACACCCCTCACACGGCCCGTGGCCCCATAGGGAGCTCCGCCGAAGGCCCCAGCAGGAGCATCCGCATGGCACCGCCACCTGATTTTGGCACACCCCTCACACGGCTCGTGGCCCCGTAGGGAGCTCCGCCGAAGGCCGCAGCGGGAGCGTCCGCATGGCACCGCTGCACCATTTCGGCGCACCGCTCACACGGCTCGTGGCCCCAGAGGGAGCTCCACCGAAGGGCCCCGCAGGAGAGTCCGTGGCACGGGCCGCGCACGGGGCTCGGGCGAAACCAAGAAGACTCCCCGCTCGCCCGCGTCAGCTTTTCTCCCTCCCATGCACGCCGCAGTCCTTCTTGCTGCCCCCCTCCTTCGTCTCGTCTCCCTCGCGGCACTCGCAGCAGCATGTGGTTGGGTGCTTCGCTGGGCTGATTTTATCTGTTTCTTTAAATTGAGACACAAAAAGATTTGTGCAACATATCAGAGCGTGAATTACCTACCCCGCTTTGGCTTCCAGGCAAAACCAAGCCGTACCACGCGCCTCCTCGTCAAGCGGCCTGACCAGTACAGGCCGCAATTTGGCATCGTTTGGTATCTCTTGGAAGCGAGGGTGGTCAAAAGCGAGGTAGGTTTGTTTTCCCCCGAATATAATGGTGTCACCTGGGCGATGACGGGGCGACAATGGCGACCACAGCGCCGCCAGACCGGCACCGAGGCCCAGACGACGGGAGGCGACGAGGCACCGACGGGGCAGCGACGGCGGCCGCGGAGCCGCAGGACCGGCACCCAGACGGCCGGCGACGAGGCGGCCACGGGGACGCGACGGCGGCCACGGAACTGCCAGACCCGCACCCAGGCTCGGGTCCCTTGACGACGAAGTAAGAGAGAGCGCGTTTCGTGGACGCTCGCTCAAGCGAGCAAATCCCTGGGCACGTCGGGGCGGGGGGGGGCCCCAAAACACTCGAAGCGCCCCGCAAACCGCCCCCCCCCCCCCCCCAAACCGCCCTGGACCCCGTCCTTTCGAGCCGCCCCCACTTCCCTTCCTAAGGGGGGTGGGGTCCAACCAGGGGGGTCGAACCGGCCACCACCCCCTAATAGAGTCCGACTAGTGTCCGATCAATCTCTGGTAGAATCCGACTGTAGCTGGATCCATCTATGTCGGGCTCAATGCAGATCCAAAATAATCATACTTTAGTTGAATCCAGCTCTAACTGGATTCTTCTAAGGCTCGGTCTGGCTGTAATAAGAACCTAATATAGATGTACCCAATGTTGTTATCATCTTAGCAGGGCCCGATCCAGCTCTGATTAAATCCTAGACAGGCCCGGCCCAAATCCAATAGATTCCTACTATCGCTACATCGAGCTCTAGGTAACTGAATTCTACTACGGCCCGATCCAACTCTAACAGAATGTGCCCAGGGCTGGATCTAGCCTTAATGGCATCCTACTAAGGCTGGGTCGTCGTCGCTGTCGTCGTCGTCGTCGCTGCCCGACGGCGTTGGCGCTGGCGCCGGCGCTCGCTGTCGTCAGTTGACACGCGTGGGAGGAGGGAGGAGAGACGAGGGAGGAGAGAGGAAGGAGGAGGGGGGAGGGAGGCCCGGTCAGAAAACCTCCCCCGTGCAATTCGTGCAATTCAGGGGGGGGGGGGGGCCCAGCCCCAGGTTCGGGTGCCCCCTCTGAAATTCAAGCGGGGGGGGCCCAGCTCGACGCCCCCAGTCCGACCGTCCACAGAAACGCGCTCTTTCCGAAGTGAGATCCCCTAGCCTCAGTGCAAGCACTGTTTTGGGAAACGACTTCGTTGACAGAAACTTTCGGAGGTCCGAACGGATTTCATGGATCGGCGCTGGGCTCCTGTCCCTGGCACGCTTTCGGCGCCAGTGGCGGCGCCAGACGCGCCGCCAGGGGGGTCCAGCGCCGATCCAAGAAATCTGCGCGGAGCTCTTTAAATTGCCGCTCAATCCTCCGAATCACGGGGAATCGCGACCACAGCCACGGACTCAATCTTTCTGATGAATTTTCAAACTGGATCGATCTGTGATGCACCCGGAGAGAAGACGCCGTGTGCGAACGAAGCTTGCAACGCGTGGATCTCAGGGCCGGCGGTGGCGGCGCGGCGGCGGCGTTGGCGGCGTTGCGCGCAGGCGGCGGTCAGGGCTGAGGGGCAACGATGCGGGGGGACCAGCTCAGGGGGGAAGCATCGACTTGGAACCGGCGATGCATCGCCGATAGATCGACGATGCGCCCCCGACTGCGCATCCGCACGCTCCTGGGCGGGATGCGCTGATGATCGGGCCTCTATCGGCGACGACTGGGCGATCGGGGGTCGATGCGTGCCCCCCTGAGCTTATCCCTTTGTCCCTGAAGGGCGGAGCAGGCTGGCCGCTGCGGTCGGCAAGCGCAAGCGCGCGCGCGCGGCGGCGGCGGCGGCCGCGGCGGCAGCTGGCGCGTCGCGCCGGTGCGTCGCGCGTCGGCGGTGGCGCTGCGCGCAGACACGGCATCGAGGCGGGCGCACCCTCCTGGCTGCCCGCTCCGGCCTCCACACTGCCTCTTGCCGCTCCCGCCTCCGTCCTCTTGGGTCCTGCCTCCTGCTTCCTCCTTCCCTTCTCCACCACCTCCTCCCCCCTTCCCCCACCTCCTCCTCCTCCTCCCTCCTCTCCTCCTCGTCCTCCTCCTGGAAGGTCCTGCTCCTGCTCCTCCTCCTCCTGCCCCTCCTCATCCTGCTGTTGCTCTCATCCTTCCCCATGTCGTCAGAAAGACCCGAGCCTTTGCCATGTTGTCGAGCGTTATCGCGAGCTGTTCCGCGCTGATCGGCATGGCGCCTCGGGAAGTCAGTCCGGCTTGCACATCTCACTCGCTCCTTCGTCAACTGTTTCTCCTCCCCCATCTATCACTAGCGCCTGCTCGTGCCCTCTCCTCATTGCCCCTGGTCCTCTTCCCCTTCCTTCTCGTCTTCCTTCCTCTGTCTCCCGCCTTCTTCCTCCTCCATCTCACGACCATCCACCCCCTGCTGCTAGCCCGTTGTTATCTTCCTCCAATTCGAGTTGCCCAGGCTCGAGGCTAGAGGCCGCAACGTCTGCGACAAGAAACCACAGCATTATGCGACGCAGCCTGGTAGGAAAACAAATGAAGTACGATACCCGAACGACAATAGCAGCGGCTGCAAGGAGATACTATGGCATCACAATGTGCTGGTAACCGTTAGAAAGCGACATCCTGTTCCTCTGTCTCCTCCTCCTTCCTCGTCCTCCACCCCAGCATCCCCTTCATTCCCCTCCCTCCTCCTGCTCCTCCTCCCATTGTCCGTCCCCCATCCTCTCCCTCCTCCCCCTCTTCCTCGTCCTCCTCTCCCTCCTCCACCTCGCCTAGTCCCGATCTCCCTCGTCCATCCTCTAACCTGTTCCCTCTTCCTCCTGGTCGTCCTCCTTCCTCCTCGTCTCTCCTCCTCCTCCTCCTCCTCATCCACCTCTCTTCTCCCATCTTCTGCTCGTCCTCCCTCTTTCCTCGTGGCCGTCCCTCTCTCAACTCTTGCTCCATCTGAGCGCCCTGGTTCTAACATCGGGGGCCCTAGACGGGTCAGCAAGAGACGATTGACAACGGACAAAGCTTGGCGTCCCCATCGATCCGCTTGCAATATGAGGCGGCACTCGCGGCCGCCTCGATTCAAAAAAAAAAAAAACATGCGCAAGCGTGGTCCACCCTGCAGCCAGCCGGCCACCCAGAAAAACACGAGAGGGCACGGACATTCACTGGGAGGCTGGGTCGTGAGCACAAGCTCTCGAACTAAATAGTTACGGTGTGTGAGCGTTTTTGATATTCGGCGTTTCGACATTGGACGGAAGGGAGGGGGAAGGGGGGCGGGTCTGGCTCCGGACGTCTGCTTAATGCGAATGTTTGCAAAAGGGCGTCCATTATGGGGGAGGCTCCACCTGCTCGAAACAGACACCAAAAACAACCAAGGTCTACTCCATGGGGGGAGGGGGGGTGCGAGGGCCCGCGCCGATCGGAAAAACATTGAATAAAAAACGATTACTATCGGAACCTGTTGGCAAGAGTGGTTCGAGATGGCTTATCAACCCAGACACACTGCTTTCATCAGTTGGCACAAATAACATGCCTCAATTCTACTGTCCCAGCGCCACGACGGATTGACGAGAGAAAACCGACAACAGAAGAGCATTGGGTTTTCATTCTTTCAGCTTGAAATATGCGGCGGGATTCGCTGCCGCCTGGGTTTCGAAACAAGCGCACCGGCGTGGTCAACGAAGGCACGGGGATTCACTTCACCGCGGGGGTTGTGTCGGGAGCACAAGCCTCCGTGCCAAACGGTTGCGGCATCGAAGCCTGTCTGCAAACACGTTCCGAGGCGGCCTTTCAACTTAGACACACTGCGTTCATCCGCTGGGACAGGGAACGTGCCTCAATTACTCTGGATCGCTTAATAATCGCCCCCCCTTGGAGTGCCCAGGGGGGTTGGCCGCGGCGCGTCCGCGGGGGTGCCAGGGGGGTCTGGGGTTCGTTCCCTTCCCCGCCGGGGCGCGGGGTGGTGCGGGGGGGGGTTGGCCGCGCCGCGTTGTCACGTTTGTCAAGCCCTGGTTGATCAATAATGAGGGGGCCCTGGGACACACAAATAAATGCACACAAAGAACCGGATCCACCACATTTCCCCATATTTTCTGGGTTTTCGTCTTCCCCCCACTTCCCATATGTTCCCACATGTTTGGGGAAATCGTCGATTACTTGTGTCTGTGTGTTTTTTCCCTTGATCAATGAGAGGTTCGGAGCAGCTCTCCCGACCCGAGACCGCGGCGAAGTAGCGAGAGAGGCGATCGGCAACAAGCAGGCCCTTAAGCTCCTTCCCTCTGCCGGCTGCCAGTCCCAGTCCGCGGGGGGGCACTCGCGCTGCCGCACGGGTCTCTCTTAAAAGGCGGGGTGCACCGCCGTGGCCAGCGGGCGGCCGGCTGGCCTCCAAGGGAACCACACGAGTGGGCGCGGCACTCCGCCGAGTCTGCCTGAAGATTGGCGTAGGTCGGGCCTGTGACAAATTAGAAAATATGTTTCAATCATGCTCAAAATCAATAATAAAAAAAAAAAAAAAAAAAAACGTCCCCAGACTATGTTTCGACTAGTTGGGAATATTCCTCCTGTAGAGGGACAGGCCCGCCTTAGAAATACGCCATCTCAGGGCGGGCGGGTGGATGTACCCCCCGGGGCGAAGAGAAGCATCAGGGTGCAGGCCGAGCCGAGTGGGAGCGCAGCCGAAGAAGGCACTCCTCAGCTCTCTTGGCCGGCCAGCCGCCGCCACTTGTGAAGAGCCAGGCCACGCCACGAGCGGCAGACCTGCGAGGCAGCGAGCTCGCCAGGCCACGCCACGAGCGTGCGATGTCACGCAGACCGTCGAGGCCGCCAGGAAACTGAGCGCGCCTCCTCAAACCTCTCGCCGGACATGAAAGGCCTGGTGCCAACGACACGCTGCGCCTCTCCGTGTCGTGGCCCCCTGAAGCCTGCGGAGGGGCCCGATTCCGGAAGTCTCGCGATTCTCCATGGCGGCTGGCTTCTGTTGGTGGCGCATCCGTTCCAATGCACTCGCGCTGCAGCGTGCCGCCTGCCTCCCGTCCCCCGCCGCCGCAGCCTCTCGTGGGTGGAGGGGCCCTCGGAGTCCGAGAACACGCGAGGCGCACCGGAGACGCGACGGAGGCGCCGGCCGCGGATGCGCCAGGTCTCGGAGGCCTCGGCCCCGAGCCCGCGACCGCGTGAAACGTGGCGTGGTAGCGTGGAGCCCCCTTACGTCGCCAGCCGCGATCCAAGCGTGGAGCCCCCTTACTTCTCCAGGGGGGGGGGCTCCACCTCCTCTTTCTCCTCCTCCTCCTCCTCCTCCTCCTCCTCCTCCTCCTCGCCCTCCTTAATGCTCCTCCTCCTCCTCCTCCTCCTCCCGACGACGGCCCTCGCAGCACATCCCACCCCAGCACTAGGGGGTCCAGCTTGCGGGGCTCTACGGACAACCGCCCACCTACCATTGAACATCTCTGGGGATGCACACCTGGCTCTGGCCTCCAGCGGCCCCCGCTGGGAAACGGCAGCAGGAAGCCTGGCTCAGGAGTGACCGCGGTGCCGCTGGAGCCCGTGGCGCCTGCGCGCGCACCTGAGCCCCGAGCTGGTGCATCTGTTCGGCGATCCTTCCCACCTTGTGGCACCGCCGGACTGAATTGCACGTCGACGCCGCCGATGCATCGCCGACGCCGACGGTGCATCGCCGGCGCATGGCGGATGCATCGCGGATGCATCGGCGATGCATCGGCGATGCGGCGCGACCCTCCGACCCCACCCAGGAGGCCTGCGTAAACGCACACTCGGCCAACACGTGCCCCGAGGATCAGCAGCGCCTCAGCCTCAGCCTCAGCATCCCTGTCTTCGGATACACGCAAGAGTGACCCTGGGTAAGAGTGACCTCTGGTGCGCGGTTTTTTGGGGGCCGCGGAAGAGCCGAGCACAGGCGCGCAAGACGCCAGTGCTGCCTCGCGTTAGGCGACCGGGGGACCCCCGTGGGCCCGCATCAAAGGTCACTCCGGCCAAGGGTCACTCTTACGTGCAGTCGATGTCTCGACGAGCAGGACGACGACCACACGAGGGCGCAGGCGCCTCGAGGAGCGCGGGCGGCGTCGGGGCTCTGCCGGTCTCGGATCGTCGGCCCCCGGCCCGAACCGACATGGCTGACGGGCGCGCGCGGGCCTGGCACGCCGCCGCCGACGCCGTCGTCTGTCGGGGGGGGCG
>CAUYUJ010016896.1:47500-52500 GCA_963575745.1 Prorocentrum cordatum
AAACATGTGAGAGAACGATTAAAAATAGAGTTTTCTGTTATTTCTGCACAATTTTCTGACTGGAGGAGAACGATTTTAAACACAAATAGTTTTCCAGCCCGCGGCCGGTTTTTTCTAATCGTCATCCCGGGCGCCGCCGCGTGAACACGACCCCTGGTCATTTATTTATCGTCATCCTCCATTACCTTTGACTACCCCTCCCGTGGAGGGACATGCCCGACGTAAGCTTGGCTATGCCCCTCCCCCCACCGTGGGGGCTCCCCGAGTCGACCGGCGGCCCGCCGCCAGCTGGCAGCTTGACAGTGGGCGCCCCCGTCTACAGTCGGGGCGTTGACCTAAGGAACCCTAAGTAAGGAACGAGGCCCCTTTTTTTCATAACTTAACCTTCGATTTCCCGTCGAAGACATAAGGAACGCCTGAGGCAAGCTGTGAAACACTTAAGGAACGCGGAGCCCCTCCCCAACGAAAAGGGTTCCTTCTTCAGGGCCCCAACTGTACTGCCAAATGGGCGGGCGGCACTCTCGCCACCGGCTTTGCCAGCGCGGCCCGCTTAGGGGAACGAGCAACGACATGAACAACAATACTCTGTTTATGTCACTGTTCGTGCTGGATGTCTTGGATCCGGAGGTCCGCGCTTGGTTGTGCCACTGTTCGTGCTGGATTTCTCCTTGTTTATGTCATGATTCGTGCTGTCATTGTTCGGAGGTCCGCGTGGATTTCTCGGATCCGCGCTGGACGCCCCTGGCGGCGCCGCCGCCGCTGGCGCGCGGAGCGCGCCAGGGAGGGGGATCAAGCGCCGATCCGAGAAATCCGCGCGGGCCTCCGAGTTCTTACACGTCGTTGATTTCTAATCGTGCTCATTTCTAATTGTGATGGTTTCTAATTGTGCTCGCTTCTAATTGTTCCTGGCCCCCTAGTGGTCAGGAAGAGGCCCATGATAGGACAATTAGAAACGAAAGGATCTTGGCCCCCAACAAAAATCAAAGAACTTTCGAATACTTGGAAATGAACAATGTGTATATGTATGTCGGGCGTGTCCCCCTACAGGGGGATTTTCTACAAACATAGAAAATACCCCAACATACCCCAAAAAGGTTATAAAAAATGCTCAAAAAGTAGTCCCCAAACTATGTTTGGACTATGTTTGGATTCTTTTGGGATGTTATTTTCCTCCGTAGAAAATCCCCCTGTAGGGGGACACGCCCGACTTAAGTTTGTGTCGCTCCTCGTTCCCCGCCGCTGCCCAGCGGAGCCCACGGGAGCCCTCGGGGCGCGCCGCGGGCCCCCTCGGGGGGACCGCCTGCGGGGCAAGCCGGCACGGGGCCCCACTGTTGTCGCACACCCTGGCCGGCAGCGCCGGGGGGGGGGCCACCCGACGCGATGGGAGCGCCGATCGAAAACGGGTCTCTGAAGGGGCCCTGGGGGGCACACAAATAGGCAGACGCACAGGTCACAGGACTCCGCATGTCTTCCCATGCTTGCAGGGCCTCTGGTCTTCCCCCCCCCACTTCCCATATCCTCCCCGTACGTTTCTCTAGGGCATCGGCGACGAGGAATTGTGTCTGTGCGTTTTGTTCCCTCCTGGGCCTCACGCGACGCGACACGCAGCGACCCCTGACGCGGTGGCCTCCGCGGGCCGCCCGAGCGGCGCGCCACCTCGGAGAAGGGGGCGCTTACCGCACGACCCCGCGCGGGCGGCGTTCGCGCCCGTGCCGGCGACGACGGCCCCGCTTCTTCTGCTCCTGCTCCTCCTCCTCCTCCTCCTCCTCCTCCTCTTCCTCCTCCTCCTCCTCCTGCTCCTTCTCCTCCTCCTCCTGCTCCTCCTCCTCCTCCTCTCCTCCTCCTCCTCCTCCTCCTGCTCCTTCTCCTCCTCCTCCCTCCTCCTCCTCCTCCTCCTCCTCCTCCTCCACCTCCCCCTCCCCCTCCTCCTCCTCCTCCGGCCTTCCGAGTAAGTGTGCTGCGCCCTCGGGGAGTGCTGCGGGACAGCTCCTCGGGAGGCCCGCAGACCTGGCGCGGGCAGCGCACGCGCCCGTGCCGGCGACGGCGGCCCCGTTTCTTCTGCGACGCCCAGTAGGCACTGGGACCAACTGTCACACCTTGCGCTGTGTTTTTTTGTTTTCCACGCAGTGCCATCTAGCGAGCCCTGGGAGAACGTCTGGCTCAAGAGGCGAGCCCTGCCATGACTCGAGCGAGGAGCGGACCGACGGTCAGCGACACACTGCAGAGGGCCCGTGCAGTCAGACTACAAGGTGTAAGAACCGCCTACGAAACGAGCGGCCGCAAAAACAGCGAAGTCCTCGCCATCTCTGGCTACGTGGTCTGGGCACCGCGTTATGTTGTTCCCATCCTACTTACGGACCACATCCCAGAGATGATTTCGAGCACCCGGAAAAGTGTCGAAACAGTGTCGAGACAGTGTCGGGCGAGTGTCTCCCAGGGTCCGACACGTGAAAACCCTTGAGTTTCGGTACTTGTTTGGGCGCTCGAAATTCCTCCTGGTGGTCAAAGTAGGTTGGAGCATCATTAACTTTGCGCCAGGGGGAGGCGCGCGTCGCCCCCCATCGGCAGGCCTGCTTGACAGCGGCGCCCACTGTCAAACGCCCGCCCCCGCGGCAAAACCGCCCGGAGATCCGCGCCCTGTCGCATGCCAGGTGGCCACCTTCTCAAGTCCGCACCGGCAGAGCTTGGACCTCTTCCCCTGGCAGCACGGTGCCCGCACCAGCTGTCCGAGCGCTCGCGCCCGAACCTGCCGCAGGACCGCGTCTCATGATGCGCCGGCACCGACCCCACCTCGGACGTCTTCTGGGCCGTCGGTTTTCGATGGCGGTCGTGCGGTGGGCACCCGACCGAATTCGGACTGAGGCGCGCAGCCTGCTGCGAGACGCCTACGTAATGCGGGATGACGATGAATTAAAAAAATGGGAGAGAATGATTAAACAAATAGTTTCCTGCTATTTCTGCACAAGTTTCTGACTGGAGGAGAACGATTGAAAAATAGTTTTCCAGCCCGCGGCCGGTTTTTTCTAATCGTCATCCCGGGCGCCGCCGCGTGAACACGACCCCGGGTCATTTATTAATCGTCATCCTCCATTGCATGCCTCTCCCAGGAATCCTGTAAGCCTCACCCAGCAGGCCACTTTCCGCGAGAGAGGAAAACGGCCCGACACCAACTAGGGCCTCTCCTGGCACCGAGACGCACGGCGCCCCCAAGAGAAAGGCCATCGACGCCCCCGCGAACGTCCCTGCCCGAGGAGCCCTCTCAAGGGCGTCGGCGGAACGGCGAACGCCTCTTTGCAACAGACAGGAGGCGAAAAGAGGAGGAGGGGACGGAGAAGGGGGGGGCGGAGGCGCATAATGAAGGGAAGCTGGGGCAACACATGGAGCACAGGAACAACGAGCTGGAGGGGGAGGAAACGGTGGAGAATGGGGGGAGGAAAGAAGAGAGGGGGAGGAGGTGGAGGAGGAAAAGGAGGAAGAGGAGGAGGAGGAGGAGGAGGAGGAGGAGGAGGAGGAGGAGGGGGCGGCGGCGGAGAGGGGAGGAGGAACATCGAGACCAGCCGCAGGAGGAGGGGGTGGCTGGCGGACAGGCTCCGTAACTTCAGCTGCGCGTCGGGGGGGGGGGGGCGCAGCGCTACAGACAATTTCTGAAGCTCTGAAGGCACGGCGGTGACGCGAAACGATGCGTTCTTCTCGCCCGGCCCTGGGAGAGCGAAAGCAGACACGGAGGACGGGAAGAAACACATGACGCAGGGCGGCGAAAGAAACGGACGGACAAGGAGGAGGAGGAGGAGGAGGAGGAGGGGGAGGAGGAGGAGGAGGAGGAGGAGGAGGAGGAGGAGGAGGAGGAGGAGGAGGATCACATTCCATGGTGATCACCATGCAGGGATGCCGAAGAGCACCATAGCAGGAGGCACGCCTGCGTGCCCTGATCCAGAGGGCTCCAGGGCCTGTCGGAAAACGGCTAGAGCGACAAGCTCGTCATGTGGAGTGGGTGGTCAACTACGGAGACCCGTGGACCGAAAAACGTACAGCATCGAAGGTCAAACAGACATGAACTGAATCGAGTCGCGAAACCGATCAGCAACGGAAGCGGAAACGGATCGTGTCGCCAACGAGCCGTCCCGAATGCAGTCGACACCGGATCGCCGCGCCCGGCTCTGGCCGGCCCTGGACCGGGCGATGCCGGTGAGCCGAGACTCGGACCCGATCCCGCATTGCGTGGAATCGGAACCGCGGCCCCAGCTGGCGAGCCGCACCGCGTCGAACCAGGTCGTGGGAGGGGCCCTGTCGGGGCAGCGGGCCTGACCGTGCGACATCTGCGAGAGGCCGCCCCCCTGAAGAGAGCCCTGGGGCTGTCGTGGGCGCAAGGGCTGCCCTCTCTCCTTCAGGGATCTACGGACCTGGCTCCACGCAGACCCGGGTCAGGCAGGCCCTGCAGGATCCTGCAGGATGCTGCAGGATCCTGCTAGGTCCTGCGCCCAAGCGCGGGTCAGTGCAGCCCTGGCCCTGCAGAATCCTGCAAAGGGGGAAACCAAAAGGTACCGATACCGCTACTCCCCAGGCCTCTCCTGAGGGTGCGTTCTGACCAGAATTTCGAGGCGAATCCAGCAGAGGCGACGAGGTTCTCCCAGGAGGCCGAAAAATGGGAAAGCGGCCGAAGGGTAGCGGTATGGGTACCTTTTCGTCCTATGAGCAGAGGTCCGGCGCTCTGCCTGACCCCCTCCTCCTCCCCCTCCCCCTCCTCCTCCTCGTCCTCCTCCTCCTCCTTCTCCTCTCTCCTCCTTCTCCTCCTCCTCCTCCTCCTCTCCTCCTCCTTCCCTCCTCTCCTCCTCCTCCTCCTCCTCCTCCTCCTTCCCGTTGTCCTCCTCCTCCTCCTCCTCCTCCTCCTCCTCGTTCTCCTCCTTCATCTCCTCTTTCATTTCCTCCTCCTCCTCCTCCTCCTGCTCCTGCCGACCTGCCGAACACATGCCCCACGGTCCCCAGGGACCCCTCGCCAAGAG
>CAUYUJ010016896.1:55000-125000 GCA_963575745.1 Prorocentrum cordatum
CAAGTGAAAATACTGGCACAAACAAACTGGGATATAACCTACACCTCAGGCGAGGACCAAAACTTATCCCTTAGATTGGGCCTCTCTGGCCAACCCCTTCACTCGAATTCGTTCTAACAAAGCAGCCATTCGTTGCTCATCGGGAGGGGCCGCGTCAGCACTGGAGAAGGATGTCCTCACCACGGTGTGGGCGTCCGGACACGGCGGGTCGGCGGAGAGGCGCAGCCTCTGGAAAGGAACCGCACGATCAACGAAAGCCCGAACTATCGGGTTCGGACAATGACCCTTCCGATACTCAGCCAAAACGTATACCCTTTAACGCGTGGGGGCCTCGCAACTCCGACTGAGCTTGATTCCCCTCCCCTGGGACCAACCCCCGCAACGAAGGCACAATAGTTGCTCCTTGGACGCATCCCGACGCAACACCGAACCACCAACAGCTTGCCGAGCCAGCGTCCCCGACATGGCGACAAGAGTGTGTCCCATGGAATCCTGGAGCAACTTCTTGAGAAAATGTGGCAGCCCAGGACATCCATCCATGGGCGCTTCGTTCCCTGGGCAATTGAGCACTCGAAAACATAGCGTACATTGAGTGCCAAGTGGTCCGTGCTCCCACGTGTGCCACGACATCTTTCGCCGTGATCGCCCAGAGACTATTCGATGAGGCCTTGCCCACCGAACTTCGTTCTCAAAAAGAGGGAGCACCGTGCTTGCAAGCTTCATGAAGTGTCCAGCCCTCTCGCCTGCTAAGTCCAGCTATTGTGAAAAAGCTGGCGATGGGGCTGGGATGCAAGCTGAGGCCGTCTCTGGCATAACGATCCGCCGCCGCGTCGGCTACGGCAAACATCCGCTCGACCCCTTCTAGGGCTTCTATCTGCTCTCGCTCTCGACGGGCCTTGACATGTCGGATCGTGTGAATCATGGCCGTGCCCTCGAGCTGCTGCGCAAAAACTCGAATGCCTGCAAACTTGTTTGACCGCGCAAGCTGGGCATCCACATCCTTCTGAGCGAGGCGCATGGCCGCCATGCAATCAGCACCGAGCTCTGCTGGTCGCGTGGCTATCTGTCCACAGATCGCAATCCCTACGTGCTCCGCCATAGCTGGTGTTTGCGGCAAGGACCCTGGGACTACGCCTTTGACGATCGCCACAGGACCCTCGCCAGCACCAGGACACGCAGCCACAGCCCAGGCAGCACGCTGCAGTGGCCTAATCAATGGTCTGCTGCTGGGCCCGTCAGAAGCCAAGCGCAGCGGCGCTAAACTGGTCAAGCTCGCTATCTCTTCAGGCTGCATGTCCAGTGCGTTGCCCTCCCTATCGTACAGGTAATCCTCAGACGAAACCAAAGGGCAGGGCAACTCGCTGTCTGCCTATACATGAACACCACTCGTGAAACTTGGCAGGTCTTGGTTGTCACGAGCAGCATTGAGAAATGTGTCAGGTACCTCAGAAGCTTCACGCGCTTCTACAACACGAGGGAGCTGACATCTATATAACCTGGTGGACTGTGTCAGGTTGGCCGCACTCACACAACCCGTCACACACGTAACCCGCGCGCATAGCCCTATCGTTCGTCCACCGTCCACCACGTCCGCATGTGCGGATTAAATACTTCTGGTATCGTGTGTATCTCTTGGCTTCCGGTGCTACCGTATCCCTCAGGAGGTCTAGGGTCGCGCGAGAACCTTCAGGAACACCAGGGTGCCTCGCCAGGTCTAACTCACGCTGGCGCTGCAAACCTTGCTCCACCATGTCCATGAGGAGGGGCGGTGGGGTGGTCTCTAATTCGACCTCGAGGCCGTTGTGGTCGAACCACTTCAAGGGACCATCCGCCCGCCAACCAGCCCTCTTGAGACATAATACTGCTCGGGCTAGCGGGCCCGGGGATCTATCCCACGATTCACACTCAACAGGCTTGGGTAGATCCCAGAGCCTGCGAAGCTCAGCTCGCGAAACTAATGACAGTGCGGGACGCCGCGAAGCGGTCCATATCATTCGACACCATTGGGTCGCTGGCGCGACAGCGAATCTACCACTACTGTCCCCGAGAAGGGCAACCTTGGCCCTCAACGACACCCCTCCATGACTCGGGCCATTGCTGCGGGCCATTAACCCCCTAAGACTGAGCCGCTCCGAGGCCGTGAGACCCGAGACGCCCGCCCCGAAACTGCAGGCAGGGGCAACTCCTTGACGGGCAAGCTTCCTGAAGGGGGTCTTTTTGGGTCCCTTAAATCGCCTTCGGAGAGCTCGGACCTTTCTAAATCGTCTGCGCATTAAAGTAAAAACGCCCTCGCTGTTTCAGTCGAGCATGCTGTCCGTGTCTCCTAGCTCCCGCAGACTCATCGATGCCAAGATATGCCGCGCTGGATTCGCATACGCTGGGCGGCAGCCCCAAGGATTCACAAACATCCCGAACAAGATCCTTGGACGTCGCCATGATGGCAAGCTTGGCCGGGTTGAGACCTGCATTGAGAGAGCGGCTGGCGTCCTCGAAGTGTTTCATGCTCTCTATCGCCACACCCTTCGCAATGTCGTAGTCACTGGGGGAGATGTGGATAACTCTGTCATCTATGTAGTTCTGGAAATCATCCAACGGCGCACGCTGCACAAACACATCCAGAAGATCCACTGCATGCCCCCTTGGTTGCCAGATCACTGTAACCGTCGCCCGCTGGAAGCCCGCACCTCGCTATCGGCGGTGTCGTCGCATGATTTCGCCCCAATCTGATCACGCGCGGGCCCATCCACATGTTGAACACGAGCTTGAGCCAGGATGCTGGGACTCCGTGGCGCAGGAACTTGCGACGCAGCTCCAGCAGCGGGATGGATTCGTAATACTTGCTCCAGTCTGCGACGATGACCACCCCACGCTTGTGCGCCACTTGGTTGCTTTCAGAACGTACCGCCTGCAGCCGCGCACAATCTACTGCAGATCGTCCTTTGCTCGCACCCAGTAGCGCCTGTCCAAATCTGCGTGCGTCTGGGCTACTATCGGCTTCCTCGCCCGCTGCCACGCACGGTGCATCATAGCATATAAAATGGTGAGTCGGTTGCCGCCTGACGGCTTTCCCAATAACGGCATCTGGATCCAGCATAGTTGCTTCGGCAACATTCCTGTCGCCTCCGGCGCAGCCATCAACATGCTGAGGGCATCCAGACCTTCATCGTCCAACAAACACAGGTGACGCGGGTAGAGATTGTCGAAGCTCGTAGCCGTGGTCGCTGGGAACGACTTGGCAGCATCTCGTATCTCGTCCGCCGTGAGCCCGGGGCATATCGATCGATCGGGTACCCAGGCTGGCAGCGCAACATCCGATGCTTTCCATGGCGTGCGATGCATCTCCACCTCTTGTGCCACAATGACGACGGGATCTCCTGACTGAAAATCCCATAGCTACAGCAGGAGACGGGATCGCCTTCACCGTTGTGACTCGATGCAACGGCGTTGATCCACCCTGCGTCGCCATCTTGCACCACTCTGCCCATGCTTGGTTTGAATCCTTCAGCTGCCCTCCCCCTGCACAACTCACACCGTCTGATATTTCATCTAAGAACTGCTGGATACGGTCCATGTCCATTGGCACCGTGTTGATGAGGGCTCGTGCTTGGACCACCGTGGAGTTCAATATGGCATTGACCCCTGATCCAAGTTAAGGTACGGAGAGGAACGACGTGATCTCCTCAGAACAACGCATCATCCCATCCTGGTCGGACTGGGCATATAACTTCTGTGCGGTAACAATACTTTCCTGGAGCCACTGCCATCCCTGCGCAACGCTCTGCACTGCATTGTCATCCAAGATATTGCTCGTTGCGTCAACCAATCGCGGCTCCAGGTTCCGTGCATGCGCTCCTGGCTGCTTGAGATCAATGCCTGCATTCTGCGCAACATACTCCGCAACCGTCACAGCATACTTCCCATATACAGTCGAAAGGAACGCCCAAGACACACCTAGGTCACTGCTCTCATTTTGCGCCAGCTCGAGCGCTTGTCTCGCCAACGCAGCGTGCAGTCTCCAATCAATCGCCTGAGTCAAGGGGCCAGGCGGCGGGGTCGCAGGCAGCTTTGCCGATGCCGTGTAAGCGTAGTGCTGGATTTTGCACCCGTCGTAAACTAAGGATAGCTGGGCTGGTCGATGAGCTTTCTTGTGCCGCTGCGTGACTGCATGAACTCCTCTGTATCCTCTCACGATCGCACTGTTCAAGCAGAGGCAGTCCATCGTGCTCACACCCGCGCCTCCTCGAAAGGTAACATGCGACGGGGCAGCTGTGATCACGTCAGCTTGCTGGGGGGGCCAGAGTGCTCCAGGATGGAGGCGCCCATGTTCCAGTCTCCTGCAATCAGCCCAGGCCCCGATGCACCCGATAGTATCCGCCCAGCTGCCGCAAGAATCTCCGCGTGCAGGCCCGCTTGGCCTGTCGAATCTTCCAGGTAAACGTTGAGGATGGGTATCGGCGGCCATCCTCTGATGTCTACGATCACATGTTAAAGCCGCTGTGCGCAGATGAGCTGTCCTCCTGGCGGGTGTCGCAATCCTAGATCGTCACGTACAAAGACCACAACTCCGCCAGTCGGAATCGAGCCAATGGTGGCCCTTGCTGGCATGGCCGAACACTTCCATCGCCTCCCAGCAGCCCATGAATACAACGCCTCCAGAGCAACCCCCGTGAAGCCTATCTCCTGGCACAGCACAATCATAGCGTTCGTCTTCTCCAATCGTGATTTCAGCGTAGCTCGCCCCCCACTCGCGTTGAAGGTCTCGAGGCTGAACGTTCCCTGCAGCGTGGGTGTCGCTGGCTGCCTCAATACGTTTCCACGTAGTCGCAGCCCTGACATGAGAGGCCCGTTCCTGTCATTAGGAACACCGTTGCTTCTTGCCCAGCTCGCGGAGCTTGGTTGCGAAAGCTTCAGCACCTGAATTGGCCGCCTCAATGAGCTGCTGCTGCTCAGACTCGTCCAGCTCATCACATCCACGCTTCTGTGCTTCGCCACGTCCATCGTCATCATGCGTGTCACCATGCCTGCGATCATCATTAGCAGCACCGTCATGGTCCACTTCCATCTTGGGGGCAGGCATGTTGGCCGCGAGGACCTCGCGAAGCTTGCCCCATAGTGGCGAGGCCAGAAACTGTCGCACATCGTCGTCTTGAACATCGTCAGCCTTGAGGTCAAGAGGGTCACGCGCTCCAGCAGGTGGGTTGGCATGTCCAGCAAGCTGCTGGGCGGCGGTGCTAACCTCCGCCTGCAACGTGGTGACCGAGATCCTCTTGGCCTCAGGCGTGGCCCGCTTCGTCTGTAGAGATGTCTGGAGCTCCTCCAGCAGCTTCTCTTTCTCTGATATGTCTGCTTCCAGCTTCTTGACCGCCGCTGACGCCTTCCAAGTCTTGCGTGGCCCTGCGGCGGGTGACATTTGGAGTCCGTAGCCCTTTCTGTCGAACTTTGATGTCGTCAATCTTGGCTTTGATGCTCTGCCGCAGCTCGCCGGATTCACTTCCACTCGGCAGAGACTTGATGCTGGCCTCAAAAAATGTGAGCTGAGCGGCCAGCTTGGGCTTCTTGATCTCATCACCGTCACTCTCATTGATCTGGGATGCCTGGGCTGGATCCGCGGCCATCTTCCAGGGCGAAGGCTTGGCAGACCCAGCATTCGACTTCCCATCTGAGTTCGACATCGACGCATTTGTGTTCTGGAGAACAGCACTGCGCAGGAGCTTCTCGATAGCCTCGAGCCGCTTGTCGAAATGGCTGTTCGACGGGGCGGCCGCTTTGCCTGGCGCTGCACCTGGCTGGCGTCCGCCTCCTCCTTTCCCCACTCCTGTGAGGCGCTCCTCCTCCCGCTTCTCGCGGTTGCCCCAGGCGGCCCGGCGAACGCGGGCAGGCGCTGCTTGCCCGCAGGTGCATCGCACTCGGCACGCCTAGTTCGCACTCGCCACCCCGCATCTGCCGCAGGCCCAGAAGGGCCTCCGCGGCCCTCGCAGCGCATCTGGGATGTCGGGCGGCGGGCTCGGCCCCATGGGCCCCGCGGGGGAGCCCTCGGAATCGCGGCAAAACTTTGGCCCGCAAGCACGAGCCGCGCTGAAGACACGTGCTTGCAAGCACAGGGCGCCACCTGTGCCAGCACGGCTAGGAGGAGGAGGAGGTGGAGGAGGAGAGGAGGAGAGGAGGAGGAGGAGGAGGAGGAGGAGGAGGAGAAGGACAAGGAGGAGGAGGAAAAGAGAGAGAGGAGGAGACGGGGGGGGAGGAGGAGGAGAAGAAAGAGGAGGAGGATGAGGAGGAGGAAGAGTGGGATCATAATATCGATATCCTCGATATCGCAGGCTCGGAGGTCGAGGGTCGGGCGCCCGCCCGGCCCCCTTCCGCAGGGCAGGGGCGCGACCTGGCCGAACTGCCTCGCGAACTCGAACTCCGCCTCGAGCTCCCTGCAGCCATGGCGACGAGCTGCTCGAAACCCGGCACCCTGGAGTTCGCGCCGCGCTCCACCTCGGCCTGCGACCTGGAATGCCTCCAAATGTTTTGCTCGGGCCAGACCGCCCGCACCCCCCCCGGCGAGCTGCTTGGCGCGCAGCCCCTCTCCTTCGAGCGGCTGATCCGCTCCTTCGCGCGCTGCGAGCGCACCGCCAGGCAGTGCTCTGTCACGTTGTCGCGCGGCGGGTGCGCCTCCAGGCAGTGCTCTGCCGCGTCCTTGTGGTCCACGTGCAGTTTGGGGCTCCACTGGGAGTCGCAGGTGCCCAGCACCCACCGCGCTGCCGCTTCTGACCCGAGGCGAAAGACTCTCCTCGTTGGGGGAAGGGCTGAGGCAGATGGGCCTTCGCTCCGCGCAAACTGGGGCCCCCTTGCCGCCATCGAGATGCGGGGGGACGTGGCCGCCAGCATGCTGATGAAGGTTCGCCTGCTCTCCTCGTAGCGCGCGCGCTCCTCGTCGGCGCTGGTCGCGTCCTGGCGTGCACGGCGCGGCAGCCGCCCCCTGCTGCGCCCGCGGTTGGGGGAGCGGAGGCTGCGTCTCCTGCGCCCCCCCGCGCTCTCCCGCCCCCTCGGCTGGGCGCGCGCCTCGCCGCGGCGGCGCGCGAGCTGGGGCCCCCTGCCAGAGGCGGCGGATCCCGCTGCAGAGGAAGGCGCGCCCCTCGGGGAAGGGGCGCCATGAAGGGCAGCATCCGCGAGCCCACCCTCCTCTGCTAGAGTCACTCCTTGGGAGATTGGCTCCCTGACGTTGGAGTTGCTCTCTGGAGTGATGTCCCGGTGATCCTGCTCTACCCGGGCCATATCGTCGACCGCGCCAAGGATCACCTCGACGTCGTGGGAGAGGCTCTGTGCGGTGATGTCGTGGTGATCCGTGTCCGCAGTGGCCTCGGCATTAACGCCAGTTGCCCTCGCCGCCGCGCCAGCGTGGTCGCGGTGGTCCGTCTGGTCACCTGGCTCGCTTGCATGATTCATCTGCGCGGCTGTAGACCCAACGCGCGGCGCAATGGCCTGGTGAATCAAGCCGCCGCGACGCATCGCATTTCCCAGCATGGTGTTCTTCTCCTCCTTGGGTTCACGAAAAGCGCATCTCCCTCTCGCGAACAAGTTGACGCAGCGCTGCCATCCTCTGCTCCTAGATGCTGTGGAGTTGTTGCTCTTGATGATGGCGGCCTTGGTGTACATCGTGCTGGCGAGCGCGCCCGTGCGGAGCCTGCCCAAAGGGGCTGTCGCGTCGATGCGTCGCCCGAACTGCTTGTGGGGTCCGATGCCTTTCTTCAGGTTGCCCGGAACCTCCAAGCGCTTTGTGATGGCGGCCGTGCATTGTAGGCGAAGCTTCAATCGGCGGCGTCGCTGCGCCTGGGCTCCGTCCGCACCTCACGCAACTGAAGACTGACTTGGCGATCTGATTGGCGTCGAGTGCGACTCGCTGGTTGACGGCGACCAGCCTGTGATATTGCGGGTGCTGTCCAGGAAGCCTGAGGCGCCTTGGCACCCAGCAAGCGGAGGTTGCGCTCCAGGGGTGCGCAGTGGCGAACAGGTCTCGCATTGCACCCTGGGCTCACCTTCTTTTCATCGGTGCCATGTCTCCTTCGTGGTACTGGTCGCTCGGCGGCGCGCAGCAGGCCGTCTAGTCCATCATGACTGGTCGTCCTTGTCGGCGATGGGAAGCAAGTTGGCGACGAGATGCGCAATCTTGTCGGTCGCGGTGGCGGCCTCCTCCATCTCCTCCACGACCTGCTCATCAGGTGGCAGGTGCATGGTTGTAGCCAGCCTGGCCCGCGCATCTGCCACTATGTTGGCGTCTGTCAGTCTGCGTTGGTTGGCTGATAACGCTTCGTACTCCGCCCCTGACATCTGAGCCTTGACGTGGTGGGACTGCCGGACGAGCTGGAAGCCACCCAGCGACTGCGCGAAGTAGGCGACGCACGCGTGGGTGGTCTTGCTCTTTAGCTGGTGATCCTTGGCCTTGTTGCCCAGCTTGATGACACCTGCGAAATTTGCATAGACCTGCCTGGCAGGGGCGGCCGGCGCTCTGCGAGACGAGAGCCGAACCCAGGTGCTCGCCCATGGCCCGCGGCAAGGAGGCAGGGGCGGGCGCATGCATGGGGCACGAGGGCGCGCTGGAGCGTCAGTCCAGGATCACGACACTCCATCCAGCTCGCAGGAACTCGCGGACTGGTGGCTTGGCGCATGATCCATCGATGGCAACTTCCATGCTCGCACCCTTAGTTGCGAGGACGTATGGGGGCATGTTTTCAAGCGTGATCTCCTTCGCTTCGCCTCGCGCATCGAGAATCCCGCGCCTGACTCCGAGGTCCAGGGGCGGGGCAGCGGAGGTGCCCACTGCGCGAACCCTGGCTCGCCCACTCGCTGACGGATCTGATCGAGAAGAGCGGTTGGGGCCTCAGCTTCTGCCTGGACTTGCTGCGCTTCAGGGCGCTCGCAGTCAACGAGGCGATGGAGAAGTGCGTTTTCTGCCCCGTATTGGCATCTCCCACTCGATTGGCACCCTGCAAGCTGAGCGCGGCGCTGGGCCAAGACCCCCCCGCAGGCCGCGTTCATCGAGCAGAACTTCTGGCAGGCCGCGTAGCAATATAACTTGGGCGGGATCATGGGCGCCAAGATGCCGAAGGTCATCCTCGTTGCGTCCCCAAGCCGCATCTTGTTGGCAAGCGCCTTCTCGTGCTGGAACTGGGCCCCTTGTTGCAGCGCCATGAATAGAAATCCTGGCGTAAGCTGGTCTATTTCACTTTATCTCCTCGGTGGTTGGCCCTAGCAGCTCCGTCTTCGGCGCCCGCCCTGCGCGTTGGATGGAAAGCGATGCGCGCTGCGTCGTCCCTCTGGTATTGCCCCAGTTGCCTCGTGGGCCTGGTGCTTTCCCTGCCCGGCGCCACCATGTAGATTGCTGGGCGAGTGGAACTGGAGCCTGCTGCGGCTGCGACGCAGCCATCCATGCCATTCGCGACAACTGGGTCGCAGGCGCCATCGCTGTGGCGACCGCGGGCCCCCCAGGCAGCGCCAGCTTCCATGTGGCGGGAAAACCCTCCATGGCACGGCTTGTGGCACTTCCCACTGTCGCGGCGTAGTCTGTGAAGCTCCGCATCTGAAAGTCCGTTGACCTCCGCGCCGCAAGTAGCTGCTGGTCGGGCTCCCGCGCGGTGCGCCCCACCAGTCCTGCCCTTCTGTCGCCCAGGAAGTCGTCGTCGATGCAGACGCAACTGGTGAACTCGTTATCTGTCTTGGCGCTTCCGTCTCGTGTTCTGGGTCACTCGTCGGCGCCCGCGCGTGAAATTCGCGCCCAGATAGGTGGCCCTTCGTTGGCCCGCGGCGTGCTCTAAGCCCAGCTGCTTGACCACTTCCTCGCTGATGCTTACTGAGCTGGCGACGCCCACCAGCGTCTCACTGAGTCGCGCTCCCAGGCGCTCGGCGGCGGCGAAGAAGTCCTTCCCAGCTCGCACTGCCTCTGAGATAGCAGCGTCCTTCGCGCCGCCGTTGACGCCGAGCGAGGCGCCGTCGATGTAGGACAAGAACCTCACCAGGGGGCGGAGAGCGACGCACTGATCGCACTGCTCGAGGGCATGCGCCTTGACGACCACATCAGCATAGCCATCCCCAACAAGAAGCCCATCCTGTGCGTGCCGAGGTTGCGCTCCATGGTGTTGGTGAAGACGTATGATCCGTGGCACTTTTCCACTGGTTGTAGATAGCCTCTGTCGTCGCCACAGGCATGCCTAGTCGAGCCAGCTTGTCCCGTGCGTCATCCAGGGATATGGCATCATAAAACGTGCTGTAGTCCGCAATGATGGGGGCTGTGCGACGCCCTATGGATACGTTCTGCTCCGCGTCCGCAGCCAGGATTCAGGCGCTGTCAGTCGCGCTCTTGTTCTTCGAAGAGGACGCACCGACTGTTGCTGTATTTGCGTCGATTCTGGCTTCCGAAAGCGCTGCCAGACTCGGCGAGCCACTAAGTGCAATATAGTCCACCGGTGTCCACCTGATACCTCGGGTAGAATCAGCACCGCCATCTGCGCGAGCTGTACCGGGAAAGGTCAAATCTCTTCACGCGCCAGCGTGATGTCGCACAATCCCTGCTGCGCGTCGTCGCAAGGTGCTGCAGGTGGGCGGGGCGGGCGCCGTCGAGGCAGCTGGAGGTCTTCGATCTGGAGCATATGAAAGCTCATATGATGTCCTCTGGCGTCGGACGATCCAGGGCGCATCGGTCGGGCATCCACGCTGCTGGGCCTGCCGTCGTAGCCCTTCAAAGTACTGCGCGCTTGTCCTCATGTCCATCGCGATGTAGCGCGGGCGCCCCGTGATGCCGCGCTCGCCGCCGTTGCCTGTCGGAGGCGCCTGCGCGCCTCGCCCCCGGGCGCGGCGACGGAGCTTGCCTGCGCCGCCGCACAGTTCCGCCCAGCGTCTGTCGGAGCCCCTGCTGGCGAGCTGCGTCGCGCAATTGATGTCCTCGTCGAAGTCCTCCAACAGGTGGGTGATGCCATCGCGCGCGCGGCCTTTGCGCCGGCCGAGTTGCCTGCTGCGCAGGGAAGTCAAACCGCGCGTTGAGATTCTGTCCAACGTGCTCGACAATGAGAGAACCCTGCACCTCATCATTGTGGGCGAGTCGCCCAGCGGCATCGCGAGCGCCAGCTTGCGCAGCAACCAACCCACGAATGCAGGCTCGCAGCCGCTTCCAGCCATCCGCAACAGCCTGCGCCCCCCCCATCGGACACACTCTCATGAATACGCTCTACCCACTGCGGTTGTAGCGAACGGGCGTAGGAGCTCGCCTTGATGTTGGTGCTGGCGAGGTGCCCACTGCGCGTCGCAGCTCGAAAAGCCAATTTGCCCCGCGCCTTGGGCAGGGCGCGCCGCGCCACCGACGCTGCCTCCTCCTTGGCCGCGCGCAGGGCTTCCACCGCAAAGCCGCGCCCCAGCGACCAGGCACCCCCCTTCCAGGAGCGGGCCGTGCACCACCTGGGAAGAAACCTTCGCCCCCCCAACAAGCACAAGATATCGCGCCTTGCTGCCCTCCGCCAAAAGTCGCAGTTGCGCCTGTCGGTGTGTTTTCGTAATCCGCCCGAGGTCCGCGCTGCATTTGGCCGACGTTCTCGCGGCGCCCGTGGAGAGCCCGAAGTTGTCCTGCGCAGCACGGCTCGACGCCGTCCTGCAAGTAGGGCGTCGCGGCACCGCCAACTCCAGCTGCGCCTGCGCGAGGAAACTGGACCCTCGCGCGACCTGTGGATCCACCTTCCAGTCGCCACCAACGATGCCGGGGTGCTGCTGCCCTGCCATGGCGAGGCCCACCGCCATGGGGGTCTTCGCGCTGCGCATGCCCATGCCCTTCGCCGCGTGAAGATAGATGCTGGTGACGCTGATGGGCGGCCAACGCGGCAGATCCGCGACCGCGCGCTGCGCTCGGCCTGCGACCAGCTCCGCGCCGCAGGCGATCCCAGGGGGGGGGGGGGGGGGGGGGCTTGCCCAAGGGGGGGGGGGGGGGGGCTTGCAACCCCCCTCCTCCTTAGCGCCGGCGCTGGGGCTGGCGGCGACTGCGGGGGCGCAGCGACTATTGCCACCACTACCGCCACCACCACAACCACCACCACCACCGCCTCAACCCACCACCACCACCACCAACCCACCACGCAACCACCAACCCACCACGCAACCGCCGCCACCACCACAGCCGCCACCACCACAACCACCACAACTCACCATTACCAGCACCAGCACCAAAAAATCCACCACCACTACCACCACCACCACTACAATCTACCACACCACCACCACCGCAATTTACCGCACCACCACCGCCACCGCCACAACCACCACCACCACCACCACCACCACCAGCACCACCTCCACAAACGACTTCCACCACCACAAGCCCACCACCACCACCACAAACCAACGCCACACCACCACCACCACCACCACCACACCACCAAACCACCACCACAACCAACCACCACCACCACCCCCGCGAAACATCACCACGCCACCACCACACCGTCACCACCACCATCGCCACCACCAACCACCACAACCACCACCACCACAACAAACCACCACACCACCACCACCACCACAACCACCACCACCGCCACCATCACCACCACAACCCACAGTCACCACCACCGCCGCCGCACTCGTCGACGCCCCCCGCCGCCGCCCGCCGCCGCAGGCACTGGCGGCGCCGGCGCCGGCCCAGAAAATGAATTCGTCGCCCCCGCCGCCGCCGCCAGCCGCCGCCGACGCAAGCGCCGGCCCGTGGAGAGGGAGAAATGAAAAGTGCGGGGGGGGGGGGGGGGTCCGGTTCCAACCCCCCCCCTCCAAGCGACCACAGAACGCGCTCTTTCTCACCTGGGTACGTCTGTCCTCGAAGCCCGACTCCTTCCCGCGCCAAAACTGCCGGCCCTGCTGATGGTAGGTGCCCCTATGTCGCGTGGCCTGGCATGATTGGACATTGCCGCCCATGAGCTGTGGACCGCGGGCTTAGGATCTCGAAGCCATCAATAGCGCGCCAAGTCTCTTTTGCCAAAATGACCATTGCAGTAGACCGTCGAAGGCGCGCGTCATCTCAAGCAGCTCTGGAGTCTCCCGGGGCAGGGAACGCGGGCCATGTAGACGGAGCCCACCGACGCGCGGTCTAGCGTCACCCACCATTCCCGCCACCTGTGCGCACAGACCATTATGCGGTCTTGCGGTGCTTCGTGTTCTGCGTGCCAGTGACGGCCTACTCGAGCTGCTCCTTGGTCCAGATTGAGGGCTGCTGGCAGTTCTTGTGGAGCTGTTCCCAGAGCTGCTCGACATCCCCCTTGACCAGGGCCACGAACTGGACGTATTTTGCTCCGCGCTATTCAACGCGACCTTGGACGGGGCCCTCCTCCATGGGGGCAGTGTCTCTTGCTCCCTGTGGCTCCCCAACTTGCTGATCGTCTCCATCGCCATGATCAGGAACAGGAGTCGCAGCAGCCGCAGAGGCCAGCTTCTCCTCGACCTTCTTGCAAAATACCTCCCTGGTCTTCCCGAAGTGAAGGCTGGCCTTGAACGCCACCATCGCCTCCTTCGCCTCAGAAGCTTGGAACAACTCATCTTCGAAGCCGGACTCGATGATGTCCTCCGCCACGAAGCTGGCCAACTTCGCCTTCGCCGTCGGCTGTTCGCCACTCGCCTCCAGCTTGTCCGCTTTCAGCTTGGAGACCTCCACTTCAACACGCTGTGCCATGATGGCCTCCTGCTTATCATGGATATTCTTGCTTCGGTGACACTCGCAAGATGCTCAAGCAAGCTCTTGAGGTCGCTCTCGTACGTGTCCAACTGCTGTCTGCACTTCGCCAGCTTCTGCATCCTGTTTGTTGGTGAAGGAGATGAAGTGGCCCACCGTCCTCCTCAACCTTGCTGCACTCCTTGAGACCCTTCTCATGGTATTTGATATTATCCTGCAAGGCGGTCTTCTGGTGGAGGCTGGATTTGTCGCCGTTTTGCTCCCCCTTGGGCCCAGCATTCGGCTTGGGCGCAGCTGCCGATGTCTTCTTGGCGAGCCCAGCCACATGCTGCGTGAGCGCCCGCATCTGCTCCTCGAGGCCGACGTACTCCTTGGACCACGGGGCGGGTTTGCGAACAAGCTGTCCTGAGGTAGCAGCACCCGCCCCTGCAGGACGTCCCTGCCCTCCTTCGGCACGAAGGTCCCGATCCGCCAGCTTGACAGCATCGACCACGCGCCGCGGAGCCGACTTCCCTCAAGAACACGTGATGCGCGACGCCCAGTTGTTGGCCTTGCCGCAGGAGCAGCCCCAAAACGGCGTCCTGGGGCCCCGCAACACGCGCAGCTCGGGTGGCCAAGAACTATCCTGCCTGGCCGCCTCGCCGCTCGCCACAAACGTTCCCGCAGCACGGGCGAAGGCTTGCCAGGCCAAGCGCGGAGGAGGGCGCGCTTCTCCGCACGGCGCGAGCGCGCCCTGTGGTGCGACGCCGCCTCCAGCGGTGGCGTCGTGGGCACTGGTCCCAGCGCGCGATCGGGGAGGGACGCTCCCTCGCTTGCCTGGCAGGCACCCAGGTGGGGGGGATCCTCCTCGCGAGCCGAAGCTGGAGTCGGAGGAGGAAGAGGAAGAGGAGAAGAAGGACAGGGCGGAGGAAAACGAGGAGGCGAAGGTAGGGCAGCAGCACTCAGCTTGGGGCACCAGCCTGGTCTTCCACCGAGCGCGGGGCGGGGGAGGAGGACCCCCCCCGCTCGCGCGAAGGTCGTGAAAAGGAACGCGAGGTAACGAACGCTAGATAACGAACGCGAGATAACAAACGCTCGCCGTGCGCGCCACGCTTCCGCTCCATTCTCACTAAAGTACGCGAGATAGTAATACGAATGTTAATACGAATGGTAATAATCATAATGATAAGCATAATAATAACAGCAACAATAATAATACCAATAATATTAATCATAAGAGGAACAATCATAAGAATAATAAGACTGCTGAGAATAGATGAATAAACGAATACATAACCATAGTAATGCTAATAGTAATACGAGACAGAATAATATTAAGCAAAACAAGGAGCACCGTGCCAACCAGCTGCTGTGCGAGGTCAACCGTGTAACGTGGAACGGCCGCAAAAGACGAAACACTGACTTGATCCCAGGGGCCGAGTAGGATCGGAAGAGAGGAGGCGATCACACATTGAGCTAGCGCGCTCCACACAAGATGATTCAGACAGCCCCCACTTCGCCACAAAACATTGTGCCACACATCTCTGCGTGCCCGCCCGGTGCCGCTGGGTACGCGCCCAGCCGCTGTGGCAACAGAAACGAGGAGAGGACGCAACCTGGAACCTTCTTACTCCGAGCGCGCACGTGGAGAAGCAAAGAGGCAGAAGGAGGGCACCATTACGATCAGCACCAGGGCCCCAAGCGTTGGAGACGTTGGGGCGACAGATTTTGCGTTTTGCAACCGTGCGTCCTATGGGGGAGACACCTGCTTGAAACAGGCGCCAAACACAGCCAAGACCCACTCCATGGCGGGGGGGGGGGTGCGAGAGCCCGCGCCGATCAGGAAACCAATGCATACAAAACGAGCACCGTGTGACGTGGCGGGGGGAAACACGGACGTGTCGTAAACTGTCCCAGCCAACGTGGAATACAATCCCACAGCCTGCGCACGCCGTGCACGTGCCACCAGACCCACCGTTCCGAATCCGTGTCGGATCCGCGTCGAGCCCACGCCAGATACGCATGGAGCCCGCGAAAAGACACCAACTTTGAGGACAGGTGGTCCCGAGAAGATGCAACGTGGGCAATGTTGGTGCAAGTGCGGTGTTTCCTCGCGCGGGCATAGGTATGGACGCCGTCGCAGTCATGGAGAACGGTGATCACGGACTTGCCAGCGGGGCCAACGGACATGATCCCGCCGGCCCTTTGGGGCGTGAGGGGTTCAGCGGGTGTCCTTCGGGGACGGGTTTACCTTTGGGGACGGGTTTACCTTTCCCCCTAACCCCCTCCCCTGGGCCTGGACGGTGCACCCCACGACCGATTGGAGCGTCCAAGACGGCCCCCTTCTTTGACTTAACTCCTCCGAGATGGCCCCAAGACGGCCCCCAAGGCTCCAGGGAGTGCCGCAGGATGGCCCCAAGAGGCGCCTGGGAGGCCCCAAGAGGCCCCCAAGGTTCCCAAGAAGCTCCCCAGGCATCCCCGATGAGCCTGCAGAGGCCCCAAGCCGCTCCAAAAGGACCCTGGGGCCGCCCAGAGGCGCCCTAGACGCCACAAGAGAACTCCCAGAAGCCTTCGAGAGACATCCAAGACGACTCCGAGAAGAGGCCTCTGGTCGTTCTGCTCGTCATCCTCCTCCCTTCCTGCTCCTCCTCCTCCTCGTCCTCCTTCTCCCCCTCCTCTTCCTCATCCGCCCATGCCTCCTCCTCCTCCTCCTCCTCCTCCTCCTCCTCCTAGTGGAGTAGACGGCTTCCCCAGCGCATTATTCCACTGCATGCCTCTCCACTTGTCTGATCAGGCCCAACTCGCCCGGACATCGTTTCTGGATGGGCTGGTGGTATGCCGCGAAGCCTCTAGAACAATGCCAGGTGCTGCCTGCTAGGGTTTCGAAGGGCCCCCTACCGCCCCACCCTTGACTCTGGGTTTCGAGGGGCCCCCACCGCCCCTGCTAGGGATTCGAAGGGTGCCCGGGCTGTTCGGGGGGACCGACGCCTCCCTGGCAGCAGCCAAGGCCCCCAACGCTCCCGAGATGGCCTCCGACACCTTCCCTTCAACATGCCCGAGCTCCAAGCTGCCCGAGCAGACTCAAACACAGCACGGGAGGCCCCCGAGAGGCCCTGGGAGAGGCCGCAAGACGCCCCACGGAGAAGAGACCCGCCTATTCCAATTCGCTTCAACACCATGTGTTGATTCATCATGCTCCAGGTCGGGCACGACCCCCTACAGGCGGATCTTGGAAACAGATAGAACATAGTTTTAACAAAAAACTCAAAATCAAACAACAAATGGTGGGCAACTCGTCCCCTGACTATGTTTATACATTTTTGAATATTCCTCCTGAAGAGCAACATCCCCGACTTCGGAGGTTGGGGGGTGAGATCGGAGTGGAACGGAGACCCCCAACCGGGAAATCGTTTCGTTTCGTTCGTGTCGTGCGTGCGGGCGAGGCGAAGCTGCGTGGGCGCGCGAGAGGAATGAACCCGCCGTTGCTAGGGCGAAGTCCCCTCCACCCCGTCCGGCGGTGGCCCTCGGTGTCCCGCGGTGTCCCGTGGTGTCCCGTGAAGTCCGCCGTTGCTAGGGCGAAGTCAAGACAAATGATTCTCCCCAACACGCCCGTCCGGCGGTGGCTCGCGAGGTCCCGCGGTGTCCCGTGGTGTCCCGTTGAGTGAGATCGATAGTGAAATCGATAGTGAGATCGATATGGTGCCCCGAGGTGTCCCGTGGTGTCCCGTGGTGTCCCAAAAAGCGAGATCGATAGTGAGATCGATAGTGAGATCGACAGGTGTCCAGTGGTGTCCCAAAATGTGAGATCGATAGTGAGATCGATACTGAGATCGACAGGTGTCCCGAGGTGTCCCGTGAAGTCCAATTGAGTGAGATCGATAGTGAGCTCGATAGTGAAATCGATGTGGTGTCCCGAGGTGTCCCGTGGTGTCCTCTGGTGTCCCGTTGAGTGAGATCGATAGTGAGATCGATAGTGAGACCGATGGTGAGACCGATAGTGAGATCGAAAGGTGGCCGGCGGTGTCCCGTAGTGGCCCGTGGTGTCCCGTGGTGTCCCGTTGAGCGAGATCGATAGTGAGATCGATAGTGAGATCGACAAGTGTCCCGTGGTGTCCCATGGTGTCCCTTGCCTGTGGTGTCCCGTTGAATGAGATCGATAGTGAAATCGATAGTGAGATCGATCGTGAGATCGATAGTGAGATCGATATGGTGCCCCGAGGTGTCCCGTGGTGTCCCAAAAAGTGAGATGGATAATGAGATCGATAGTGAGATCGACAGGTGTCACGTGGTGTCCCTAACAGTGAGATCGATAGTGAGATCGATACTGAGATCGACAGGTGTCCCATGGTGTCCCATGAAGTCCAATTGAGTGAGATGGATAGTGAGCTCGATAGTTAGATCGATAGTGAAACCGATAGTGAGATCGAAAGGTGGCCGGCGGTGTCCCGTAGTGGCCCGTGGTGTCCCGTGGTGTCCCGTTGAGCGAGATCGATAGTGAGATCGATAGTGAGATCGACAAGTGTCCCGTGGTGTCCCATGGTGTCCCTTGCCTGTGGTGTCCCGTTGAATGAGATCGATAGTGAAATCGATAGTGAGATCGATCGTGAGATCGATAGTGAGATCGATATGGTGCCCCGAGGTGTCCCGTGGTGTCCCAAAAAGTGAGATGGATAATGAGATCGATAGTGAGATCGACAGGTGTCACGTGGTGTCCCTAACAGTGAGATCGATAGTGAGATCGATACTGAGATCGACAGGTGTCCCATGGTGTCCCATGAAGTCCAATTGAGTGAGATGGATAGTGAGCTCGATAGTTAGATCGATAGTGAAACCGATAGTGAGATCGAGAGGTGGCCCGTGGTGTCCCGTAGTGGCCCGTGGTGGCCCGTGGTGTCCCGTTGAGTGAGATCGATAGTGAGATCGATAGTGAGATGGACAAGTGTCCCGTGGTGTCCCATGGTGTCCCATGGTATCCCGTGGTGTCCCGTTGAGTGAGATCGATCGTGAAATCGATGGAGTCAGATGTTGGTTCCCCCCCTCCTTTTCACCCGAAGGGTGGTCATATAGGTAACACCATGTTCATATGTTCACCATGCTTTTCGGCTCCGGATGGCGCCCAGAATGCCCAAGGCGGCTCGGAGCGGCCCCAGATCCCAAGCCTCGCAAGACCGCTCAACGGGACTCGAAGCGCCCCAGAGGCAAGGGCTCCCAACTTCGCGCTCTCGCGCTGCGCGAAGCGCGAACAACTTCGCGCTCTCGCGCCGCCTCCCAGGGGAGAAGAGGAGGACGAGGAGGATGATAAGGATGAGGAGGATGAGGACGAGGAGGATGAGGAGGTTGAGGATGAGGAGGATGAGGAGGGGGAGGAGGGGGAGTTGGAGGAGGAGGAGGAGCCCTGTGGTGCGTGTGCGCGCGGGCCTCGTGGCGCCCTCTGGGGCCATTGTGCGCCGCGGCGCTCCCGGTTGGGCCGCTCCCGTCCCGCCCAGGAGGGACTTGCACAGGAAAGCGGATCCTGGTGTGTACGGATTCCTGGTGCATACGTGTCTCGTTATTGTTGTTCCCCCGGGAAGCGGGGGAAACAATTTACACCACACCACCCCGACGGCATCCCCGACCCTCAAGAAGTCATGGGACGGAAAACAGTGCGACAAGAAGACCCCAAGGCCAGAACAACAGCAACAACAAAAACAACGACGACGACAACAACAACGACAACGACGACGACGACAACAGTAACAGCAACAGCAACACCAGCAGAACCAGCAACAACAACACCACTCTTGCGGCGGAAGACCCAGCCAGCGTTATGCGGCCACGAGGGGGGGCTGCGAGGAGGGGCCATGCTGGGAAGCGCCATGATGGGCCACCGCTGTTGGGGCCCCGGGATCCCTCGCCAGGCGATAGACAGAATCGAATCGACAGACCCCCCCTCACAAACCCTCCCGACCGACCCCAAGAAGACTCCAGAGGCCCCAAGGAGGACCCGGAGACTGCCTAAGAGGGCCCTAAGACTGACCAAGACTACCCAAAAGTTCTGCAAGACAGCCAAAGAGGCCCTGGGGAGGTCCCGAAGAGAGGCCCAAGATGGAGGACTCACAAGGACTCGGGAACACTCACCCACCAGATGGCCACTCAGACCCCCAGCGTGCCGCAAGCCTCCAAGAAGCCCGAATCTCCCCCCCCCCACCCCAAAGCCCCCAAAAATCATGAAAAAACTACAAGAGGCCTCCACAAAGTCCCGCAACAGACGCGGAGGAAAAGAAAACCGGACCAACAGAAACCACGCGCAGGCAGCACGAGGGGAATCGGCAAAAAAGACACGGCATCGGAAGCCGCACATATTCTCTTTTGGGGCATTGCGGCATGGCGAAGGCTTCTGGAACCAAATACACCGAACCCTGAACGGAAGACCAACTCCAAGAAACACAATACTGCACATCAACAGGAGCGAGTTCTGGCCACGTGAACGAGATAAGCAAGGAGTGCTGGGCTGGAACGGTGGCAGAACTTGCCGCATGCACCTGAATGCTCAACACGCAGGGGCAACTCTTCACGAGGACGACGAGGTTTGCAGGCACTCCAGGATCCGAGTACTGTAATCGAGAACATCACCGCACAAGAACATAAAAGCTTTGAAAATGCTGCCTGCAAGATGACAATCTCGAGTGCCCGATGCATCGAATTGGAAAGGCGCCGGGATGCACAGGCCCCGAGCGGCGTTTAGATATATGAATCGGCGTGCCGTCCCTGCGGGCTGCCAGGGCCCGAGCAGCTTCGAAAAATAAAAAACGGTGAGGCTGGCGGCCTCAACAAGTTCATGGCGACGTGCACTTCGAGGGACTACCAAACATTAGCAAGCTGATCCATACATTACATCGTGTACTGGGACGCCACGACTTGGATGATCTTCATGCTGGTATGAAACTCGTCGCGGTCGCTCATGTCCTTGAAAACGAGGCAGTGCGCCGATTCCTCCGAGCCCTCCCCGAAAACCAGCAGGAGGCACTCCTTGGTCGCGTGGGCCAACCGTGGCACCCTCTTCTTGAAGGCCTCGCCCTTCAGGGTGGACTTCAGGCCCTTCAGGCTGAACTCCTGCTCACGGGCCAGCGCGGTCTGGAGGGTCAGCGTGGTCGCCGTCTCGTCGATCCTGAGCAAGCACTGGGACAGCAGCAGGCTCTCCATGTCGCAGAGGTGAACGCCCATGCCCTTCTGGGCCTTCCCGACGAAGATGCGCACCTGCGCGTTCAGGCGCCCCTCGCTGGTCTGCGCCGCGTCCCTCTCGGAAGCCCAGAAGCGGAGCCTGGGGGAGGCCTGGACGGGGCTGTCTGCCCAGCCAGCCGGCGATGCATCGATTCCCCGTTGGAAGTCGCACAGAATAGGATGCTCCATGAACCCAATCCAAGGGGCGCCAGCGCCGATCTGGCAATCTCCAGAAACCTCGGCCCTGTGCGGGTTCCACCGCGGGAAATACTCCTCGGTCGTCACTTGCCGACTCCTGGGCTCGCCGACGTCGGTGTTCAAGTCGCGCTCCCCCGTGGATTCCGACGACTCGCCTGCGAGCTTCCGTAGAAGAAGAAAAACGTGCATAAACATGAACTTGTGGCGCTCCGCGCGTTTTCTGGATCTGCGCTGGACCCCAGTCTCTGGCTCGCGGAGCATGCCAGGGGCGGCGCTGGAGGCGCCACCAAGGGGGGCCCAGCGCGGATCCAAGAAATCCGCGCGGAGCGCCCAAAAGTTCATGTTTATGCCCTTTTTTGTTCGTCGATTATGGGACATCCTTTCGAACTGCCTGCCGGATGTTTCTCTGGAGTCTGGCAGTGCGACACCAGGACCATCCTCTCTGCCCAGCACGGCTTGAGTCTGTACCACCTCCGCGCGTGCGGCAGGCACCGCGGCGCAGCAACACGCCAACATCCCCTTCGTCCCCCCTGCGTGTACTGATGGGCTACGGTTAGGTCGGGCGTGTCCTCCTGCAGGCGTTATTGGGAGGAAGAACCTCAAATAGTCAAGCAAGATGCCAAACATAATATCAAAGTTGACAGAACAAACTGTCAACATACTTGTTCTGCCTGTTGCTGGGCAACCCCTGTAGAGGGACACGCCCGCCTTGAGGCTACGGGCCTGACCGCAGAATGTGCTGCTTGGATAAAACGGCAGTCTGAACCAAAACCGATACGGACCCCATCGAAGAGGGAACCAGTACTGTTGGTCCCACATTGAAGGTGCCACTTTCCAGGAAAGGAACTATCATGGTGGGTGCGCCCTGGAGAGACAACCGATCATCGAAGGAGCCTCCTAAACACAGGCAAAGCAAGACGACGATGTCATTTGAATTGCCCCCTGACAAAAAATATTCATTCGCATGTAAGCTAATCGTTTCGAGGAAGCGCCCGCTGGGTAATTCAATTGTTCGCTTGGCAACTTGTTCGCCCGCTCGCTTGCTCAATGCTTCGAGCTGTATCTCCACAACAATTCCGTTTCGACTCTGTTCTGGACCTGAATAGAAATGAAAATTCAATGCAGCATCCTATTCAGCGGGGTGTCACCGGTTCCGCTGCTCCGAGGACGTAACAAAGACACGCCCCAACGCGCTATGACTTAGATGGTATGCGTGGAGCGATGAGGTTGGCGCGTGGATCGCATGAACTTCTGACTGGGAAGCGCAATTATGTGACTCAGCGCGAAAGGAACGCTCGCCGAGCAGCCGCTGCACCCCGGTGGAAGTCTTCGCGGAGGCCCCCGAAGCCTCCGAACAGAGAAGAGCAGAGGAGGCGTGAGGAGGAGGAAAGAGGAGGAGGGAATATCGATGCATGATAAATACTCCCCCTGGAGCCAAACTGCGCGTGACTTCGGCTGTTCCTCGGCCTTGGACCTATGGTGCGTTGCCCACACATCCGGCCATCTGATTTGTTCAAAGCGCGGCCCCGTAAGCGCCAACTCTTCCCTGGAGCCAGCGTTTCGCCCTGGATCACTTTTGTTCTGGTCCGGGGTCGCGGCAACGAGCCCCCGCGAAGCCGGAGTCGAAACAAACGGAATCGTCATACCGCGGGGTCCGTCGCGTCGAGGCAGGGGAGAGAGATGTCCTGCGGAGGCGTCCAAGAGGTTCCTGGGAAGCTTTGGCGGAGGCCTGTGAGGGCCCGGAAACTTCCAACATTGGGACTGTCTGCGTGGGAAAGGAGGAAGAGGAGGAGGAGGAAAAGGAGGATAATGAGGAGGAGGAGGAGGAGAAGGAGGAGGAGGAGGAGGAGAAGGAGGAGGAGGGGGGGGACAAGCTATGTGCGCTCGCGTCAGATCTTACGTCCTACCCCACCCTCCCATCCCTTACCATGGCGCTGATTTTCTCTATCCGCGAACGCGTGTCGTAGCGGACCTGTGGCTCCGCGCGCGCGTGCGTAGTGGGTGGTGGTGCGCGTGCGTGCGTGCGTGTGTGTGCGTGGTTGTGGTTATGGTTATGGTTGTGGTCGTGAAGGTGGTGGTGGTGGTGGTGGTGGTGGTGGTGGTGGTGGTGGTGGTGGTTGTGTGTGTGCGTGTGTGCGCGTGTGCTGTGGTGTGACGTGGTGTGGCGTCTTGGTGGTTTGGTGGTGGGCCAAGTGCGTGCGTGCGTGATGGCGGTGGTGGTGGTGGCGGTGGTGGTGGTGGTGTGTGTGTGCGTGTGTGTGGGTGTGTGTGTGTGCGTGTGTATGTGTGTGTGTGTGTGTGCGTGCGTGTGTGTCTGTGTGCGCGCGCGTGTGATGTGGTGTGACGCGGTGCAGCGTGGTGGTGGTGGGTGGGGTAGTGGGGTGGTGGTGGCGGTGCGCGTGCGTGCGTGCGTGCGTGCGTTGGTGGGTGGAAGTGGCGGTGGGCGGGGCGGGGCGCGGTGCGGTGGTGGCGGGCGGATGGGCGCGCGAGAAAGAGGCCCGCGCTGGGGCGAGAACGCCATCCTGAACGACGGAAGCAAAACACCGATCCGAAAATGACACTCACGCTGCAGCGGGAGCACAATTCGGAACGAGCGGGGCCCGAAAATGAGGCCGGCGCCTCAGCGAGAGCAGCATTTTGGAAACAAATGCAAGCGACAACCCAACTCCGGGGAAACCTGTGTGTAAAAAACAATACGCAGGGGGGGGGGTCGGCTACTCCCATTCCGTCATCAGGGGAAGAGGGAGAGAGTAGAATTCAGATTGAATAGTTGTCAAGGACCAGGACAAGGCCAAGGACAAGGATATCCGCATAAGTGGGTTCAGCGTCAAAGTACCCACGCTGGTGCCTTGCGCGGTTCTGCCAAACTCACCTGCGATCGGTTGTGCAACAGCCCTGTCGTCTCACTGGGGCCGGCAGGGGGCGCGCCACGTTGCTCAAGGACTGAGCTCCGAGGTGGCCCCGTAAGAGAGACCCGCTACCTTGCGATCACGAGTCCCTGCGGGTCAGTGCGGGGGGAGCAGCTGCTGGTACTTCCGCGCGCCCTAGGGGAGGGGGCGCGCGGTCTTAGCAGCGCGCCCAAGCAAGGGGGGAGGAGGCGGCGACGCTACAAGTCCAAAAGGAGGAGAGGGGGAAGGTCGGGAGGCCCGTGTCCCAAAACTGTTGCTGGGGGAGCTGCTCGCCCAACCGTTTCAATCATATACTCCGCTCTCCCACTCGCCTCGTTTCTCGGTCTGGTCAAGAGTTGCCCCATGCATTGTCGCATCTGTACTCGTAGTCACGATATGTAGTAGATGGGGCCATCGAGGAAACGCTTCTGTGGACTTCGTGACGATCACTTCTTCCCCCTTCGACACCCCGCAGCAATGCACCTGTCGGCGCTCCAAGATATCTTTCCCATTGCGATGACAGCGCGAGCACTCCGTGATGCCCATCCTGTTTGTCTTGAGTAGCACTCCAGGTTTTCCTCGCTAGTGCAGCTCTTGGCTGCCTGTGGGCTCGCCCAGCTTGCCCCGGGCAGCGATCCGAGAAAACCTCGGTAATGCTTCCCTTGGCTCTCCATTGGGCTCCAGTGGGTGCACTCACCAGTGGCCACTGGAGGAGCTGGCCGCAGTCGTCTCCTCCGACTGAACTGTTCCTCGAAAATCTCGGTGTCATCCAGCAGGGTCTGCGCGCTGTATCGTAGCTTCTGGCGCCCCTTGAGCCTCCTCACTTCCTCTGGGTCGAGATTGTCCTCGTTGCTCAGCTCCTTCATGGCGACCCATATGACTTTGTGGAGGTTCTCTTCGTCGTTCTTGGATATCTTCAGCGCCGGCTCACACCAGCTCTGCGCTGTGAAGGCCAACCCCCCTGCCCTTTCCCACGCGCCCAAAGGGCACCGTTCGATGAGATCGTGTCCTTCGACCATGTGCATCATTGGGAAGGACGCGGGGGTCAGCTCGAAAAGCTCCTCTGGGCCCATTTTCTGGGTGGCGTCGAAGAACTGGCAGCGGCACTCCTTGATGGCGTCGCCTAGCTGCTGCGGCAGCCTTTCCGCCGCGAGCGCCCCCCATCTAATCCCCAACTTGAGCTCCACCACCATCGACGGCCCGCTCTGGCGCGGGAGGAACTTCGACCCGAGCCCGATTTTTGGCCACCCCTCGCAGTCGTCGCCGAACGCGTCCTTCATCTTGTCCACCCACTCTATCATGAGCTCATCATCGGGGTGGCTTTCCTGCGCCTTGACGAGCTGTGACCAGTCCACCTTGCGCCGGAACTGTCACTTGTCCCCTCTCGAGTTGGGGCCGGGGCCGCTCCGCCACAACTTGTTTGGGAAGGCAAGACCGCGCGAGCAGGCTACGCCCTTCTTCTCGCCCCGTCCTGCGCCCCTCCAACACGCGTTGAACAGCTGCACGTTGTCGCTCAACTTATGCACGAAGTCCAGCGCCTCGAGGTGCGCCGATTGTTTTTCACAATGTTTTTCGCCGTCTTAATGTAGTCGCCCACCTCGTACACCTTTCCGATTGTCTCCAACTCTTGTTTTGCCGCCTTCAACTCATCTTCGCCACTGTTGTCCATGGCCTTGTACTTGTCGAGCAGGATGTCGCAATTTTTTGCGCGGCGAAGAGCCTCAATCATGCTTTCCCATGCTTTGCTGAAAGGCTGCAAACATGTCTCCGTTCATTGTGATGCCCTCCAGCAGCGCGTCGGCCATCTCGTTTGACTTCAGCAGACCCAACGTGTTTCCTACTCTGCGAGACTTTCTATGTGAGCCTTCTTCTTCTGCCAAGAGTGCTTGCGCTGCTTTTGTCAGTCCTCAGGCCTGGGCTGCCCGCCCGGCTCCTTTCGCTTTCCTTCTGTCATCGGCAAACCTGCTCTCTCAAAATACACTTCTCTCCTCCATGCAGCGTCTTTTCTTCGCCGCCCAAATATTCCCACTCCCCCTGCCTCAGCTCCAGCTCGCAGTCGATGCGCACCCTCTTCCATTGACTGCCTCTGCCTCATTGATTTTTTTCATAGCCAGGTTTATATATTGCGTGCCCCTGTGGCTCTCAATCATACTGTAGTACCCGAGCCCCTCGTTGCAACGCCCGCGGGGCCATGGCTGGCTGCTGCCCGCGAAGGCCATGGGTGGCCTCGCCGCGTTACGCACTCCGAGAAACCCCACAAGTGCGCAACGCTGCGCACCTAGGCCGACGTTGAGCCAGATCAGCTGTGGGATCCGAATCTGATCCATTGGGATGGTAGCGTATTCCTATCTGCCCTGTTAACCGCGTGGCACCTTGCATGCTGGCCCCATCTCCCCCCCCCCACCCACCCACTGACCGTGACCCGTCTGTACATCTGTACGTTTCGCGCATGCTGTCCAATATGCATAGTACCCCGCCCGCCAACTCTCCGTATCTGCAATGACAAGAAGAAGGAATATTAGCATCGTGTCGTCATGGTAGACGACGTCGTTTACTGACTGGGGCGGGTGGGCTGGTTGTTGTCAGGGAGGCCTCTCCCCGAGGCATTTCACTGCAAGTCCGCTCACCGTCCTCCTTGAAACTCCTTCGGCCCCTGAAGGCAAGGCCCTTTTGGGACCGCTTCAAAAGAGGGCCCAAGGCCCAAGCTGACTCCATGACGACCCAAGATGACCTCAAGAAGGCTCAGACAGGCCCACCAGATGGATCAAGAGGGCTCCAAAAGGACCCTCGCAAAGACTCGACTCGGGCCAGCCGCTCAGTGGCTGCCAGGACCGGATCAGCGGCGGGCGGACAGGGGGGCGCCGGCCCGGCGTGGCTTCCGCACCCGCCGGGTCAGCTCCAAAGGGCATTGGCCTATAGGTCGGGCGTGTCCTCCTAGAGGCGGATTTTGGACGAACAAGTAAAACATGTTCGAACGATAACCTCTACAAACGAATAAGCTCGAACATACGGCCAAAAATCGCCCCCAGATAGTTGTTGTTAACATTATTTTTGATTACCCCTCCTGTAGAGGGACACGCGCGCCCTGCTCGCGCCTCGAGCCCCAGCGCCCGGGGCCCGCCGCGCCCCCGCCGTCCGGGTCCACCGCGGGGCCGCCGCTCCTCGGGAAGAGCCGGGCAGCACCGGCACCGCCCCCCTCCCCTTGGCCGCTCCGAGGGCCCGCTCGGACCAGAACTTCGAGGCGGAGCGCGTGTCCTGGGGGGGGCCCAGAGCGCCGACGATGGCAAAGGCTAGGCTTCGGCGATGACAGGCGTCATGGGGTGGGTGGGGGAGCGAGAGGCGAGGGTGGGTATATGACGTAACGCCCCCCCCCCCCGCCGTGCGCACGGCGGCGGTGCCCGGAGCGCACTGGGGCGGGGGGGGGGAGCGTTACGTCACAGGGGGGGGGAGGCCATGACGCCCGTCATGCCCCAAGCTTTGGCGACGAGGGCCCCCCAGGCTCCCAGGAGGCCCCGAAAAAAGTGGCGGCCACAGGGCAAGGGTAGTGGTATCGGCACCGATTCCTCCCCGCATCGATGCCCAACAGCACGTGTTGTCCAAAATCAGCAGCGGCCGCTGCTGGGCAGGCGACCCTGTGTCATTCAATGGACAGCGTCCGCAGCGACACCGAGAACGAATCCTGTTCAAAATGGGTATGACCTGCTGTCGGTCATCGTGCCCACTCTCCTCGTGCCCATTTCGATCGTACCGACGCTCCCAGGGGGAACAGAAAGGTACTGATACCGCTACGCCCCCGACCTCTCCCAGGGTGCGTTCTGACCAGGATTCCTGGGTGAATTCGGCGTGGCGAACCCGAACAGGGCAAACACGAGACAAAAGTAGCGGTATTGGTACTTTTCGCCAGATTGATCCGACGGGTCCCGTGGCCCGAAACCAAGCGAAAACGCAAAACACATATGGCGGAACCCGGAAACCCTGAACACAACAATGTTGTCAGCTTTGGGGGCGCACTCTTTACCCCGTCCGCCACTCCTGAACAGGGACCGACCGTCCCGTTATTCCTTTCGGCCTACCACGACATGTTCTTAGAACCCCAAAATGTTCTAAGAACCGAAACGATGGTCTTATAACATAATCCCGCTGCGCTAAAGCAAAACAGTCCCAGCCATGCATGTTGTAAGAACATTTCGTGGAAGCCACAAGAGGTTCTCAGAACATGCTTTGGTGGGCCTCTAGGCGAGCCACGACGCTTCGACACTGCTTGACGCATTCCGCCCGTCTCCCGCCGGCCCCCGCTCGCGGGGGCGGCCTCGTTGTCCCTGCCGCCGCCTGCCGCCGGCCTTCCGCCTCCGCCCGCCGAGGAAGAGGCATGGCAACTCCCGCGGCCCTCGCAGGCAAGGCCTCTTCCTTTGTTGGAGCGCCTCGTGTAGCGCCAGGACCTTCCAGGGAGGGTGTCGCCCAGAGAGCCGGCGCTCCGGAGAATTGGGCGGCGGGATTTGGACCGTTTTCGGCCTCTGGGGGCCGTCGCCCGGCCGCGTGCGCGCCAACAAAAAACGACTCAGGAAGAAACGCCCTTCCTGGGGAAGTGGTCCGGACCTCCGGGGCCCACGCAGTGAGAAACTTGGAGCGGGCCGAGTGTCCCCGCACTCCTCTGGGCCTACCACGAAATAGTCTTGGAGCCCAAAGTGTTCTAAGAACAAAAACAATGTTTTTTTTTATAACAGACGCCCGATGTGTCAAAACAAGACAGTCCCAACCAGAATTGTTCCAAGACCAGTGATGTCGTGCAGACAACCAAAGGTTCTTAGCACATTCGTTGCTGGGCCTAATTGGCGGGCACGGACGCTTCGCCACTGCTTGATTTTCCTCCTCCGAACTCCAGCAGCGCGCCCCGCCCGCCGCGACGCCCTGGCCGCCGCCGCCCGCCGCGGCCGCGGGGCGGCTCGCGCTGTGCCAGCAGCGCGCCGCGCCCGGGCGCGGGGCCGGGCGGCCCCGCGGCGGCGAGGGGCTCCTGCGGCGCGCGCGCAGGGGTGCCCCCCGCCGTCGAGGCTCTCGTCACTCTCAACGCCGCCGCCGCCGCTGGCGTCGGGCGCCGCAGGACGCCGTCGCCGCGCCAGAGGGAGACTTCGCGCGCCCTCGAGCGCAGAGGCAGCGGACACAAGGGCACCAGGCATCTCATCCAAGCCCCATCGGCGGCCCGACGCAGCAGCAAATCCGATCGGTCACGTGATCCCGAAGCGGCGACAGGTCCATGCACCTCGGCGGCCAGACTGCCCCCCGTCGCAGTTGCTCCACGCAGCGAAACCGCCGAGGTGTTCGCTCGCTTGGTCTGCATCGGCCCGGCGGTGTAGGCCCCCATCATCTCGCGCGCGCGTGCCGTTCGCATCACGAGGTGAAAGACGAGAGATCGCGCAGCAGATCCGCAACCCTGCAACCCGAGACGAGGCGAGCAAGCGCGCGAGCAGCCCAAGGCAAGGGGTGCGTCCCGCGCGTGCGAGAGGGTGGGGTCCACGAGCACCTCAGGGCCTCCCCTGTAGCACCGAGATCACGGCGCCCGAAGGCCAGGACCGCGCTGCTGGCGCCAATGCGATGGTCGGAGGCCCTCGCCGGGCCTCGGGATCGTGACATGGCGGCTCGGGATGGAAAGCTTGTCTCGGGGAGTGGGTCGAGACCTCTGGGGGTCGACTCCATCAGAAACAGGGTCTTGAATACGCCCCCCTGTCTGGAGAGCGAGGAGGAGGGCCAAGAGGGGAGGGGCGAGCAGGGCGAGGGACTGGATCGAGCAGGGCGCGGGGAGAAGGGGCCAGAGGAGGGCGAGGGGGGGACGAGCTGCGCAACGCGTTGGATCCCTGGGCGCCCTCTATAGGACAAGGGGCGCGGGGCCGGCCGGCAGGCCGCCCCTCGGCTCACAGCAGGGACTGCCCCCGGGCCCGCAAGAACCTGGCAACGCAGCACTCGCCCGAAGGAACGAGTTGCACATGAAACAAGGACCCTCGACGGGAAGCGCAACCCCAACATACATGGGGGCGCCAGCAGCCATGACGAGAAGCGCAACCCAACGGACGACGTGGGGAGCGGCAGGCAGGCCATCCGCAGGGCCCTGCATGCACAGACGCTGCCACCCAAAGGGCCAGTGCCAGCAACGACTGCAGCGGCAGCACTGCTCGGCGGCCGCTCCCCCTCCTCCTCCTCCCCCCCCTCCTCCTCCTCCTCCTCCTCCTCCTCCTCCTCCTCCTCCTCTCCTCCTCCTCCTCCTCCTCCCCTCCTCCTCCTCCTCCTCCTCCTCCTCCTCCTCTCCCCCTCTCCTCCTCCTCCTCCCCTCCCCCCTCCTCCTCCTCCCCCTCCTCCTCCCCCCCTCCTCCTCCTCCTCCTCCTCCTCTTCCTCCTCTTCCTCCTCCTACTCCTCCTCCCCTCCTCCTCCTCCTCCTCCTCCCGCTCCTCCTCCTCCCCCTCCTCCTCCTCCCCTCCTCCCCCTCCTCCTCCTCCTCCTCCCGCTCCCCCTCCTCCTCCTCCTCCCCCTCCTCCTCCTCCTCCTCCTCCTCTTCCTCCTCTTCCTCCTCCTACTCCTCCTCCTCCTCCCCCTCCTCCTCCTCCTCCTCCTCCCCAGTGTGCCCCGCCCGAGGCGACCCGCGCAGGCAGCAGGGCACCGGGCCCATCGGGAGCCCCTTGGGAGCCCAGCGGCGCGTATGGCACGCGGCACGCCTGCCGCGGCGCCTGCACGCGGAGGAAGGGGGGGGAGGAGGCCTCCTCCTCCCTCCTGCCTCCTCCCTCCTCCTCTTCCTCCTCCCTCCTCCTCCTCCTCCTCCTCCCTCCTCCTCCTCCTCCTCTTCCTCCTCCTCCTCCTCCTCCTCCTCCTCTCCCTCTCTCCTCCTCCTCCTCCCTCCTCCTCCTCCTCCTCCTCCTCCTCCTCCTCCTCCTCCTCCTCCTCCTCCTCCTCCTATTCCTCCTGCTCCATCCTCCTCCTCCTCCTCCTCCTCCTCCTCCTCCTCCTCCTTCTCCCCATCCTCTTCCTTCTCCTCCTCCTTCTGCTTCTCCTTCTCCTCATCCTCCGCCTCCTCCTTCTCCTCCTCTTCCTCCTGCTCCGCCGTTTCCTCTTCATCCGCCTCTTCCTCCTCCTCCTCCTCCTCGTCCTTTTCCTCTTCCTCCTCCTCCTCCTCCTCCTCCTCCTCCTCCTCCTCCTCCTCCGGCGGCTCGCACGACAAGTGGCATGCGCACCATGGCTGCTGCACGCGGGGGGGGGGGAAAGGAAGAGGGGGAACGACCCAAAGATCCCCTCGCGTCGTGAACAAAAATCGTGACAGCATATATGTCGCTATGTTCGGCCTCTGGGGGGGCCTCGCTAGGCCTCAAGACCGTCAAATTTCAGCTCGGGATGGAAAACCCGTCCCGGGGAAGGGATCCAAACCTCCTGGGTTCGACGTTGTGAACAAAATCACAACGTCGGGGCTCTGGGTAGAGGGGGGGGGAGGAGGAGAACGGAGGGGGGAAGAGGGGGGACGAGCAAGAGGGGAAGGAGGAGAAACAGAGACAGGGTAATGAAGGGCAGAAGGGGAAGCAGGCATGGCGAAGGAGAAGAAAGGGAGGACGCGGGAGACTGAGCACGAGAGAGCGAGAGAGAAGCGGCAGGAGAAGGGCGCGGAGAGAGGAGGCCGAGACGAAAAAGGGGAGTGCCTGGAGCAGGGGACGGAGAAAGTAGAGCGCTCCGCCCAGACCCCCGACGTCATGACTTTTCCCACCGTCGACCCCCAGAGGTCTCGACCCACTTCCCGGGACCGGCTTTCCGTCCCGATTCGATTCTTCTGACGCCCCCGGAGCCCGAAGCCCGGCGAGGGCCCCCCGAGGCCGACGATGGTGCACAGTCTCCCGCCACGATGGTTCACGACGCGCGGGGCTCTTGGGAGATAGAGCGCTTCGGCACGCTCTGAGGCGCGCCCCGGGGCGCCCAGCGGGCGACGACAGCGTCGACGGGCGGCGAGGCCGACGGCGGGGCGGTGAGGGGGGAGAGGAGGAGGAGGAGGAGGAGAGGAGGAGGGAGGAGGAGGAGGAGGAGGAGGGGAGGGGGAGAGGAGGAGGTGGAGGAGGAGGAGGAGAGGAGGGAGGAGAGGAGGAGGAGGAGGAGGAGGAAGGAGGGAGGAAGGAGGAAGGAGGAGGAGGAGAGGAGGAAGGAGGAAGGAGGAGGAGGAGGAGGAGGAAGGAGGAAGGAGGAAGGAGGAGGAGGAGGAGGAAGGAGGAAGGAGGAAGGAGGAGGAGGAGGAGGAGGACCAGTGTAAACCCAAGGAAGGAGGGCAGGTGCCTCCGCGCAGCGGCCCCGTGCAGCGGGCGGTCCTCGGCGGGCCCCCATGCCGCGCCGCCGCGCCGCGGGGCGCACGGCGCCGCGCGGCCTCGCGGGCCTCCGCCTGGGCGGCTCGCGAGCGGCGGCCAAAACGCACGGCATGGCTCTGAAGAGGGTCGTTATGATTGTTCTATGCAGGCGGAAGCGCGGGAAGCGAAATCTGGCGGGGCATTCCTTCACAACGCTTTCTGGGCTGTCACAACGCTTCCCGCGGCAGCTGGCCCATGCCAGAAGCCGAGCGGCGGAGGAGGCCACGAGAAGGCGTGAGGCGGCGGCTAACAGATTAACGAAATGCTGCGGCGACATCTGTGGATTACCTCACAGGGCCAAAAAAGGTCGTCCGTGGAAGACGGGGGATTGCGTGGGCGCGGCCTGCGAGATGCATCGCGGCGTGACTTGATGTCCGATGGAAGTGCCTGCGCCGTGTCGAGTGATGTGCGGCGCTGCGGTGTCTCCTGGCGTGCGAGGACCGTGCTGAGCGACGCGATCTAGCGACGACTCGGAGACGGCCTGGGCTCCCGGCGGCCTGCGAGTGGGGCGCAGCGGGTGGGCTGGGGGGGTTGGCCTACCGGGGGCAGCAAGGCCCTTGAGGAGGAGGAGGAGGAGGAGGAGGAGGAGGAGGAGGAGGAGGAGGGGGAGGAGGAGGAGGAGGAGGAGGAGGAGGAGGAGGAGGAGGAGGAGGAGGAGGAGAAGGCCCCTGGCAGCCTCTGGAACTCCCCGGGGGGCCCTCGCCGCCACGGCCGGGGGCCTGCCTCGAGAGCACCGGCCACGGGCATGCAGCGGGCACCGCCGAGGCGGCACGGCTGTCGACGCGGTGCCGCGTGCCGGGCGCAAGTGCGTGGGCTCTCGCCCTCCAGGGGGGGCCTCTTCAGCCCACAGGCGGCACTGCGCAGCGCCCGTCGGCCCGAAGAGGTGGGGGACGAAACGAGGAAGTAGGAAGGCGGGCGTGTTGGGTCCAGACGTATGGACTCTTGAAGTAGGGAGGCGCTTGGCTGAGGTTGGGATGTGGGAGTCCCCACATGCCTACTCTCTGCGACCAGCGTGTGCACATGCGACCGGCAATGTCGGAAGCTCCCTGGCAAGCCCTCGTCGTTACGACTGGGTCTGCCTCCAAATCCTGATCCGAAAGCGCCACATGACAGGTCCGTGGTCGCTTCTAGAGGGGAGGGCCCAGAACTCCAGGCATCGCGAGACAAATCACCATGGCGCTATGCCTGAGATTCAATATCTGTGGACGGCTTTCGGGCTTGCGGGCGGTCAGGAAGTGTCCCGCGACGAAACAGTGGTCCCGGAGGTCGAGAGCTCTGGGCCCCACCTCTCCAAGAAATCACACAACGGGGGATCTCGGATGGAGGTGGGGGGAGGTGGAGGAGATTCTGGGGAGTTCAGTGCCCCCTCAGCTGGTTCCAATGCGTTTTTTGGGGCGTCTTGTACAAGACCCCCGACAATGACTTGATGCGCATCTGGAGTCCGCGTCTCTTTTCAACAAAGGGCTGAGGGCCTCCTCCACTTTAATACTGCAGTATAGGTCAGGCAGCACGCGAGCAAGGCAGCGATACGTCAGGACAGAAGTGCTGCACCCTTTCATTTCGAGTCAGGCTGCATGGGCATGTAACGGCCCACTTGAGGCACCCTGCTGCGGGCTTATATACAACAAGCACGGCAGGTCCGCTGCCATCGGGACTGCGCGAGCTCCACGGAGGACAGGGCCTGTCAGGAGTGAGCCATGACAGGCCCTGACAGTTGAGGCGCCTGGAGGGTCTGGGTAAGATGGACCACGAGGCAAATCTGTCAAGAGGGGGGGGATGGAGCCAAATCTGCTCAAAATCGGTTACCAAACCCCTCCAAGGGTCCTTTTCGTGTAGTTTTTCATCTTGCACCCGTTTTTCATCGTGCCGGGGCCTGAAAACGGCCCCAGGAGGCCGACAAAGGGCAAGGCCCAGCACCCGTCCCCCCCCCCCCCCTTGCTGACCGGAAGCATTGCTGGGCCACCTCAAACCTCCGGCCAGCTAAAATCCCTGACAGTGCCTTCGCGCGCGGCCAAGCTTCGGCCGCACCGCGCGCGCCTGCGCGGGCACTCTTCTGTTCGGCGTGACGCGTGCTGCGGCTCTCTTCGGCAGCCTGCAGCGCAGGGGCGGCCACGACGGTGCGAGAGGAGGATGAAGAGGAGGAGGAGGAGGACCAGTGCAAACTCAAGGCTCATCAGCGATATTCAGATAGAGTCTCCCTCCAAGCTCTCTCTTCATGGGCCCCTGCCAGGGCTCATTTCCACGAAGGGAAGTTCCACGTTGAGAAACAAGAGTTGGAAGATCTTAAAGCGGTTCAGAACACCATTCTCGGAACTTCAAGGCCACGAACCATCTTGGCTGGTGCATATTGACGCTCCCGAATCGTGCCAGAACGCCGTCTCTGGGGCTTCAACCCAGCGAATCAAAGTAACTGTTGCGCACTGACAATTCTAAATCATTCAAAATCATCGCACATGGTACGTCACCCATGGGAATCCGTGGAAATCTTGCGAATGTGTAAGACGAGTGTGCGTGGCGTCAACGCGAAGGCCACATTTCGAAAAAGACCCGCCCTCAACCGGTGAAGCTCTTGCACATGTTTAGAACGAAGCTTCGCGTCGCTGATGCGGAAACCCTAATTTGAAAATGGCCTGCCCTCGATCCGTGAAGCTCTCACACGTCTATAAGACGAATGCGCGCGGCGCTGAAGCGAGAACAACATGTTGAAAACCAACCGCCCTGAATCCGCGAAGCTTCTGCAGTTTGTGTAATCGAATGTGCGCGGCGCGTGGGCGAAAACCACATATTAAAAACCACCCACCCTCCATCCATGAAGCGGTTGCCGCTGTTTTTAGCTTCGGGGTCACGAGTGGCGAGGGAATATCAGGGGAAAAGCTCGGCCCACCCTTCCGACTGGGCTCGGGGTGCGACAGGGAAGAGTTTATAAGGAAAAGGACCGGAGGGGGACAAGGGGGTAGACGATGATAATGAAGGGGGGAAGGGGAGATATAGGAAAAGGTCGGGGAGGAGGAGGAGGATGAGGAATGCAACAAAGACGCATTGAACACAAGGACGACGAGGAACAACAAGGAACAGGTGGGGTAGGAGGACGAGGACGAGGGGGAAGAGGATGGGGGACAAACGAGGAGGTGGAGGAGGAGAAGGAAGAAAAGGAACGAGAAGCGAGGACCGGGAAGCGAGGAGCAAAGAGAAGGAGGACAAGGACGACGAAAAAAAAGAGGACGGCAGAGGTAGGAAAAAGGAGAAGGACGAGGAGGAAAATGGAAGATCTGGAAAACGGTGGGTGGGGTCGGAAAAGAAAGGTGGCATACTAGCTGCGTGTGGCCGGCGTTCCGTGCGCCACGGGTCACTGGGAACAGGCATGCATCGAAAGGAACGCATGGTGGTGGAGCCAAAACCACTTGAATGCTGCGGTATTTGGTGCCCCCCCTGTCCCAAGCCCCGGCACGCCCAAGATAAGAGATTTCCCAAATTGGGCCCGAATGGGTTGGGGCCAGTGGATCGCGACGCTCGCAGATGTATCGGCGATGCAACGGTGATGCATCGGCGACGTCGGAGATGCATCGGCGCTGCGGGCGTGGAAAAACTCGGACTCCACATTGGACCGCAATGCCGACGCATCGGCGATGCATGGGTGATGCGTCGGCGACGTCGGCGATGCATCGGCGACGTCGGTGTGGAGAAAGTCGGGCTCCACACCTACGTAGCCGCATCGCCGATGCGTCGGCGACGCGGCGCGATCCTCAACCCCCATCTACTCGGACCTGACCCGGGAGGCCTGGGCGATAGGTCGGGGATAAGAAGCAACAGTGGCGCCGAAGGAGGCGTCCAACGCGGGCGCCGCGGGGCCGAGCAGCAGCTCAGGCAATCTGGATGGTGACGACGCCGCTGTCGATGTCGATACGGAAGTTTTGTCGTGGCTGCGCGGAGCAGAAGCTGGATGATAGTCAGCACGCGCGGAGGCAACCAGTCCACGACGCGCATGGGTTCGCTATGGCATCGTGTCGCGCATCTGCAGGCGGTCAATCGCAGCGCACATGGCCACGCGGTGCCGCTCGCTTTGCCCACCAGCATCAGATCCGTAAAGGTGAAAAGTGCCGCACCTTCAGCGTGATGTACTACATGACGCACAGACCACTGGACTGAACACCATAGAGACTTCTCATGCGCGGTGGATTGTCGCTGTGCGCCCGGGGCCCCACGCGAGCAAGCGCAAGCGCGTGGGTGATCGTCCCCAGCAGGCATGCCAGGTGAATGGGGCGATCGCGAGCCACGAAATGCTGGATGGCGTCTGGGGTTCCGCAACCAGAAACGCAACGGCGTCGATCGGGTGCCGCGTGCATTCGTCGCGCGGCAGGCCAGCCCTCGGAGGGCCATCCGCCTCCAGGCAGGGGGCGCGCGGGGCAGCGGCAGCTTCAGGCGCTTCCCCCTGTTCCCAAGTAAGTTTGCAAGAACGTTGGCGGCACTGGGCCAGGTACTCAGCCGCTTCGCGATCGTCTCGCGGAAGCGGCCAGGGAACAAGGCTTGATTGAACTTGCCGATGAAGTGCCGTTGCGGCCGTGGACGCCGATCGGGCTCTGCAGCGCAGGCGACGTGTTCGCGCGCAGGAGGAAGTCGGGGACTCTGCAGCGGTGGCACCAGAGAGATCTGGGCGCCGCGCAAGAGGAAGTCGGGAAATCACCCCCGCGTCGGGGGCCGCGCAGAGCGGCGCGATGGAGGCGGGTGCGTTCCATGATGCGGGGGGCGGGCCGGGTGCTCGAGACGCAATCGACGATGGGGCGGCACTCCCTCGCGGTGGTCTCAAATTCTGCATGGTCGCGCTGCCTATCAAGGATCGCGCGGCGGGCCGTGCGCCGCATGGCGCCATAGTGGCGGGTAGGGCGCGGGGCTTGGCGACCGCGAAGGCAGCGCAACTGCGCCCTGGAGGCGGAAGGCGTCCGGCGGCGCCCTGAAAACCCGGTGCAGCGCATGAGTTTCCCGCGGCAGAACCGAGGCTGGAAGAAGACAGCGCTGGGTCGGATACCTGAGGGCCGCCAAGCACGACGCGCGGCAAAGCCTCGCCAAGGCGCCCGCGGGGGCACCCGAAAGCGAGATAGCAACATTGCGGAAACAGCACTTCTCCGCCGCCTTGGCCCACTGCAGTTCGCCGGTGGCTTCGGGGCCGATGCGCGCGCCCACGTGGAGGCCAGGGGCCGCCGCGCGGAGGGGCACCCATCCTGGAAAGTGATGCTGGAGGTAAAGCTAGGCGATGCCGCGGACGGCGGGATGATGCCACGCCTGCTCGCGTTGCGTCTGAGATGCGTTTAGCGCTCGGCAAGGGCGAAGATCACAGCGATCAGCACCAGCGCGCCAGCAACTTCATGTGGGCGAGGCCAAGCGTCGTCAGTACACGCAGCAATCTCTCCAGGCGCCAGACCGCGTCGACTGATCGAGTGATCGCGCCCATCGCGATCGCGTAGATCGCGCCCGACAGCGGGCAACCCTGGGGCACGACAGAGCTCGGCGCACATGCGCAGCGGCAGCTGCCATCGGGGAATGACAGCCCCATGCGCAACGTGGCAGAGCGCTCCGACTCCGCGAGAGAAAGAAGCCATCGTCTCGCTGAAACCCGGAGGCGCGGCGAAACAACGCTGGCGGCCCAACGAGGGGGCGCCTGCCGCAGTGTCAAACAGGGCCCGCGCTGGGAAGTGCATGGCAGCCGACGCGGGTCACCCCGCAGCGCTGCCAAGCAAGTCCACGATTATCATGTTGCGGCAGAGGCTGAAACCGCAGATGATGCCTTGCTAAGTGGCGCGGGCGCGCTGTTCCATGGGGGGCCCCATCTGCTCGTTGAGGGCTGCCGCGAAGATCTGGCCGTCTGCGCTCTTTCGCGAGATGGGGTGCAGCTTGCCCGCCGACCGCGCGCCGGCGCGGCCGCCCGCCCCCCCGGTGCTCTCCGGAATGAAAAACAAGATGGGCCGTTAAAAAGCAAGAGGCGCCCCCCCGTTCTGCAGAAACTATCGCGCGGGGCCCTCCAGCGCGTCGAGGGCGCCGGGCATGGATAACGAAGCGGCGTAGCGGAGACGACCGGGATCAAGGGCCGATGCGCGCGTTTTTCCGCGCGACTCGCCCGCGCGTCGACAGCGCCAGAATGACCAGCTGACGCGGAGAGAGCCGCGGAGGGGCATGGCGACGGACAGACTCGAGCAAGCCGCCCTAATCGAACAGGCTGGCGCCATCGCGGCGGGCGTCTTCCACGCGGTGGCGGAGTCAGGAGCGCGGGCGCCGGCCGAAGTCAAGACCCTGCCAACGGGGGCCCGCGCGCGCGCGACGGTGGGGCACGCGCGCCTGCTCGTGATGACGATCGGCTTCGAGTCACCGGGCGGCTTGTTGTGCGCGTTGGGCCTGGGCCAAAGCTCGCACGACTGACGCAACGATTCCGGAAAAGCGCGGTCCCGCGGGAGCTGCGCCCGCCCGTCCGAGTCCTCGAGGTGGCGCGCCCCCACCCCATTGCTCGTCATCAGCGAGCGCTCGAGGGCGGTCCCTGCGCCGCGCGGCACAGGACTTGGAGCGCATCGCCAGCAATCCAATCTGGTCAGCGGCCTGGCGTCGCTGCCCGCCTGGGCTCTCCTGAAGGCCACTGCGAGCAGGAGAGCAGCCTCCGCCGCGTCGGCCTGCGCGGCGCGTCAGGCGATCCCAAGAGGCGCATCTCGAAGCCGCGGCGGCGTCGCGAGCTCGCAGAGCTGCCCGCGCAGGGGGGCGTTAAACATGGTGGCGGGGATGGCCCGGGCGCCGCCCTGCTGAGGAGCAGCAAGAGAAGCGTGGAGAGCCAGAGCAGCATGGTCTCTCAGCCGACGATCAACGGGCTTCGTGGGGTCGACCACCACGTCGAGCTGCTGCTTGAGGGTTGGGATGAACCCGTCGATCCTTCTCAGCGTGAGAATTTGAGCAACGAACCTGGCGGGCTCGCCGGCATAGACCACAGGGGCGACGAAACGGTTGCGCAAGAATGCCTGCTTGGATCGCGCCACCCGCCACCCCCCATGGTCGGCAACTCGATGGGAACAGGGAGCGCGCGCGAAACCGCAGGTTCATCAGGTGCGTCGAAGTCGCCAAGGACCAGCGCCGGAAGCTGACAAGGGGCCTCCATGGCCCAGCGACGACATCGATGCCAAACGCTCGCAAATTGATACCGCTGGCCCATGGGAAGCTCATAGGCGCCGACAACCATGAAGACCGCAATGCATTTGGGACTTTGGATGCACTCGGCTACCATCGAGAAGGGGCCGCGGCAGGGCGCAATGATTCCGCCGACGTCGCGCGCAGCTGCAGCGGCGAGGTCGGCGGCCGCGCTGCCGAGGCCCCCGGCAGAAGCAGCAGCTGGAGGCGGCGAGTCAGCTTGGGCCGGCACACACGAGGCAACATCTGCAGACGCGCCGAGGCGCCCCACAGGGCCCCGGCCCCCCGCGCCCGCCGGTGACAGCCCAGCGCTGCAAGGTTGCAGGCGGCCGCGCGCTGCGCCGACACCGTGGGCCACTGCCGTCGACGGGGGCGCTGGCGACGTCAACCGACGGGATGCCAACGTCCACGCGGTTGTTCTTGCAGTCGCGGGGCCCGGCGGCGACGAGGTCGAAATGTCGACGGCGCGAAGTCGTCGGGGTCGCAATCGTTCTCGCGCGCGCGGTGCCCGAAGAGCGGGCGGGCGAAGTCCTCGGACGCGTGCTCGAGGCCGACGCGGGTCCCCGAACTCCTGGTGGCGCCCGACGGTCTGGCGGGTGAATTTCCACGAGCGGTTCCCGGCGGTCTCGCGGATGTGCCCCCACTCGCGGCGCGCGGCCTTTTCGCGGTCGACCCCCGAACGCGCGCCGAAAGACGGAGCGGATGCCGGAGTTGAGGATGACGTGTTTGAAGTAGGGGACAGAGGAGGTGGCGGCGTCCGAGTTCGAGGTGAGTTCAGGCGTGGGAGGCGATGAATCGACCACTTCCAGGTTCGCGGGGCTCGCAAGCATTGTTGCGACACCGCCAGTGCTGGCATTGCCGCTGCCATTGGACATCGCGCGCTATCAGCACGGCAAGGAGGCGAAAATACGTCGATGGCGGACAGTGGAGCCATGACCCTCCTGCGCCATGATAATGTGGCGCATTGCTATGAAAGGTGCAACGATGGCAAGCTTGGCATTGCGGCAGGCCGGTTCGACAGGAAAAGGCCACTCGCGCTCCGGAGGGCCACGTTGACCGACAGGGAGAATGGTCGCTCACTGCCAGGAACTGGCGCTAGGCCCCAACATGAAGATTGAGATCGCAAGCGGCAGCCGTAGCTCGAGGCGACATCACAGCAGGCCCTCCCAGCAGACGAATTGCGATGCGCTTGGACGGGCACGCCAAGAGAGAGGCGGCAACGAAGTCCAAGCGACAGAGAAATCCGCCGGGTCAGGGTTTGCACTTCGGCGGTGGCGAGGACGCAGCTGATCTCGACGATGGCGGCCTTGCGCGACTGCCGCTCACGTTCAGCATCACTGGTGTGGCGCCGAAAATCTGCGATCTCCCCTTCAGTAGCGTCGACTCTGCGACGAAACGCTCGTTGAGCCTGGAAATTGCCCGGGCCGCCGCCCCGGCCGTCTGCGCGCAGAAATCCGCCACGGCGGTGGTCCGCGCGGCTCGCCATCGCGCGCGCCAGCAGCCGCGGCGGCGTCTGCGCGCGGGGGGCCTGGCCCTCTCCGAGGATCTGCTGCGAGAAGTGGATCGGCGAGGGGGGCGGCGCCGACGGGATGCGGGGCGCTCGACTCGGTCCAGCTGCCGCAGGCGGGTTCCCTCCAGGAGCTCGTTCGAGCATGGGGAAAGTAAGAGCCGCATCCAGCTCTTCCAAGGCAGCAGCGAGGTCCGATCCGACGGGCAAGTTCGGTGCAGTGGCACCACCTAGAGCATCGGCAGCTCTGGGTGAAGCAGGGCCACCTGTGAGCCCGACTGTCGTCCACTGTCCCGACGAAAACCTGATTCGCGGGGCTCTCGACAGCGAGCTTCGCGCCGCCTGTCGCGCCACCCTGCTGCAGGCCCATCGCGGCTCGGGGGGGGGGGGGGGCCTTCTGGGACAAGCTCCGGCCGCCAGCAGCACTGCGTTCTGCCTGGGGGCCGTCGCTGTCCACGGGAGCGGCGACGACGCTGGCGCCCTTGGCAGGCGCGCGGAAGGTGCCCTCCAAGGCTGGGTCAGCAGCGCAAGAACAGACTGATCATGGAGGATATGGAATATGGTCGGCCACTTGCCCGTGATGGCGGCTGCAAGAAGGTGGAAGCTGTCCGCAGCCCCGGGGCAGCCAGTGGCACAAGCGTGGGCAAAGCCATCTTGGGCGCACATGGCGATGGAGGTCTGGGAATAACACGAGGTGGGGCGTGGCAAAGAAGGTCCACCACAACTCGCCTAGCTGTTGCTGCTACTGCAGCTGCTGCTGCCACTGCTTGAAACTGAAGCGCCCGATGTAGATGAGGCAGAGGGAAGGGTGCGAGAGGGCGGTCTTGCCTGAGCAGCTCCTTGAATTGCATTCAGAAAAGCGCCACGGTCGAGCAGCCGACGCTGGGCCCTCTTCGCAGGCAGTCTCGCAGCCAGGCCGACTGCCTCTGCCGACAGCGACGCCTCGGCGAAATGCCGAGACCGACAGAGACGAGGCCTGCTGCGAGACGATGCGGCACATGCGGCGCGCGGCCGCACGCACGAAAAACACCGTTATCGGAACCCGAAGATACGAATGGCATGGCGAGGGAAATCGGGCATGGGGGACACGGGAGAAAGAGTAGGGGAGAGGAGCACGAGACAAGGGAAAGTGGGAGATGCGATCTGGGGCTTCGAGGCATCCGAGCACGCGCCCGCTGCCGCGCTGGAGGCTGCATGGATCGGGCCAAGCCCCAAGGCGGGCCCTCCAGACCGCAGAGGACCATGCGGGGGGCAGGGCGGCAATGGCGGCGCGCGCAGATTTCCATGTCCACTCGTCGGGCAACAGACGGGGGCGGGGTTCGAGGTGCTCGAGCACGCGCTGTTCTTTGCAGGTATCGAGCTGGGCCGCGCGCGCGAGCGTAGCAAACCGCCAGGAGAAACGACCCTGCCGACGCGGTTTATTACGCGGCGCCTCTCGGAAGTCTCCGGGCGGATCGCGAACGACCGGGAGCGCCATCGCCCCGGGAGACCTCGAACGCGGATCGGAGGGGAAGAATCCATGGGCGCGCCTCCCCGTGCGGAGGCGATCGCAAGCGAGGGCCAGAAGTGAGGAGCGAGCACTCGGGATTCCCGCGAACCGTATTCGCCTTCTTCTCTAGCGCGCGCGGGGACGGGCCGATGCGCCCGGCCAACTTGCGCGCGAGACGAGGGCGCCCCACGCGAGGGCGGCAGCAGCGGCAACCCAAATTCGAATGGCTCGCGGGGGGGGGGGGGGCACTCCGCACATCGGAAGTCCGAGCGTCGATGCGCGCCAACTTGGACACGATGGAATTTGGCTCGAAAGCACCTCTCGACCACAGGGCGATCCCATGCCAGCTAGGAAAGATAAGGGGCCAACTCGCCGACCTCGCTTTTGACCACCCTCGCTCCCAAGAGATACCAAGCGATGCCAAACTACGGCCTGTACTGGTGAGGTCACTTGACGAGGAGGCGCGTGGTGTGACTTGGTTTTGCCTGGAAGCGAAAGCGGGGTAGGTAACTCACGCCCTGAGATCTTGAACCTGTGCAAGGACGGGTCTGCCTCAGACAGGCCGTGCGCGAAACGCTCCTGGACCCACGGGTGGTCGCGGGCCAACAGCGGAAAAGCGACGCAAATGCAGGCCTGCAACTCGAGGTCGGCAATCTGCGTTGACAGCCGGAGCGCGAGCGCAACTGTATAAGTGCAGCGCGCCAGGGAGCATCCGGAACGCGAACGCAATGGAATCCGAGATCGTCGAGTGGCGCGAGCGCAGGCGGCGAAGTACCTGCGCCGCGCGCGGAAGCCCCCGTGGGAACAGGGCGGCAGCTACCGCGGCAATCATTCACTCCGGCGACGCCGCTGGATCGGCCTGGGAGAAGCCGGAAGTGAGAACGGCGGGGGTCGCGGACAGGGCCGAGGCGGCGTCGCGCGCTGAATTCGCGGCCGATCTCATCAAGACCAACAATGTTGCAGAAGAAAGTACGTCCTGGGATGACAATGATGATGCTCCGTTGGGACGGCGGCGCAAGATGTTGCAGCGCGCGAGACATGGTTCGATGGGGGGCATCTGCGGCCGCGTGGCTGCGCGCATTCTGGAAGCCAGGATGACACGTGCTTCCCGCATTTCGAAGAAGCGCATCTCCCTAGCTCGTCAGACACCGCAAGGGTTGGTTCGGGGATGGGGACCAGAAGGGGACGGCGCAGAGCCCCCAGGAAACGAAGTACCGCGGAAGACCGAGAGAAGACCTCGCGGACAACTGCTGCCACTCACCGCGCCGTCAGCGCGCGAACGGAGGACCATCGGGGCCGTGGGCGGAATTCCCCACGCGAGCGAGATGGGAGTCGATCCACCTGCGACCAGGCGGAGAAAGGGGGCGAGAGTCGCGGGGGCGGTCAGCGAAGTGGCGGGCGCAGGCAGGAGCGCTGCCAGGCCTCCTGCGAGCTTCCCCGGCAGTTGGGCCCCATAAGTCATTGAGCTCGGCCGTCGCCCCATCGGGGGGCGAAGGTGGAACCGCCGAGACCCCCCTCCCGAGTCAGCCGAAACCCCGGCTAGAGACTTGCGTCTACCCACGACGGCCCACCATCGAGCGCGTCGATCAGACGCCTGGTTCCACGCGAAAATCCGAGACTGCTGGGCGGGGCGGGTCTCGCGGGCCGTCGCCGCCTTTGGCCGGCGTTCATGGGCGCCGTGCTCTTGCGCTTGGAGGGGGAAGTGGAGGTCGCGGAACCGAGAAGAGTCAGAGAAAGCGAAGGCCGCGCCGCCTTCCCGGGAGAGCCCGCGCCCGGCTGCGCCCGGCGAGCAGAGCGCGGGCCACGCGGCAGTCACGGCGACTGGCCGCGCGAGCAACCGATCGGGGGACCACGGCGCGGGGCGCCATCACAATCGGGAAACGTTCGAGCTGCAGGTCGTGCGCAGCCCGCGCTGCAGCTCGTCATCGACGACCGCGCAGAAAAAATCGATGAGCCGCTCGTCATCGACGACCAGGAGGACAAAAAGGGAGCCAGACACGACGCGACGAGGGGGAGGTCGAGGACACTGCGGCGGCCAATCGCGCGAACTAAGGCAGGGGCGCGGCCCGATACCCCAACTGGGCACACCTCATGAGGCCCCCGAAGACAACGCGCCCGTTGAAAACCCTGGCACGTGATCCGGTGAGGCGAGCCCGAGAATGTTCGATCGACTGTCGGCGCCGCTGAGGTCCCAGGGCGCCCGTGCGCGGGGCTCTCGACAATGAGATCCACGAGCGCTCTCCAGACGCTCTTCCAGCTCGGGCCCCCTGGGCGGGGCATCCGTTGCGACCGGGAACCGATTGAAAAATCGCACTGCCGAAGCACGCCCAAACGGAGAGGCCCCACCTCGGACCACGTCGCTCTGCCGAAAACAGCATTCACAAACTACGCTGCAGAAGGCTGTGTGCACGGGGGGGGAGCTCGGAATGCCGCGCCGTTCAATGGGGCGGCTTGACAGATGCACTCCGCAGCTGAAAGTGCAGCGCGCGCCATGGGCCCACAGCATCCTCGAAAACTTCGCGGGCCAAGGCGCCGGACAGACGCGGGGCCAACGCGGCGACGCCACCGCACTTCGAACCAGCAGTATACGACGCAATAGTTGCATGCCCGATGCGAGCCTGGAAGTGGAGCTCCATCAGTTCAGCGAGATCCCCATGAGTGCCCCGCAGCGCGGCAATATCGACGGATTTCTACATCTCGCTGGGCAACCTGAGACGACGACGACGGCCCTGCAGCGCCATCGCGATAGCAAATGGCCCTGCAGTTCAAGCTCAATGACTCCACCGAAGCGCAGCCGAGGAAGGTATTGCCCCGACCGCGGGGCCTCGCGCTTCTTGAACCTGCGGGGGGGCCAGGTTCACAAGACCCGCGACCGCAACGCAATTCTTGTCCCAGAAGGCCGTGGGGGGCAACGAAGGCGACGCGCGGATCCGCGCCAGCGGCTACCACTGGTTGGCGATGGCGCCAGCCTCTCGGTCGATGAAGAGCTTGTGGGGGAGCGCGATGACGGCCTCGACAGGGGCCCGCATCGGCCGGCAAACGCGCGCGCGATGACGACGAATTTGATCTTGAATGTTCCGACCAGCAGGACAGTCGCCTCGACGTAAACTAGCATGCGCAAATCGAACTGCTTGCCCACTTGAGCGCCTTCCAGGCGGCCCTCTTGCCCCAGAGCATATCCCGCGTCAGTGGCCCACGGCTGGATGCTCTTTAAGACCTGCGACGCAGCGGCCTCTTCCGCGGCATTAATCATGAGAACCGATGTTGTCGGGCGTCTGCAGTCGTCTGTGAGTGCAGGAGGTCTGTCAGCTGGTCGAGATATGGCCAGGTCAGACTCTTCGTCTAACTTGGCAAGCCGAGCCAACAAGTGCTTGGACTTCTGGGTGGCCTTCGCGTCGAACATCGCAGACAAAGGGAACCAAGGCGGACTGCACCGCCGCCACATGAGGTAACTTCAAAGCAACCTCGCACACACTCGAGACATTTCCGCCATGCGCCTGTCTTGAAGGTATGTGACGGAAGCGTTGTGTACCTCCACCGACGGCTGGCGCACGATCGAAGTCGCCCACAGGTCCAGACCTAAACTTGGGCCTGTCGCGCGAGATGGGTAAGTGCGGAACCAGCGGGCATTCCCCAGCACCATGAGTTCCCGAACGAGCCCCACGAGTGGTCAGAAAGAACCCAAGCCACACGCGCGCCAAGGGGCATGAGTGCCAGTACGGGCGCGAATTCCATAACATGTAGCATCGTCCGTCGGAATATATGTTCACATGTGCGTTCGTCTCGGAATGGAAAGGCAAAGGCAGGGTACGGGCGGCGAGAAAGGCCTTCTGGAACGCGGGACACATGACGTCGCCATCTGCTTCAGCCCAGCCAGACCGTCCACGCCTCCGCACGTCGCTGGGGGAGCGCGAGCCGCGTTCAATCCTGGACCGCTGGCCTGGGGTAGCAGCTTCGTCGCGACCTTCCTGTCTCGCAAGCTCACCAGGTCGCGGGGTGCCAACGGGGGTCGAGATCTCGGACATAAGACCAACACTGTCATCACGACGACGACGAGGCCTCCCAGGGGTGCATGTCAGTGTCCTCGCGCTCGGGCTTGTTATTTTTTGTCCTTCGTATCTTCCTTGTCGCCAGCCATGCCGTCGTGTGAGACGCTGACCCTCCCAGGAGCTCGAAGTGCCTCAGTTGACCCAGCAGGGCCGAAGCCGAGAAAACTGTGGTGGAAGAGACTCCTGCGCTGGAAAGACTGCGAGTCTCCGCTCTGTCCCAAGGGGAATTTGACATTTTGAACCAAAATGGCTACGTAGGAGGACGAAGAGGAGGAGGAGGAGGAGGAGTAGGAGGAGGAGGAACAGCAGCAGGAGGAGGAGGAGGAGGAGGAGAGAGCAGGCGGAGGAGGAGTCGAAGGAGGATGAGAGGCACGAAAACAATTGTTATGCCAATTCTGGCAAATTGATGGGGGCAACTCGCGCGCCCACGACGTGAGACTCGCCCATCCCCGTGCTCGTGGCGACAGCGGCGTCGACCGGAGAGGTCCGCTGCAAGAGCCTGGGGGAACAGAACATACGTCCACCGGTACCCCTGCTCCACAAACGCAAATATTCGACGATATGGTGCTGTCAATCCGTGAGGCTGTTGTGAGAGTTGATATTTTCCGGCCCTGGCCATCAGAAGCGGCTCCGAGCAAAACAAATTGCACAAGGAAAGGGGCCGGGACGCCTGAGGCCGCTCTTTCAAAACATCGTGTCGTCGGATGTCTGGGTCTGCTCCGCGGACCTGTCCTCTGCGCGCTTGAGGTCTGGCCAGGCACGCCGAAGCGAATCCGGCAAAGGCGACGGGACCCCCCCCCCGCGACCCCGAAACGGCTTGACGAGGAGAGGGCATCAAAATCCATACGGCGAGTGGCTCCGGGCGCCCTGAGGCTCCACAAACTGAGGAGGAGGAGGAGGAGGAGGAGGAGGAGGAGGAGGGAGGAGGAGGAGGAGGAGGAGGAGGAGGAGGAGGAGGAGGAGGATGCGATCTTGACTTCCGCCAGCTTCCGCGGGCCCTCCGCCTGAGGGGCCGCCTTCCTTTGTTGCTTCCGCCGGCTTCCGGTGGCCCTCCGCCGAGGAGGAGCTGCTGCGCCATCTCCCTCTCCACTTCTGGGAGGCGAGGCCCTCCCTGGAATGCACCATTGAAGGGGCCCTGTGACACACAAAGAAATACACACAAATCACAGATTCCCCACATGTTCCGATATTTTCTGGGGTCTTGTCTTCCCCCCCACTTCCCATGCTTTCCCATATTTTTGGGGGAATCGACGATTAATTGTGTCCGTGTATTTTTTTCCCTCCTGAACCATGTGCTCCTTCCTCGAGCAGGGCGAGTTGTTAGCATGGGGGAGTGGGTCCTGGACCCTAAGGCCTTCCCCCAAGCGAGCGAAATTCATCCTGGGTCGTTTTCTAACAGCCCTGGCGCCCGTGGAGGGCTCCGGGGTACCGGAAAACGGCGACTCGAGCAGGGCGAGTTGAGACAAAGGCAGCTCAACATCTTAGCTGCCCCGATACGCAGCACAGGACACGTAGAGTATTGATACGAAGCTCAATACCTAGATTGAACACGTAGGTCTGACGCGATGCGTTCGCCAAAAGGTGGGGCCAATACGCTGAGCCAACACAATGTATTGACATAGGCGTTTTGAGACCGGTGCGTGCTGCGTCCTACAACTCGAGTAACCGATCGATTGCAAAATGCATTTACCCAAAAATTGATTTGCTCATCGAACCCATGGGAATGATACTGAACATAGTCAGTACATCTACGAAGCATTACAGGAATGTTTCGTAGTCGAGAGGAAGTGAACCAACTATGTGGCCGATCCCCTACTCGAGAGAACGGGCGTATCGAGGCAGCCAAGCTCCCACGAGCCCAAACGCACCAGCTCCCCGAGCCAACCCCCGCCGTGGCGACTGGGACTCCCTCCGAAGGGCCGGAACCGTCTGCACGGAGGAAGAACGCCCAGCATACACATATAGTCGATGTGCTACCAGAAGGAACCCCAAGTAAAGAACATAACCCCGTTTCTGTAGAAGGCAACACCTGGGAGGTCTTGGTCGGAAGTACGAGGGAGAATTAAGCTCCATTGGGGGGCTGCTAAGCCGAATTCGGCCGCCGATGACGCGGGATCAAGCCGGATTCAACGGGATAGAAAACGGATAGAGCGGGACCCAGCTGGATCAATCCGGATTTCGGACCAGTGCAAAGTCAGCATCTGCCCTCCAAGGATTTGCATCCGAATCGCGGTGCTACCAGAAGGAAGGCAAAATAGGGAACGAAGCCCCTCACTGGCCCGAGAAGCGCCCCGGCGCACGAGGAGTGATCGGGGAACAGCAATGGAGGAGCTCAAGGAGCAGCGGGCCCCTTCCCGAACCCGAGGCGGTCCTTCAGCCAGCGCCTGGACTGTAAGCTCGCTCTCGGAGCTCCGCGCGGATGTCTTGGACCCGCGCTGAGAGCCCCCCCCTGGCGCGCAGAGCGCTCCCGGGGCGGCTCCAGAGTGGCCGCCGGGGGGCCCCGGCGCGGACTGACTCGAGCACTCCTCGCGGAGCTCCGACAGTTTATGGTCGTGCGGTTTTTGTGTTTTTTCCATGCGGCCACTTACACCGAAGAGTGTGAAGGGGCCCTGGGGTACAGGACACAAATAGCAGGCATCCCCATGTTTTCCCGTATGTTCGGGGTCTTTGTCTTCCCCCCCACTTCCCATATCTTCCAATCTTTTCCTGGGAGTCGACGATTACTTGTGCCTGTGTGTTTCCTCCCCCCCCCCCCCGAGAGGGGCCCTATAGGTCCGAGTCGCCTCTCGGGCGCGGCTCGAAGGGGGCCCGAGCGAGGAGCGCGCAGGCCGAGGGCACCGCACCGCACCCCCGGATATCGGGGGGGAGCCCCCCGGATGGGCCCGCGCCGGAGGCTCCGGCGCAGGGGCCCTCTCGCCGGGCGGAGTCCGGAGATCCCGCAACCAAAAGCGCTCTCCTCTCCTCCTCCTCCTCCTCCTCCTCCTCCTCCTCCTCCTCCTCCTCCTTCATCCTCCTTCATCCTCCTTCATCTTCCTCCTCCTCCTCTCCTCCTCCTCCTTCTTCTTCTTCTTCTCCTCCTCCTTCTTCTTCTTCTTCTTCTTCTTCGTCTCCTCCCTCCTCCTCCTCCTCCTCCTCCTCCTCCTCCTCCCTCCTCTCCTCCTCCCCTCCCCCTCCCCCTCCCTCATCCTCCTCCTCCTCCTCCTCCTCCTCCTCTTCCCTCCTCCTCCTCCTCCTCCTCCTCCTCTCCTCCTCCTCCGCCTCCGCCTCCGCCTCCTCCTCCTCCTCCTTCCTCCTCCTCCTCCTCCTCCTCTCCTCCTCCTCCTCCTCCTCCTCCTCCTCCTCCTCTCTCCTCCTCCTCCTCCTCCTCCTCTCCGCCTCCTCCTCCTCCTCCTCCCCCCTCTCCCCCTCCTCCCCCTCCTCCCCCTCCCCTCCCCCTCCCCCTCCTCCTCCTCCTCTCCTCCTCCTCCTCCTCCTCCTCCTCCGCCTCCTCCTCCTCCTCCTCCTCCTCCTCCTCCTCTCCTCCTCCGCCTCCTCCTCCTCCTCCTCCCTCCTCCTCCTCCTCCTCCTCCTCCTTTTCCTCCTCATCCTCCTTGTGCATCCTCCTCCTCCTCCTCCTCCTCCTCCTCCTCCTTCCTCCTCCTATCTCTCGGGGGCGGCTCGTTTGCCTCCGCCGCCCTCCGCCGCCCTCCCGCCGGCTTCCGCTTCCGCTTCGGCGGGAGGCGGCCTCGTGCTGCTCCCGCCGCGGAGGGGGCGGCCACTGCGTCGATCCTCGAGGGCAGGGCCACTTTTGTGGAGCGCCCCGCTCGCAGTCGGTCGGTTCGTTGGGGGACAGGACGCTGGACACCGATGCTTTTTGCGGCACTGCACCGAAGTTTGCACAGGAAAAAAGCGTTATGTCGGGCGTGTCCCCCTACAGGGGGATGTTCGACGAAAAATATTTATTTTTTTTTAAATACCCCAAAATACCCCCAAAAGGTAAAGAATACTCAAAAAATAGTCCCCAGATTATGTTTGCATTTGTTTGATTATGTTTGGTGTATTGTTTATTTGTCGTCGACAATCCCCCTGTAGGGGGACAGGCCCGACTTAAGGAAAGCGGATCCCAGTGTGTGCGGGATCCTGGTGTATACGTTTCCGCTGTTTCCCCGGGAAAAACGGGGAAGCACGTCTTCACCACGCCACCCCGACGTCGCCCCCGACCCTCAACCAAAAAGCCCTGGGGCTGAAGAGCAGCCCGCCACGGATAATGTATATGCGCCAGTGTCCGAGTTCTCCTCTGGGAGCCAAGGCCCGCTGGCGCCGATCTCCAGCGGCGTCAGCGCCTTCAGGGCGTCTATGCGGACCACCACCGTGGAGGCCACCGCCTGCGGCGTGCCCTCCAGCGGGAACAGCTCGCGCCCCGCCCGGCACACCGCGGCGAGCACACGCAGGGCCCCGCCCACGTGCGCCGCGCCCGCCTTTCTCAGGATCGTTCTACCTTTTCCTTCTCTTCCTCCTCCTCCTCCTCCTCTCCCTCCTCATGCTCCTTCCTTTTCTCCTCCTCCTCCTCCTCCTCCTCCTCATCATCATCATCATCATCATCATCATCATCATCATCATCATCATCATCATCATCATCAGCATCATCCTCATTCTTATTGTCCTTCCTCCTCCTCCTCCTCCTCCTCCTCCTCACTCTCCTCCTCCTCCTCCTCCTCCTTCTCCTCCTCCTCCTCCTCATTCTCCTGCCTCCTCCTCCTCCTCCTTACTCTCCTCCTCCTCCTCCTCCCCTCCTCCTCCTCCTCCTCCCTCCTCTCCTCCTCCTCCTGCTCCTCCCTCTCCTCCTCCTCCTCCCTCTCCTCCTCCTCCTCCTCCTCCTCCTCCTTATCCTCCTCCTCCCCATTCTCATTCAGACCCCCGCCATTTTACCACCGCAGTTGGGGCTACATCCCTCGGAGCCCGAAAAAGACGGTATACATCCCCCCTCCACCCAGACGTCCGGCCGCTCCACTCTTTCGTCGAGGCGTGGGCCCCCGAGGTCTGGACCACTTCCTCGGGGGGCCGCTTTGTTCGTCCTGGATCGTCGCCTGGCGGTCCCGAGGCTTGGCGAGGTCCCCACAGGCCGAGAACGGCCACAAACCCGCCGCTTGGAATGCTTTGTGGAGCGCCAGATCCTGGACCAGGAGGAGGAGGAGGAGGAGGAGGGGGAGGAGGAGGAGGAGGAGGAGGAGGAGGAGGAGGAGGAGGAGGAGGAGGAGGAGGAGGAGGAGGAGCAGGAGGAGGAGGAGGAGGAGGGTGAGGAGGAGGAGGGAGGAGGAGGAGGAGGAGGAGGAGGAGGAGGAGGAGGAGGAGAGGAGGGTAGGACGGTAAGCCCATGGGGATCTGGGGGTATGGGTCGGTTAGGCGGTGCCCGGCCTTCTGGACCAGGGCGGGGGCGTAGTCCGCCGAGCCCCGCCCGCGGAGGCCCGAGGCGTTGGAGCTCGAGCGGCGTGCCCGCGGTGAGCCCTGCAGGAGGAGGGCGGGAGGAGGGAGGGAGGGAGGAGGGATAGGGGGAGGGAGGAGGGATAGGAGGAGGAGGAGGAGGAGGAGAAGGGGGAGGAAGAGAAGGAGGAGGAGGAGGAGGAGGAATGGAAGGGAAGGAAGAGGACGAGGAGGAGGAGGACTTCCAGGACTTCCGCCACTGCGTAACGATAGCCAGGCTCAAAGCTCAGCTCTTCGGAAATAGACCGCGACGGACTCTGCTTAAAAAACTCGCGCCTGGCCTTCGAAGCGACATCGTGCACGGATCTGCCAGCCCTCTGAGTTGGGCTTGACCGGAATACACGAAGCAACCACAACACCACAAGCATATACCTTGATGGAAGATGGCTTCGTGCGATGCAAGGGCCCAGCCCCGGCCAAGTGTAGACCCCGTCCTTCTGAAACTCTCGCTGACGAGTCACTCACATGCAGGAGTTGGAGGCAAGCGCTATTGAACCATCCAGGCACAGTAAACTTTGTCGCAGACCCTCTACACACACTGCAAGCCCGACCGAGGAATGTCGACCCTGCAACACAAGTAGTTTGCCGATCTCTCGCTCAGAGTCAGCCCGTGGCCCCTTTCTGGCCCGTGAGAGAGCTGAGCATGCCATGCCCTCGCAACGCCGGAGCAAACAGCAACATGAATAAGCACCCCGACGGTATCTCGAAAAGCCCACAGAAACGCTGACAACTCCCCCCTCGGGACGCTATGATGCGGGCCAGAGGGGGAAGGGGGGGCGACGAGAGGTACGAACCAACAGCGGTAGGAGCAAAGCAACCCAAAGTGGCGACAGCGAGGTCTACCCTACGAAGCCCGGCGCCATGAGTGCCCTTACCCCAAGAGGCGTCGCCGAAGACGATCACAGGGGCCCCAGAGGAGCATTGTCCGAGACACCCGACTACGATGCACCCGCCCCCCCCAAAAAAACCCAGACACGTGTTCTTCCGAGGGTGGCGGTGGTGCCTGGGTCCAGGCAGCGGGTATAAGACCCCTCACCCAAAAACACGAGAGCGCTTCAGCCGCAGCGATTGCTTGACGCACTATCCCACAGGAGTCTTCATAGGCCTCGGACAGGGAGCTGGCTTTTGCTCAACAACTCCAACATCGATGCAGAGGTGTGTCTCGCTCTTTTCCGCACCTCAAGCATCGATCACGACCGCGCAGCTTTGCCTGGAAACTCCCTCCTCGCGCCCAAAAGCCATTGGTGGCGACGGAAACGCGTAGTTCTGAGAGTTGCCATTCCTTGCGCACGCCGTGAAGGTCGTGCGCCACATTGCGATTCGATGCCACATCGGTCCCACCTTCGAGGCCATCACCAAAGCAGAGCGCTGCTGCATCCCAGAACTCCTTCAGCTCCAATGGTACGCTGCAGCTCGTCAACCAATGGGCACACCTGGTTCAGCGCCTCGAAGTCGTTGCGGTGGAACTGCCACGCGCGCGGCTTCGAGGCACCATCACTCGGCACCTCCCACTCTGTTGACGAAAGCGGCGACCAGCCAGCCCCTGGTATATAAAAGTGGCACTGGTCATGGGGCCTCGGACACGCCTAAACCTGCGGTTGGCAAGTGTTCAACCGCCAAAGACCACGCTCAATGCATGGGCGACCGTGGCGCGGCGCCCGTCAGCCACGCGCTCGGCCGTTGCGAAGTGCATTGCCGCAGCAGCCCGGCCAAAATATCGCGCCCGGATTGCCTGGGCGCCAGCGGGGTGGCGAGGCACCTCCCGCGCTCGCAAGGCCCAGTCGCTGCGCCCGGCCGCCGCCGCCGCGCCTGCGTCGCCGAGCCAGATTTCCCGTGCGCGCGATAGCCATGCACGGCAGCAGCTTGCGGGCCGCTCGTTGGGGCCTGGCCGATACCTTTCAGCGCCGCGCAGCTGGCGCGAGGCGCCGCTAACGCCCATGGGCCTTGCTCGCCATCGGCGCCCCCTGTCTGACCGCGGCACGGCCGGGCCAAGTCGACCCCGAGGCGCGCAGACTGCAGCGCGGCCATCAGCATCGCCTCCATTCATCTCGAGGACGCGCTGCACAAACCCCGCGTCGGCGAGGCACGAGCGCGCGACGACGCCCCTGTCCACGATGGCCAGATTCAGCTTCCTGCACAGCCACGCTTCGGACAGCGCGCCTTTGCGGATCGCGGTCCGCGCGCTCTGAATGAAGCCTGCGAACCGCCGTGACAAGTCGTCGATCCAGACGCGCTCGCTCAGCGTCGGGCGCGCGATGAACAGTCGCTGACGCACGGGCGCCACCGAGCACTCGGCGGACGTCGCGACGTGAACCCGACGAGCGGCAGGCCTGGAACGGCTCGCTGAATGGATTGAGCTGCCCCAGCACGCGCGGGGCCAAGCATGTCCGGAGCTCCGGGTGCAGGGCGACTGCGGAGCAGCCCTTCTCCAGCGCGCATAGCGCGAGGGGCTCCCGCTCGATCGAGTCTCTGAAGGGGCCCATGTCAACCGCTGCCTGGCCGCGCGGCAGCCTGAGGCGCGCGTGGACCTCGCCCTGCAACGCGCGCGCGCCTCTCGCAAGGCGCCTTTGCATGCGATGGCTGCGCCCTTGTGATCGACCTCGGCCTGCGCCGCCGGCCGCTTCTTCGCCTGCCCCCCCCCCCCCCCGAGCCATGGGCCGGACTCGACGCTACGCGACGATCAGGCCAATGGCCCGATCGCCCCCCGATCTCACACCGATGGGCTTGCCGATCGCGCGCGAGACGCACCGCGGACGTGACGAGCCCTTCTCCCCCATGCGAAATACATCTCAGAACGATTGCATTCCGTCGTCAGGAAGGCGCTCGGAGTCCGCGGGCGAGAGTCCATCTACCCCCATGCCCACTCGCACCGTCGCGCGAGTCCAGGCTGCTCGCGCATCGCCAATCACTAACAAGTCAAGCTATTCTACTGCCGCGCGTTCTCCGAAGGATTCCAGGACGTTCAAGGCCGAAGAACTGGCAATGACATCTGGACTGCTCAGCTTGTGGAATGCCACTTTGCAATCGGCAGTATCTTTTGGGCGCGCCAGAACGCCTGCACCAGGGCGCCGCTTATCCCGCTCAGAATCTGTGTCCTTGATAAACTTGCGTGCTGCGCCCTGCGCGTCGATGCTGCTAGATCACTGCTGGAAAACCCTGTCGCGCGCCCATCGAGGAAAATTGAAAGCGCCCTCTTCCCACGACGCCAGGTCGCCCACAGCAAGATCACCAACCCCCCCGAGGCTCTGCAACAGATCAGCCCAGAAATGCCCGCTCGCAGGGTGCGGAAAGATACCCAAGTTGAATGCTGACGTGGCTGCGCTTCCGGCGCCGAACGCCCGCTGAAATTCACTGTGAACTCGCGACCGCCGCGCCGGGGCCGTCTCGGAGCGGCCCCTGGCGCGCGCGCGCGGCCTGCAGTGATTGCTGGGGCGACCCCCAAAGTGCGGCCGGCGGCGGGGGGCCGCCGCGGGGCCCGCCGATCGTCGCGCCCGGCCATCGCGGCCGCCGCCGCGGACGCCCACCGCGCGAATGCTCCGCTATATGGGCAGCGCGCATGCCGAGCGCCTGCCCGGACGGCAATCGACTGTTCAATGAGGGGCAAGGCGTCGTGGACAGGATGCGACGTCCAGGGAGATGGAGCCAATTTGGGGATCTACGACGACGCAGGGACGGCAAAAGACGGGGGCGAACCAGGAGACGCAACAACAACGGCAGGAGCGAGCTCCTCCGCGCCTCCGCCTTGGGGGGGCGCCATTCCTAGGGCGCCTGGTCGCGGGGGGCATTATCCGCGCTGGCCTGGCCCTGCCTTCGCAGGCGCGGCCCGCCCCAGGAGCGCGCCCCTGCTGACTCACAACAATCGCTACAAGGCGAAACAACGACTCGTGGGCACAAGAATCACCCCCCCCATCAGCCCCGGAAAATTCCGCGCCGCCCGCGGCCTCATCCTGCAACCCATCGACATGCGACGGCCCGCCAGGGATGGGTTCGAGATCTCTGGAGGACTCGGCTGCGGGGCGCCTGCTGCTGAACAAACATCACCGAAAAAGCTCCTCACACTCGCTGCGCAAGCAATTTTTGTTCCTCTCAGCTCGCTCGGCCGCCTCGACACGTTTGGCGGCCGACTTCGACGCCGCCGACGCTACAGTGGAAAGGCGCGTCACCTGGAGCAACCTCGGGGCCGCCTGCAGCTCTCGCCGTTGACCAGTCCCTCGCAATCGCAGACCCAGTCCGATGTGAGGCGCCCACGGTGTACCAACGATTCCACTGACACTCAACATGTAGGGCCAGCACGATTCCGAAACCAGAACGACATCAATGTGCGAACTGCCTGCAGCCCTGACGCGCGCATGCCCAAACCCTGCGCGACGAACGGCTCCACCACCACGACTGCAGAATGCCGACCTTTGGAAACTGCCGACGTCGATGTTGAAGCCACCGGTTCCTAGGCATGACAATATGGCTGCGGGCAAGTATGCACCTAACCTCGAATATCCCTCAGCATTGAAACCAATACTGCCAACTGATGGATGCGCCTGAAATGAAGTCGCAAGCATCGGTAATCCAGACATGTGAACCAGCGTGGGTAAACTACCCGTCGAGAGAGTCGAACCCCTTTTCCACACTCCGCACATTAGCAACTGGCCGCGTCCCGAGGCTTGCCAAAGCAGGATGTACTGCTCGGTGTCCTTGGGCTAAGCATCTCCCCGCCCTCGCAAACTCGCCCCACAGCGGCCTCCGAAGTGCCTCTTTCTGTAGCCCGGACAAGATTTTCAAAGCACATGAACTTGCAAGCCCTTGTACGTTCGAGCCCACGTCGCCCTCGAACGGGCGCTGACCTGCGTCTCCACCACCCCGGTGTACCCATACTTGGCGATGGTAGAGCTGACGCTCAAGTAGCCCCAGGCCATCGTGCGTAGGGTGGTCATGTTGCTGAAGAACATGCCACCGGGCGGCTCCTGCTCTTCAGCCCCCGACAGAAACCCATACTGCGGTTCCAGCGGGTGGGTGCCGACGGGCGCCGCTGTTCCCGCCGCCGCCGCTGAGCTTCGCTTCGGCGCAGGCGCGTCCACGGCCTCCTCGCCAGCCTTCTGGCCCTCGGCCGCCGCGCAGCGGGCCTTGTCCAAGTCCTTCTGGATGGCGTCCCCCGATGGCAACCCACGCGAACCGCAAGCCGCCGCCGTAGTTGCCGCGAGCTGGCCGCTTGCCCAGCCGCCGCCATACCCCCGCCGCCTGGCGCCGACGCCCCCCCGCCTGGAGCCGCCGCCAACCCAACCGCCGAAGACTAGCCGTCGATGTTCTTGGCGCCCGCGAGGAAGAGGAGCGGGGAAGGAGGAGGAGGAGGAGGGGGAGGAGGAAAAGGAGGGAGGACGGAGCAGGGAGGAGGGAGGAGAGAGAGGAGAATGAGGAGGAGGAGGGAGGACGGAGGAGAAACAGGAGAAGCAGGAGGAGGAGGCGGGAAGAGGAGGAGGAGGAGGCAGAGGAGGAGGAGGGAGGAGGAGGAGGGAGGAGGAAGGAGGAGGAGGAGGAGGAGATGAAGGAGGAGGAGGAGGAGGGAAGAGGAGGAAGAGGAGGAGCAGGAGGAGGAGGAGGAGGAGAAGGGCCTCACCTCACCTTCTCTCCCTCCTCATGAGGTCCGTCGCTTTCCTCGGTCCAGCCCTGTCGGGTTTTCCTTCGTTTCAGCTTCGGGGGTCTGCTCCAGCGCTGGTGCCACAGAAGGCCGACCCAGGCCCCCCCAATCAAGACCCCCAGGGGAAGGGGCCGGGAGCTCTGGGAACTCTGGGCGCCAGGCCGCTGGCTGCGAGCATCGGCTACTCAATCCCCAGACATCCGAGCAGGGCTCTGGCTAAAAACAATGTTTGTCGTTTCCGTTATGTCTTCGCTTTTCCTCGTTCTGTCTTCGTTGCGCCTTTGCTGCGAAGCGGAATCAAAACTAAAACGGTCCACGAGATCGCCCAAACTCCGTTTAGCTTGAACCCAGCTCTAAGGTGGCTTCCTCGAAGGCTCCCGCTCGCACGACGTTAGCGCTACGATTGGCCCTCGCGTCCTCTCTGCGGAGGCCCCGGGCGGCAAAACAACGCAAATAAATAGACACAAATCAAAGCATTTCCCATCTCTTTCCATATTTTCAGGGTTTTCGCCTTCCCCCCAATTCCAATATTTCCCAACCATCCTGTGGTGTTGGGTCCTCGTTTTGAAGAGACGGTGCCCCGCGTTCCCTCCTTCTCCTCCTCCCGCTGCCCCCTCCCTCCTGCCATCATCATCATCATCGTCATCATCATCATCGTCATCATCAACATCACCATGATATTCGGCGTCATCATCAGCATCACCCTCCGCATGTCTCTACTTCGGCACACCAATCACACGGTTCATAGGGAGCTTCATTTTGGCGCACCCCTCACACGGTTCGTGACCCCATAGGGAGCTCCACCGAAGGCCCCAGTGGCAGGGTTCGCATGGCGGCCCCGCACATTTTGGCGCACCCCTCACGAGGATCGTGGCCCCATAGGGAGCTCCACCGAAGGCCTCAGTGGCAGGGTTCGCATGGCGGCCCCGCCTCCTTTTGGCGCACCCCTCACACGGTTCGTGGCCCCATAGGGAGCTCCACCGAAGGCCCCAGTGGCAGGGTTCGCATGGCGGCCCCGCCCCATTTTGGCGCACCCCTCACACGGTTCGTGGCCCCATAGGGAGCTCCACCGAAGGCCCCAGTGGCAGGGTTCGCATGGCGGCCCCGCCCCATTTTGGCGCACCCCTCACACGGTTCGTGGCCCCATAGGGAGCTCCACTAAAGGCCTTCAGTGGCAGGGTTCGCATGGCGGCCCCGCCCCATTTTGGCGCACCCCTCACACGGTTCGTGGCCCCATAGGGAGCTCCACCGAAGGCCCCAGTGGCGGGGTTCGCATGGCGGCCCCGCCTCATTTTGGCGCACCCCTCACACGGATCGTGGCCCCATAGGGAGCTCCACCGAAGGCCTCAGTGGCAGGGTTCGCATGGCGGCCCCGCCCATTTTGGCGCACCCCTCACACGGTTCGTTGCCCCATAGGGAGCTCCACCGAAGGCCCCAGTGGCAGGGTTCGCATGGCGGCCCCGCCCATTTTGGCGCACCCCTCACACGGTTCGTGGCCCCATAGGGAGCTCCACCGAAGGCCTCAGTGGCAGGGTTCGCATGGCGGCCCCGCCTCATTTTGGCGCACCCCTCACACGGTTCGTGGCCCCATAGGGAGCTCCACCGAAGGCCCCAGTGGCAGGGTTCGCATGGCGGCCCCGCCTCATTTTGGCGCACCCCTCACACGGTTCGTGGCCCCATAGGGAGCTCCACCGAAGGCCCCAGTGGCAGGGTTCGCATGGCGGCCCCGCCTCATTTTGGCGCACCCCTCACACGGTTCGTGGCCCCATAGGGAGCTCCACCGAAGGCCCCAGTGGCAGGGTTCGCATGGCGGCCCCGCCCCATATTGGCGCACCCCTCACACGGTTCGTGGCCCCGCAGGGACATAGAGAGCTCCACCGAAGGCCTCAGTGGCAGGGTTCGCATGGCGGCCCCGCCCCAGTGTGGCGCACCCCTCACACGGTTCGTGGCCACATTGGGAATTCTTTTTGCTTCGTCCCACCTGCCCTGCGGTATTCACGTTTGCATATGGTTGGGTCCTTCGCCAGGATAATTTCCCATACTTCCTTAGAGTAGATTCATCGTGTCTGTATATCTTTCCCCCTCCTGACAGACATCCGAGCACGGGAGGTTTCCAGCGACCAGCCCCAAGGGTCCCGACCCCTGCCTTTCCGCCCCGGAGCCCGCGAACGGCCCCCAGGGGCTGAAAACTCTGGGGCAAACGCTCCGACGGAAAACGTCACTACATCGTTGGAAATCTGGGACGCCGCGAGCTCCCCTCCTCCTCCTCCTCCTCCTCCTCCTCCTCCTCCTCCTCCTCCTCCTCCTCCTCCATCTCCTCCATCTCCTCCATCTCCTCCTCCTCCCCCTCCTCCTCCTCCTCCTCCTCCTCCTACTTTTCCTCCTCCTCCTCCTCCGCCTTCCCTCCTCCTCCTCCTCCTCCTCCTCCTCCTCCTCCTCGGCGCCCTGACCACAGAGGGGTCGGCAGGGCCGGCGCGAGAGCCCCCCGCATACACCAGAAGCGCTGGCCCCGCGGGCCGCTCGCGCACCTCGGCCGGGGCGCCGTCGAACTGCGCCGGCGCCCCGGTGCGCGCCAGCTCCGCGGCCAGGACGTCGCGGTCCTGGGCCGGGAGGGCCTCCAGGGCGGCCACGGCGGCGGCCTCGAAGCCCTGCGCCATGAGCGCCAGGCGCATGGAGGCCACGGCACAGCCCTCCACGGCCTCTCTTGCCATCGCTCGGACGTCCATTTCCTGTGCATTTTTCGGTCTCGTGCGTGCTTGTTTTGCTCGATGGTCCAGGATGGTCCTCGATGGTTCTCGCCGGGGGAAAATGCACACGTCCGAGCGATGCCAGGCCTCTGCGGTCAGCCCGAGGGCCAGCCAGCGGCCCAGGAGGTACTCCTCCATGACCTGGACCTCCGAGAAGAAGCTGAGCTGGAGTACGTAGGTGAAGGAGTCCAGGAACGCGTTCAGGACCTTCAGGGGGAACTTCAGCGCGAACTTCTCGGAGCCGGGCCATGGCCTCTCGTCGAAGGGCTCTGCCCCGGCCAGGTCCGTGAGCCAGTGGGCGAAGTAGAAGCTGATGTCAGAATCAGACGCCCCTCCCATGGTGATGACCTCCTTGAACTGTGAGAAGAGGGCACCTGGTGGTGCCTCCCCCTGTACGAGCCAGCCATTGTTGAAGCCCATTTTGCCCTGCGTGAAGAACACCACAGCACGCTGGGCCGGCCCCAAACCGTGGAAGCTGGGCAGCAAGCCAGGAAAGTGTTCCATGATGTACATGAGCGCAACGTCGTGGTCGCTGATGAGATCGCCCTCGCCGATGCCGTGGTACGGCGCGTGCATCGCGTGGACCGTCGGCAACAAAGAAGAATTCTTCATCACGTCATGGATCGCCGTCAACGCAAGGAACGCTGTCATACGCTCGACATCGACCCGAACCCGGGTCCTCCCAACATGAATCCCGGACGCGCCAGTTGACCGTTTGCCCATAGACAGACCTGATACGGCGGTTATGCTGCTGCCCACGGTAGTTCCCGTGGCAAGCACTTGATCTTCCGCTCTATCGATCGATGGGCGGTCGGACGGTGACATTGGGGCTGACGCCTTGTGTAGGACAGCGGCATCCGATGACGGCCCTGATGCGGTCCCATAATCTTTATCTACAAAACCCCCGGTTTTCACCGGCCGCCTCAAGAGAAGGCCAGCCCGGATAAATAGCTCCAGCATCCGATCCCAGTCCATCGACTTGTAAAACATGTGCCTCTTCTCGTCTGGGTCGCATCCAGCAGAGGCCGTGGCCCTGACTGCTTTTCCCTGCGCGTCGACACCAAACGATAATATGTCTTTACCATCTATATCAAGGCGAGCAATGCAATATACAGAATATAACGCTCCTAATGTACGTTGGTACTCCTCAGAACCAGTGCGCCCAGAGGAAAACCTCGATCCCATGCTGTAGAGCTGCATCTCGGGGAAAGCAGCTGTCACATCTGTGCGAAAATCGTTCAGGGAATACTCGGGATCTCGCAATCTCATGGCCGCCGTTGCTGCGCTGTCCCAGCAAGTGGGCTTCCCCCACATCGCCTGCGAGACGGCCCCGTGCGTGGGGTCGCTGTCGTTCCCGACATTCTGCGGGAAGAGGTAGTTAGGCAGGAACGGCCGGAAGACCCGCAAGCTGTCGACCAGCTGCTCGAGATGCGTGCAGATTGGAAGATCCTCGCTGTCGGGTCTCTCCTCTAGCAAGCTCTGCGCACCCTCCAGGTCGAAATTGTTCAGGGCCTTGGCGACCTGGGAGGCCAGCTCCACGGAGGCCCTGCTGCGCTTCGAGTCCCGGCGCTGATCCCGCGAGTACGACATGATCAGCAGCAGATTCAGCAGGACAGGAACGATATTGCAGAGAAGCTGGCTCGACAGATCGTAGTCGCTGCCATGGTCGATCAGGTGAATTTGTGGGCCGATTCCATCCACAGAGCAAGTGTGGAAGAAAACGTACACCACATATGCAAGGAACAGAGCAATGGACAAGCCGTGCAAGGCCGACTCGTCCTCATCTGACTGCATGACCGCGATAAAATCAAACACCAACACGGCGAACATGTGCCATGAATCAAGAGGGCGCCCCGTGATTGCAATGAACGCACCAATTGAGATCATCCCTAAAGGAAACGCAACCTTGAAAAACCTGGTCAACCCCCAAATTCGCTGATGCATCATACCTGATATAAACAGACCAGCCATTGCCCCAAGCTTGATGTTTGTGATAGCAAATGGCGGCCCGATGCCCTCAATCAGCACAGGGGCGAGGTTCAGGTATCCAGCGATCGCAATCAGACACACCAAGGCTGCAGTGCATAGCCTGGCCACGAAGAGATTCTTGGTCATTTCTTCGTCTTTGATCTCCTGCTCGCTTGGTAGCCTCACAGGGCCTCGAATTTCCCGCCCGGTCAGCCTAAAGCTCCAAGAGTGACTCCCAAACGTGCCCCAGGACATGGACAAAGACATTGGGCAGGCGCGGCTCAACAGCTACGTCGTGCGGCAGTTCCCACGCGGGTGCGGCGAGGGTGCTGGTGGAATCCGATAGCCAACATAGACCCAAGCCTGTGAGTTGAGCCAGAATTGTCATACAATTTGGAGGCAACTACTGGGAGGTCTTCGCCGGAAAGAATTAAAAGGATTAGGCCCCATTGGGGGCTGCTACGCTCGAATCGGCCGCGCATTAACCGGGATGAAGCCGGATTCAGCGGGACTAAGCCGGACTAAGCGGGATTACGCTGGATTCAGCCTGATTTCGGACCAGGGCAAAGTCAGAGTTTGACCTCCCAGGAGGTGCATCCGAAATGAGGGGGGGGGTGCGGAGGAGGAATATGAGAAACGTCGAAGTTCACAACCTCATGGATCGCAAGAGTTCCACAGCACCAGACTAAAAGATCGGCTTCTCGCCGGAAACCTGAACTGGTAGCGCGCTGGTGAGGGGCGAGAACACACAATGATAAACAATTCGGTCTCTGTTCTCTACCCTCTACGTCCTACTCGATTGCTCGTCCTCAGCACAATTCGACTCGAACCGTCACCGAGACCAGGGTTGTCTCCCCTTCCGCGTTAGTTTTCTCCTACCTGTCTGGCGCGATGGCTCATACGAAATATCAATTCCGCCGACCCCAGAGGCGTGTGAGGGAGCCGTCCTGGCAGGTCACTGTGTCTTCTCGTGCGCTCTATTCTTCTGCGTCGACCCGCTGCCTGGTCCCGTCTCACAATCCCCTAGCTCAAGCCGGCCCTCACTACCCACCAGGTAGCTTCCTCGACCGACACACCCAGATCCGATCCCGTTGTAGCACCTGGTGCGGAACTTCGGGAGCGGCCAAGAGGGGGATGTCCAAGAGGAGGGGGGTGCAAATCATGACCAGCGGCATGTGCGCGGCCAAGCGGGGGGGCCAGGGCCGTAATGAAACAAGAAGAGGCGCCATGACATCTGGGGAAATATCATGCCCCCCGCCATGATGTCCACCCCCCCCTAGTCATCACCCCCCTCTTCTCCGCCCCCGATCTCTGGGGGACAGAGAAGTACGATCCAGGATCGTTGTTCCTGGCTCCCCCGGGCTGGCAACTTCGCCCTCGGACACGACGCCGTTGTAGCCCACGGCTTGGCGCTCCCAGGGCCTGCCGGATCATGGCTCCTACACCCCCACCAGCAGCAGAGTCGCGCCCAGCATAAGCATCAGCATCATCAGCTTCAGCATCGGCATCATCCTCCTCATCCTCCTCCTCCTCCTCCTCATCATCATAATCAGCATCATCATCATCAGCATCATCATCATCAGCATCACAATCATGATCATTGTCATGATCAGTATTGTTGATATTAGTCTTAGTCTCATTATTATTAGTAGTATCGTTACTATGGTTATTCGTATTATCATTATTAGGGTTAGTCTTATTAGTATCATTATTATTATCATTATCATTATCATTATTATTACTATTATTATTCATAATAAAATTAGTATTATTAGTATTATTATGATTATTGTTATTATTAATATTATTATTATTACTATTATTCTCCTCCCTGTCTACTCCCACTTCGGTACCCCGCGCCTGTTGGATCATTTCCCTCAAAAGCGTTCGGGGCCCTGCGACCCGACGCGACGACAGCACAGGTGCTCGGTGCGCCTCCCGTCGCTTGGCCCACGGCGACACTTTGTGCCCTTCGGCAGCTCGCCCCCTGGACTCCCACCATGGAGCCGCTGCAACGCCTCGCCGACTTTCCCGCCACGTCGCGCCCGGATGCAACACGGGGGGCGGTCCCTTCGGCCCCCAGGGGGAGGAGGAGGAGGAGGAGGAGGAGGAGGAGGAGGAGGAGGAGGAGGAGGAGGGGGAGGAGGAGGAGGAGGAGGAGGAGGGAGGAGGAGGAGGAGGAGGAGAAGGAGGAGAAACGGAGGCGGGCCCCCTGCCCCCCTTTTTGCAGCCGGCCCCGCCCTCCCGCCCCACGGCCAAGAGGGGCCCCGTCGCCTGGCTGAGCGGGCGCGGCAACCACCGGAAGCCACCCCCCGTGGGGGGGGGGCCCCGGGCGGCCCCCGGTCGTTGGCAGCTGCCTGGGGCAACGGGCTCGTGCAGAGTGCCCGGGAAAGGTCTGCCCTGACGGGGCGAGCGGCGCGGCGGCCGCTGCGCAGACGCCGCTGCAAGGGAAGGGCACCCCTGCCCCCAGGGCGGGGGGGCCGTGAACGGCGGAAGGAGGCAGGGGCAAGCTGGGGGGACGCCCCAGAGAAGGAGGGGGGCCGAACCAAAGGGCGAGCACAGCCGAAGGAACGGGTAGGCGTGCGGGGAAAACGATGAGTACTTTGAGCGTTGGGGCGGGGGCGGGTTCAAAATGAAACTGCCTTTTGCGGACGCCGGATACACAAAAACAATCGCCGTCCAACAAAAACGCGCACCCCCCAAAAAAACCAGGCAACATACGCATACACACATGAGAGCATTTGAACAAACATGAGCCTCCAACGGTGTTTTTCCAACGTCGGTGGCGCACTCGGCGTACTTCAACTTACGTTGTGCAACACACGTTGTGCAATCTACGCTGTGCAACACATGTTGTGCAATCTGTGTTGCGCAACCAATGTAAACAATATATGTGATGCAATCTACATGGTGCAAGTCACCCTGCCGCAATTCAAGCTGCCAGCGCCAGCGCGCACGCAATCATCCCACTCAACCATCCGAAACTTGGTTTACAAACCCATGCGGCAGCAAGTGTGATGAGTCCTCGGTGTTGGCTGGCGCATCACTGCGGCCGCGCTAGCGCGCGCTGGCTCGCGCGCAGACTGGCCAGCGAGTCTGGCATGACCAACGCGGCCGCGGTGGCGCTAACCTCTGAGGACTCCCCGATGCATCCCGCAGGCTGCAATGACGCGCGGACACTCCAGTGCGAGTCGGTGACTGAGGCAGGCGCGGTATTATAGCGACGCCGACAACGGCAGACACGATCATGATAGTATCGAATGCCGGCGGAAACGATGACGCTCACGACGGCAAGGCCATTGACGGCGCCGATGCTGATCACGCCAATGACGATGATGGTGTGCAAGTGACAAGTGACAGCGATAAAGATTTGGACATGATTTTGACATGCGCGCGCTGCCGACGGGCGCGAGGGGCCCGCATGGCACGATCTGCAAGGCATCATGCCCCCATGTCCCCCCAGCAAGTGCGCAAACGAATTCGACTGATTTCGCCGTGCGCGCGCCGGCGTGCGAGGAGGCCCGCTCGGTTGCATTTGGCGCAAACGGTTTGCATTGTTTCGGGGGAGAACCAGCGCGAAAACTGCAAGGGGTCGCGATGGTGCGCGCAGGTTTGCATGAAACACGTCGTTGCAATACCAATGTTCGATTAACAAATAGCATATGTGTTCGGGAACCTCGACCTTGACATCCTTCCGAAATATGAATGCTGAAAACCTTAGAAAAGCGCGCGACAACGCGCGCGTGGACTTTCACACTTGTTGGATGGGGTAATCGAGAAGTTGTTTGTTGATAAACGAGCGCGCGCATCCGTTTATTGCCACGGGTGCGGGGGGGCGGCGATACTGGCCTGCCTGGGATGAAACCAATTCATGTTTGAAATGCACGACAAGGCAAAATCATTTGTAAATTGCAATGCGCGTGGCTGGACCGATAATCCTAGCGCTGGAAAGTTGTTGCCTGGCGCCCCGCTATCTGGGTTTGGGATTCCATCACTTGCAATGCGCGTGGTTGGCACGCGAATCCCAGAAGGTGGGGGTGGAAGAAGATCCAGATTCCTGTTCGGAGACAGGAGAATACAACTGGTGGGATAGGTGTATACGTATATGTATAATGCTTTGTTTAAGCTGTGCCATAAATGTGGCGCCATCTATGCGGTAAACAATATTTGCCGTGCGATCGACGTGGTGCAACCTATGTGGTGAAACCAATCACTTGCTCAACTTGAAGCTGTCCTCTCCACTGCTCGCGCAAACATCCCACCCTCCCACCCGCAACTTGGTTCGCAAAACCTCTTAAGACCGACTACGACGACACCGACGACAACAACGACGACGACACCGACGACGTCTCCGACGATTTCAACGACGACAACGACGCCGACGCCGACGACGACGAAGACGACGACGACGCCAACGAAGGCGACGACGAGGGAGGAGGAAGGACGACGACGGCGACAACGACGACAACGACGACAACGACGAGGGAGGAGTGAACACGGCGACGACGCGAACGACGACGAAGGAGGAAGGACGGCGACGCCGACGACGACAACGACGAGGGAGGAGGGAAGACGACGACGACAACGACGACGACGACGGTGACGAGATAGAACCGACGACGAGACGCTGACGACGGACGACGACGACGACGACGTGGGAGGAGGAGGAGGACGGACGACCACGGCGACAACGACGACGGAAACGACCACGACGCCAAAGAGGACGACGACGACGAACACGAGAAAAGACAGAGGATGACGTAGGCGACGACGACGACGACGCGGGAGGAGGGAGGACGGCGACGACGACGACGACGACGCAAGAGCGCGCGCGCACGCTTTTGTTGAAAATCCGTGTTGCGAAACCTTTGGTTTTTGTAGGTTTTTTGGACGCACGATTTTGAAATCCTTCCGGAACCGTTGGGTTTTGAAGGTTTTCGGCAGACGCCCGCGACGAGGCGCGCGTCTGCAGTTCGTCCCGTTTTTTGCAAAGGATTCTCGCGACGGCACACGCGCAAGGGCGTCCGACAGATTTCGACATGCGCGCGCGCGAAGCCCGTTTGGTAGCATGTTGTGGACAGATTGAAAAACCTACGGTTTTCTGTAGATTTCGCAAGAGCTCGCGCGGAAACTTTTTTAGCAAATCAGTGTTGCGAAACCCTGTGTTTTGCATTTGTTTGGAAACTCGATTGCAAAATCCTTCCAGCACCGAAGGTTTTTGAAGGATTCCCGCATGCGCGCGCGACGACGCGCGCGTGCGCACTTCGTCCCGTTTTTTGCAAGGAATTCGTAAAACAAGTGCTATGTTAGAACAACAAATGTCACCGCATAGTGTTGTTTTTTACAAAAGGAACCTCAGGGGGGGGAACCCGGCCTAGCTTGGATGGTACGAATTCATTTTTAGGATGGACGAGTGTGCAGAATCATATATGATTTACATACCAGAAAGGGGAACGGATAAGTCCGGGGGGGGGGGGTAGAGTCTATGTTCCTTTTAGAAAAGAGAACCCACTTTGCTGAACTTGAAGTCGTCATCTCCACTGCTCGCGCAAACATCCCACCCACCCGCCCGCAACTTGGTTTGCAAAACCTCTTAAGACCGACTACGACGACACCGACGACAACGACGACGCCGACACCGACGACGTCTCCGACGACTTCGACGACGGCACCGACGCCGACGCCGACGACGACGAAGACGACGACGACGACGACGCCAACGACGAGGGAGGAGGAAGGACGACGACGGCGACAACGACGACAACCACGACAACGACGAGGGAGGAGGGAGGACGGCGACGACGCGAACGACGAAGAAGGAGGAAGGACGGCGACGCCGACGACGACAACGATGAGGGAAGAGGGAAGACGGCGACGACGACAACGACGACGACGACGACGACGACGGCGACGAAATACGAGGGACGACGACGAGACCGCGACGACGGACGACGACGCCGACGAGGGAGGAGGAGCAAAGACGACCACGGCGACAGCGACGACGGAAACGACCACGACGCCAAAGAGGACGACGACGACGAACACGAGGAAAGACAGAGGACAACGTAGGCGACGACGACGACGACGCGGGAGGAGGGAGGACGGCGACGACGACGACGACGACGCAAGAGCGGGCGCGCACACGCTTTTGTTGAAAATCCGTGTTGCGAAACCTTTGGTTTTTGTATGTTTTTTGGACGCACGATTTTGAAATCCTTCCGAAACCGATGGGAATGGAAGGTTTTCGGCGTACGCCCGCGACGACACGCGCGTCTGCACCTCGTCCCATTTGTTGCAGAGGATTCTCGCGACGGCACACGCGCAAGGGCGTTCGACAGATTTCGACATGCGCGCTGGCGAAGCCTGTTTAATAGGATTTTGGGAAAATATTGAAAAACCTATGGTTTTCTTAAGATTTAGCAAGAGTTCGCGCGGAAGTTTTTTTAGCACATCAGTGTTGCGAAACCCTGTGTGTTTTGTATTTGTTTTGCAAACTCGATTGCGAAATCCTTCCGGCACCGAAGGTTTTTGCAGGATTTCGGCATGCGCGCGCGAAGACGCGCGCGTGCGCACTTCGTCCCATTTGTTGCAAGGGATTCGTGAAAAAATGCTATGTTTGAGCCAAAAATGTCACCAGATTGTAGGTTTTTTTTTGGGGGGGGGAACCTCAGAGGGGGGAACCCGGTTTGGCTGGGATGGTGCGATTTCATATTTAGGATGGACGACTGCGCAGAATATCTATATATATATATATATATATATATGAAATCATACGATCCCATGGGGGAAGCGATAAGTCCGGGGGGGGAATCCAATAATCTTTCTAGAAAGGAGAATTGATTCTTACACAAGCATGAACATGTCCGAAACCCTTGCGAACATCCCAACCGCCCACCCGCCACTTGGTTTGCCAAACCGATGCGGCGGCGATTCCGATGAATGCTTGTCGTTGGCTGGTGCATTTTTGCGGCCGCGCTAGTCCGCGAATGCTCGCGCGCACAGCTGTCAGCTAGTTTGACACGATCGATGCGGCCGCGGTGGCGCTTGCCACTGGGCACTTCCCAGCGGGCACTTCAGTGCGAGTCGGTGACTTGGGCGGGCGCGGTAGCATGGTGGTATCACTCTGTGGTGCACTTGAGTCTTACAAGCGAGTTGACACACTTCACGCTTTTGCGAACCTCCCCTCGCCCACCAGCAACTTGGCTTGCAAAAGCCACGCGGCGGCGATTGAGATGAGTGCATGGCCGTGGCTGGTGCATCCCTGCGGCCGCGCTAGCCCGCACATGCTCGCTCGCGCAGATGTCGCGACGGCGCTGGTCGCTGGACACTTCCAAGCGGGCGCTTCAGTGCGAGTCGGCGACTTGGGCGGGCGCGGTATCATGGCGACGCCAACAGCGGTAGACGCGATTACGAAAGTAGCGATGAGGACGGCGATGGCGGCACCGACGACGGCAAATCCAATGGCGGCGCCGCTGTTAATCGCGCCCGCCGATAACAATGGCGATGTCCTCGCGTCAGCGGTGGTAGTTCCCGAAATAATTCGACATGCGCGCGCGGACGGCGTGCACGAACGGCCTTCGCGGAATTCTTTGACACGGATCGCGCCCCCCCCCGCCCAGCACGCGCGCAAGGGCGCTCGAATGAATTTGCAATGCGGCGCGACAAGCCCGTTTGGCAGAGATTGAT
>CAUYUJ010016896.1:130000-180000 GCA_963575745.1 Prorocentrum cordatum
GCCAATTTCTGCACACAAGCCTCTGAAACTGTCTTGAAGCAGGTGGTGGTGCTTCTTGGGCTGGGTTGGAGCATGGGGAAGCCGAAAAGGCGGAATTCCCATAAAATATGGAGAACCAAAAGACAATCAATGATTTCTGCTTCTTCTGGCCGAGGAGGGGGCCGTCAATTAGTCCTCTTGGAGCGTCTGGGGCGCGGTTTGTGCCGTATGGGAGCCTTCGTGGAGCGCCTCAGGAGAGTGAAAGGCCGTCTGGAGACGAACGTGGGCGTCTTGACTAATTTTTCGGCGGCTCGGGCGTGACTCGGTGCCATGTTGGGCTGTCCTGGAAGTGTCGTGAACCGGCTTTGGGGCCTCGTGGATGCTCTGTGGGTAGCCCCTGAAACCGTCTTGAAGCGGGTGGTGGTGCTTCCAGGGCTAGTTTGGGGCCTCGGCAAGCCGAAGAGGCGGATGCCCCCCAACCCCCCCAAAAAAAACTTATGGACAACACGTCAACGTTGCCTCTTGGGACCCCCGTTGGGGGTCGTCTGGGAGCCCTCTCGGAAGCATCCGGGGAGCCTTTAGGGCCGTCTGGAAACCTTCGTGGAGCGACTTGGCAGCGTGGTGGGCCATCTGTGAGGAAACCAACAGATACCGATACCGCTACTCGACGGACCTCTCCCGGGGGGCGGTCTGACCAGGATTTCGGGGCGAGTCCCGCGGTGGCAGCACGAGGGCCGCCCGGGGAGGCCGCCAGAAGGGGAAAACGGGCGAGGAGGTGGAGGTAGAGGTACCCCAGATTTCGTAATAAAAGGGAGGGGGTCTGGACCCTCCAAGACAAGCCATTTCAGACCTCCCCCGTGGGAGAACCCTCCAAAACATCGTCCCCAGACCCCCCAGGCCCTCCAAGATAGCCTGGAAGAGACCCCCCCCCGAAATGAGACCCCCCCTCCCTTTATCACGAAATCTGGAATACCCTCTCCTCCTCCGAAGTCCGGAGACAGCCAGGACCGTGCGGGAATGGTCTGCCAGCGGCTCGGAAGCGACTCGGGGCTCTCGGGTGGCCACGGGAGCACCGCTGGCCTCCCTGGTCGCCCCATGCGCCGTCATGCCCCCCAGCACGGGGCGCCCAGGCCTCGTACACGGGGCTATGTGTATAGATGTACGTGTGTGCATGTGCATACGTGTACATGTGTGTATATATGGGTACATCTGTGATTAGAAGTGTGTGTAGATATGAAGATAGTGAGAGAGTGAGATGGAGAGGGATGGGGGAGAGAGAGAGAGAGAGAACAAAAAAGAGAAAGAGAGAGAGAGAGCGGGAGATAAAGCGAGAGTGTGACATTGAGAGAATGACAGGCCAGAAATATATACATATAGATGTGGAGAGAGAGAGAGAGAGAGACAGAGAGAGCACAGAAATTGAGAAAGAGAGAGAGAGAGACCAACGAATCCACAACTTGGGGAGAGCGAGGGAGAGAGAGAGTGAGAGAGAGAGGAAGAGACAGTGAGAGAGAGAAGGAGAGAGAGAGGGAGAGAACGGGAGAAAGAGAGACAGAGAGAGAGAGAAGGAGAGAGAGAGAGAGAGAGACGGGTCATCACCCCCCCTCCTGGCCACCCCCGATCAGTCTCCCCCTCTCCCTTCGCCGTCCTCCGCTTCCTCCCCCTCCCCCTCCTCCTCTCCCCTCCTGCCCCCCCTGATCACGACGTGCTCTTGTAGCGTCAGCCGCAGCGCCAGGCAACATTACCACAGTCCCCGCCGCTGGCACGCAGGACGGAGGGCGTGAGCTCTGACGCCCCGCTGGGGCGCGCCGCTCACTTCCCTTCCGCCACCAGGAGCGCCGCCTTATTCTCAGCCTCCTGCGCCTTCTGAGTCTTGGCCGTCTCCTTGTGTGCCCGCCTCATTGCCGTAATTGACCTTGCCTTCAGGGAGGAGCACCGCCTCCTCCTCCTCCTCCTCCTCCAGGTGATGGGGGCTTTCCTCAGGCCAGATATGTATAACGAAATGGCGTGATACTGCTCACGTACACCTGCCAAGCCTGAGGAAAAGATCGCGCAGAAGTGATGGCGCGAAGACGCGCAACTTCGGAGGGCAACGCCGGAAGATTGCACTGCCCTTCGCTGTTCCGGCCACAAGCCACGGCCGTACCATCGCTCCTGAGCAGCACGGTGTGCTCCCAGCCAGCGCTGGCCTGCACATGCTTCCGGCATGCGGGCAGCGCAGGAAGATCGCACTGCCCCTCGGCGTCGTCACCGCAGGCCACGGCCGCCCCGTCGCTCCGGACCAGCACGGTGTGCTCTCCCCCAGCACTGGCGTGCACGAACGTCAACCCCGCGGGCAGCGCCGGAAAGTCGCACTGCCCCTCGGCGTTCTCGCCGCAGGCCACGGCCGTGCCATCGCTCCTGAGCAGGACAGTGTGCAGACATCCAGAACTGGCCTGCACGTAGCTTAGACCTGCGGGCAGCGCGGGGAGGTCGCACTGCCCCTCGTCGTTCCGGCCACAGGCCACGGCCCTGCCATCGCTCCTGAGCAGCACGGTGTGCTCTGCACCGGCACTGGCCTGCAGGTACCTCAGGCCCGCGGGAAGCCCAAGGAGGTCGCACTGTGCCTCGTCGTTGCGGCCGCATGCCACGGCCGTGCCGTCGCTCCTCAGCAGCACGGTGTGCTCTCCCCCCGCACTGGCCTGGACGTACGTCAGACCCGCAGCCAACGCTGGAAGGTCGCACTGCCCGAAGCCGTTCTCACCGCAGGCCACGGCCGTGCCGTCGCTCATGAGCAACACGGTGTAGTCCGCCCCAGCGCTGGCCCGCACGTACGTTCGCCCTGCAGGCAGCGCTGGAAGGTCGCACTGCCCTTTGGCGTTCCCGCCGGTCGCCATGGCCGTGCCATCGTTCCTGAGGGGGCATGGGGCGAGGATTAAGTCGGGCCTGTTCCCCCTACAGGGGGATTTTCAACGAAAAATAAAAAAGTATGAAAAGTTGTCCAAACATAGTATGGGGACAATTTTTGAATATGATTTTACCTTTTTGGGGTCTTTTGGTGGTATTTTCTATTTTTGGTCGAAAATCCCCCTGTAGGGGGACACGCCCGACATAACCTCAGTCGACCAGCCGACCTCGGCCGATCTGCCTCGACCGATCGAGAGTGATGGACCGCCTCGCTCCTGAGCAGCACGTTGTGGCAGTAGTACTCGTCCGCATCGCTGTCGCCCGAGTCGTCGGCCTCCGGGGGATCCTCTCACCCGGGTCGATCCAGACCCGTGTCCGCCAGGCCTTGCAGGATCCTGCGAGATCCTGCAGGATCCTGCGCCCGAGCCCGCTTCAGCGCGAGGGATCCTGCAGGATGCTGCGCACAAGCCCGGGTCGACGCCACCCGGCCCCTGCAGGATCCTGCACGACCAGGCGCTCTGGCTGACCCCCGTTTGCATTTCGGCGGTGGACAAACCTCCCTTTAGTAAACCTCCCCTTAGTGAAAGCAGCCTGGGACGGAAACCGACGGACCTGGACCCGCAAAAATGACGGCCGCGACGCCCCCTCGCGAAGCGAAAACGGCCAATTCCTTAATCGACGTCAGGGTAGGAGGTCTGTCCAACCCCGAGCACGGACTCCCGTCTCTCAAAGCCCGAGGCCTCGCCCTCCTCCTCCGCGCCAGGCCGCGGAGGCGGCTGTGCCTCGCCGTGGGGGGCGGGCTCCTCCTGGCGGGCGGGGCGCACGCGCGCGAGTGCGAGCGGGGGGCTCGTGTGGGACGTCGCCCCGGAGGAGGAGGCGGAGGAGGAGGAGGAGGAGGCGGAGGAGGAGGAGGAGGAGGCGGAGGAGGAGGAGGAGGACCCTGACCTTCCAGCGTGCTGGAAAAATCTCACCCCAGACCTGTAGATCCATCTGGACTGCCTCGAAAACCTCGACAGGCATTGAGACGTCCACGTCCAGGTGCTATTCTTTAGCCTTTCTGGAAGGTCAGTGCCAAAACATAGCACCCCAGACCTGTAGATCTATCTGGACTGCTAAAAAACCCCAACCGAAAATGAAGACGTCGACGTGCCGGTGCTATCCACTTTAGCCCCCCTGGAAGGTCAGCCCAGGGCGGAGGAGGAGGGGGAGGAGGAGGAGGAGGACCCCCTTCCATCCAGGGGGGCGCAGCTGGGGTTGCCCCCGAAGGGGGGCCGTCACTTCGCCGCCCGACCCCGCCCCTCCCCCCTCGCCTCACACCCCTCTCCTGGCACATTCTCTGCTGCCGCGGACACCTCGGCATCTCTGCGACACCCCGCGGGAGGCATGCGTGCGAGGAGGAGCGCGGCGACGACGACCGAGAGCGCGACGACGAGGAGAGGACGACGACGAGGGGCGAGGCGTGCGAGGAGGAGCGCGGCGACGACGCCTGCGAGCGCCCGGTCCGAGGCGGACGAGGCGAGGGGGGCGACGGCGCGCCCGCGCCCAGCCCGTGCCGCGACGAGGCGGGCGGCGGCGCGGCGCGGCGAGGCCGACGACCGGGCGCTCGGCGCTCCTGCTCCGAGCCCCCCCGGAGAAGGGAGGGCCTGCCGAGAGGGGAGCAGACAATGACATAGACTTCTGTCGGGCGTGTCCCCCTACAGGGGGGGATCGTCGACGAAAATAAAAAAAAAACCAAAAGTGCCCCCCAAAAAGGACCACAAATACCCCAAAACAGTGCCCGGGATATGTTTGGAGCATTTTGGGGCTATTTTTGGGGTACGTTGTATTTTTCGTCGAAAATCCCCCTGTAGATGGACAGGCCCGACATAAACATAGACATAGACACTACACTCGAAGGTCCGCGCGGACCTCTCGGATCGGCGCTGGGCCACCCCCCCCCTCCCTGGCGCGCGGCAGGGGCGCGCCAGGGGGCCGCGCCGGAGGCGCCGCCACGGGGCTCCGAAGCGCCGAGCCGAGACATCCGCGCGGACCTCCGAGCAACTTTTCCACCTTCTTGAGAGATTGTATTTAGGGGACAACCGTTACTTCTGTTGTTGAGATGTTATACCGTTCTTTGTCTCCGAAATTTTAGGGGACAGAGAAGGGTATAAGATAAACTTTTCCGCCGTCGGGGACGCTGGCCCCAGGGTCGCTGGAAACTTTATGCCCCTGCAGCGGCACGTCGGGGTATAAGCTTGCGAGCCGCCATGGGTCAGGCGTCCCCGACGGCAGCAAAGTTGATTGTATACCGCTCTTCGCCCGCTCACTTATATCATGCTTGGTTCCTGGAGCCAGTGCTGCACAGAGGGTCCGATGCAATAGGGCCATCGTGCGATCTACCCTATAGGGAACACCGGACGGAGTCTTCGAGAGGACTGCCCTTCTGCCGCGGAGGGCCCCGACCGCGAGGAGAGGCTCCGCGAGACGAGCCCGAGGATCGGCCCAAGAGTCCTTGCACACAGCCATCGCGCTACCGCGAGGAGCGCCAACTCAGGAGCGGCGGGGCGGGGGACAAATCCGAGGATCGGCCCGAGAGCCATTGCAAGACAGCCCTCGCGCTGCCGCGAGGAGCGCCACCTCGGGAACGGCGGGGGGGGGGGGCTCTTGCCGCGCGTGGGCGACCAGGCGCCACACCACATCATTGGACCGAAAGATCGGCCCCCCAAAACCAGAGCCCCTCCCGAGCCCGAAGGGGGCCCTCCTTTGAGGAGGAGGAGGAGGAGGAGGAGGAGGAGGAGGAGGAGGAGGAGGAGGAGGAGGAGCGCAGCGTAGGAGGGAGGAGGAGGAGGAGGAGGAGGAGGAGGAGGGGGAGGAGGAGGAGGAGGAGGGGGGGGATGGCCTCCAGGAGACCAGCGCTCTCCAGGCCCACCTCACATACAAGCCATCAGCAACAACCATCCTCGACTCTCCACAGCCCCCCCATCCTCGATCCAAAGACTCGGGCACGAGGCCGAACCGACCATCCCCCTCACGGTGACCCCTGGAAGGAACTGCCTGATGTCTGCTCCAGAACCCCTGGATCAAACGATCTTGGCGTCTCACTTTCACTGAGAGGCACGAACTTACAGTTTCGGAGCTCCGCGCGGATGTCTGGATTGGTGCTGGGCCCCTCCCGGCGGCGGCGCCGGAGGCGCCGCCAGCGGGTCAGGCAGAGATCCAGTCAATCCGCGCGGACCTCCGCAAGTGCATGTTCATGGAATGTTTGGCGGCGAGCACGGGGGGGAAGTGAGAAGGGGCGGGCCTTCTCAGAAGGCTCCGAAGTTGTCTTAGTTTTCCCCGAAGTAAGATGCAGACGGCTTCTGAGAGGGCGCGAGGGCTTCTGAGAAGTCCCGCCGCCTTCTGAGAAGGCCTTCTCCTTCTCACTCCCCCCCTCTGGGGTAACCAGACAAGGTACCGATACCACTCCTTTCCGGACCTCTCCCGGGGTGCGTCCTGACCAGGATTGCGAGGCGAATCCAGCGGTGGCGACGAGGGCCCCACAGGAGGCCCAGAAAGGGGACAACGAGGGGAGGCCAGCAGTATTAGAAGAAGAAGCAAATACATAAACATAAACTGTTGGCGATCCGCGCGGAGCGCCGAAAGTTTATGTTTATGGCGCTTTTCTTCTTCGAGACGAGAGCCCCCCAGGAGGCCCAGAAAAGGGAAAACGAGGGAGCGTAGCGGTAGGTCGGGCATGTCCTCCTACCTAAAGGCGGACTCTGGACGATTTGTTGAAATGATAAACACAAATTCCGTTTAAATCGTCAAACGAAAAATAGTAAAAACGTCCCGAGACTGTTTTTTTGACAATTCTTTACTACTCCTCATGTAGAGGGAGAGGCCCGCATTAAGCGTAGCGGTATGGGTACCCGTTGAGCAGGGACCGACCGTCCCAGCATTCCTATGGGCCTACCACGACATGTTCTTCGAATCCCAACAAATTCTAAGAGCCAAGACAATAATCTCAGAACCTATTCCCGATGTGTTGCAACAGGACGCTCCCAGCCAGAAGTGTTCTAAGAACATCTCGTGGCAACCACAAGAGGTTCTCAGAACATTGCTCGGGAGCGGCCAAGAGGGGGGTGTCCAAGAGGGGGGGGGTGCAAATCATGACCGGCGGCATGTGCGCGGCCCAGCGGGGGGGCCAGGGACGCAATGAAATAAGAAGAGGCGCCATGTAATCTGGGGAAATATCATGGCCCACGCCATGATATCCACCCCCCCCCTAGTCAGCACCCCCCTCTTTTCCGCCCCCGAATTGCTTGGGAGGCCCATGGGCACGCCAGGACGCTTCGCCCCTGCTCGAACCCCCCTGCCTCCGCTCGACCCGCTCCTGCGGCCCCCTCCGCCCGCGGATCACCGCCCGCGGCCTGTTGCCGCCGCCGCCGCCGACGACGACGTCGACTACGACGACGACGACGCCGACGCCGACGACGACGACGACGACGCCGACGACGACGACGACGACGACGACTACGACAAAGACGACGACGACGCCGACGCCGACGACGACGACGACGAGTTCTTTGCCGCCAGGTTGCCTCCGCGGGCCTCCCGCCGAGGGCGAGGGACATCGGTGGGGCCCTCGCGAGGCCCCCCCCGGGGTCGTCGAATCGGGGGCCGCGCCCTGCCACGGCCACTGCTGGGGAGGGGCCGCCAGAACGCACCTGCGCAGGGGCCCATGGACACACAAATGGATAGAAAGGGATCCCGGATCCAGGATTCCGCCGAGCAGTTCCCATGTCTCCTGGGTTTTTCGTCCCCCCCCCCACTTCCCATATGTTTCAGCATTTTCATTGGAATCGGCGATTCACTGTGTCTGTGTGCTGTTCCCCTCCTGAATATGAAGGACGGGATATGAAGGAAGGGTGGTAAGGACGCAAGTACGAAGAAGCCAGGACGGGAATAACGTCGGGTGAAATCGAGAATCTCTCAGATCCACCGGTTCTGAAGGATGTCTCGGGCTCTGAAGCCTTCTCAGAGCGTTCCGCAACGCTCTGGAATGGATTCATCCTCGTCCTAGCCCCGTCCGTGCAAGACCCTTGGAGGCCGAAGCTCGGATCCTTTGGGCGGCGGGCGACCGATGATGACGGCACGGGACCGGCCGCAGAGGCAAGGACACGAGGGCACCCTGGATGAAGGCGCGCGTCCTTGCCAGGCGCGCTGACTGTAAGGGCTGCCCTCGGTTCGGCGGCGCGACAGTGGGGGAGAAGGCAGAGGGGGAGGGCCTCCTGGGAGGGCTCGGAAGTCCTCCCGCCTTCTGAGGGGCCTTTTGAGCCTGCTCCGACGACGCGGGTGAGGAGCCGAACTCTATATACCGCCGCTGTTTGTTCCGGCCCTTCACTGGAACTCGCACAGGAAAGCGGATCCTGGTGGATACGGGGTCCTGGTGTATACCTTCGTCATGGCTTCCGCGAGACAGCAGGGAAACAGGTATACACCACCACCACCACTCCGACGTCGTCTCCGACCCTCAAAAAACCCTGGGATTGAAAAACCACCCACCACTGGTAATGCATGTGCTCCAGTTTCCGAGCAGAAGCCTTCTCAGAACGCCAGCGGGCTTCCTAGAAGCCGCGCCGCGACCCCCGGGACGGCCTGGCCCCTCTCGCTTAACCCCCCTCGGCGCGACGCCGATCGTGAACTCATCGCCGCCGATGTCTGGCTGCAACCCTCAGCGAGCTCACCCCGCAGACATCCAAGGCTGCAATTCCGTGCCCAGGCCCCCCCTCGGACCATGACTCGGCTGGCGACAGGAAGCTTCTGCTACTTTGAACCTCTCGGGGCCCTCGCCGGGCCTCGGGACCGCCCCCCCAACGAAAGTCTGGGATGGAAAACCGGTCCCGGGGAAGGGGTTGCGCGACCTCGGGGGGTCGACGCCGTGAAAACATCTGGAGCAGGGACCAGGCGTCCCAGCATTCCTATAGGCCTACGTACCACGACATGTTCTTGAAACCCCAACATGTCCTGAGAACGAAAACAATGTTCTTAGAACAGAAGCCGATGTGCTAAACCAAGACAGTCCCAGCCAGAAATGTTCTAAGAACATCTCGTTGAAATTTTAAAGAATCTTAGACACTTCTTCGGTGGGCCGATCGACGAGCCAGGACGCTTCGCCACTGCTTGAAAATCATGACGTCGGGGGTCAGGGTGCGCGAGGACCCATGGGAAGGGCACCGAAAGACTGCTTCCCAAGAAGCTGGCGCCTCGTCCGGTCTCCACATGCTGGGGTGGCCCCTGGGCGGCTCGAACGCCAGAGCTGGAAGACCACGCCGTCGAAACTTGGGGGCCCTGGAGGAGGGGGAGAAGGAGGGGGAGGAGGAGAAGGAGGAGGAGGGGGAGGAGGGAGAGGATGGGGACGAGGAGGAGCAGGAGGGGGAGGAGGAGCAGGAGGGGGAGGAGGAGCAGGAGGAGTAGGAGTAGGAGTAGGAGGAGAAGGAGGAGGAGGAGGAGGAGGAGGAGGAGTTCTTGGAGAAGCAAACATAGGGAAGCAACATACAGCGGAGGCCAATCCACAAGAAGCCTGCCACGAGAAACCCAACCCTGAGACCCCAGGGCGTCCATCGATTTGTGTAGGAGAATCACGATATTTCCATAGCAGGACCATCGAAACCCAAGAAATCCAGGGCACCCTGGAGGCAAGAACGGTGTTTCTTGGCATGGGCCCCCACTTTCCCGCTGCTCCTTGGACCTCAAACCCCCGAGGGACGACCTGACCATGGTACTTCGAGGCGAACCCAGCCGTGGCGACGAGGGACCCCCCAAAAGGTGCAGAGCATCCGAGGTCCCCCCCCCAGGATGCACAAGAACCTCGAACTAACACGAAGAACATCTGGGCACCCTTCCCGAATCGACCTCGATCTTGCACCTCGGCCCGACTCCAAAAGAAGCGGCACCGGCATCGGTACCTTCGTTTCCCTTATAGCTTTCGGTGCCTCCGGGCCCTCCGGGCCGGGAGGAGGGCCGCGCCATGCCCAGACCCCCGACGTTGGGATCTTGTTCAGGACGCCGACCCCCTGAGGTCTCGCCCCCCTCCCCGGGCCCGGCACTCCATCCCGAGCCGTTTGCTGATGGCCCCGAGGCCCGGCGAGGGCCCCCCGAGGCCGAACGTAGCGAAGAGCCTCCCGCCACCACTTCTTCGTCACGACCCCCCCCTCCCTCCATTCGCACGCCTCCGCCCGCCCCTCCCGGCCTCGACCCCCGCGCCTGCGCTTGCCTGCATCCTCGACACCTGGACCCTCGACACCTGGACCCTCGACACCTGGGCCCTCGATGCTCGACCCTCGACACCACACCTCGACCCTCGACACCTCGACCCTCGATCCTTGAATCTCGACCCTCGACCCACGACACTCGACACCTCGGTCCTCGGGGTCGGGGGGCGGCCGCGCCATGCCCCGCCCCAGGGGGAGGGAGGGGGGCCGGGGCCGGGGCGGCTCCCCAGAGCGGCGCGGCGACGGGGGGGGGCCCCGAGCGGGCGGGCAGTGCCGCCGCGGTCTCGAGGGGCCGAAGGGCTGCGGCGACGCCCGACGCACAAGCCTCCTCCGCCTCCTCCTCCGCCTCCTCTTCCTCCTCCTCCTCCTCCTCCTCCTCCTCCTCCTCCTCCATTCCTTTTCCGTATAAAAAACTTCTCCCTGTCGCACCCCGAAGGCAGTTTTCAGAGCGGGACGGGCGTTTCACCTGAGACTTCCTCACCACGTATGACTCTGAAGCTCAACAATTGGCAACAGCTTCGCAGATGGAGGGCGGGGTGTTTTCAAATTGTGGCTATTGCCTTTGCGCTGCGCATATTCGTTTCAAACATTTGCAAGAGGTTCACGGATTGAAGGCGGGTGGTTTTCAAAATGTGGCTCTCGCCTGAGCGCGGCGCACACTTGTTTTAAACATTGCAAGAGCTTCACGGATTGAGGGCGGGTCCCTTTCAAAAAATGTTGCTCTCGCCTTTAGCGCGGAGCACATTCTTTTTACACATTTGTAAGAGCTTCACGGGTTGAGGACAATTCCTTTTCAAAATGTGGCTCTCGCCTCTGCGCGGCACACATTCGTTTCAAAAACGTGCAAGACCTTCACGGATTGAGGGCAGGTCGTTTTCAAAATGTGGCTCTCGCCTCAGCAGGAAACACATCCGCTTCTCTGTTGTATTATTATTTGCAAGAATGCAAGAGCTTTACGGATAAAGAGCGGTTCCTTTTTCAAAATGTGGTTATCGCCTCAGCGAGGCACACAATCGTTTTAACAAAGTGAAAGAGCTTCACTAGTTCCCATCATCAGCGTACAAGAAATGGTGCTTTCATAGGATTCAGGATTACGCGGGCGCAACAGCTACGAAGATTGCCGCAGGGTCTTCAAACGGTTATCTTCAAACGAAGCAGTTCCTTCAATGGAAATGAACCGTTGTAGGGGCCTATGAAGAGGGAGCTTGGAGGGAGGGCTTATTCCAACATCGTTGATGCCTCGTCGGTTTATACCGGTCCGCCTCCTCCTCCTCCTCCTCCTCCTCCTCCTCCTCCTCCTCCCCCATCCTCCTCCGCCCCCCTCCCCCTCCTCCTCCTCCTCCTCCTCCTCCTCCTCCTCCTCCTCCTCCTCCTCCTTCTCCCGATGGATGACGATGTTCGGAGGCACCTACTGGGAGGTCTTCGTCGGCGCGAGACCAAGATCGATGACGCTGTTGGGAGGCAACGACAGTTTGGGGGATGGGGGGGGACGGATAAATAGCGATACAAGGAGAAAGGTAGGGAAAGAGAGTTTATTCGACCATTGTGTTGCAAACACGTTGAGCGGTAGAAGGAGAACTCAGAGTGGCAGGCGGCCAGACTGCACTCGTAGAGAATGAAAATGAGAAGCCATAAGGCAGAACTGGGTATAACAAAAGCGAGAGAGAGAGAGAGAGAGAGAAAGAGGAACCTAACGACAGAGAAAGACAGGGAGCGAAACAAAGAGGCAGAAAGAGGGGGAGAGAGAGAGAGAGAGAGAAAAAACAGCGAGACAAGCAACTAATGAAGACACACATTTACGGACACAACTATATTTAGATATGCACATATGCATAAGCGCGTGTGGTTTAAAGTTGGGGGTGCTTATGGGATTATGGTGTGCAGGGCGAGGTGTGAGAGCACGGCAAATAGAACTAGTCTATGCATACGCTTGTATCCATCTACATCTGCAAGCGCGCGTGCATTTAACAGCTCGGAGTGCCTATGGCCTATGGTATTGCAGCGTGCAGAGCGCGGTGTGAGAGCACATCAAGTAGAACGCGTGGAGGCATACGCGTTGCACACATCAATGTACACTCGACGGCGGAAGAACAGGAGAGAGAGACAGAGAACAAAAAAAAAGAGAAAGCGATACAGAGTGAGAGAGAGAGATGACGAAACAGAGAGAGAGAGAGAGAGAAAAAAAAAAAGGCAGGCGAGGGGCGCATGCCATACTTGCAGGAGGTCCACCCACTGGGGCTTCTCTCTGGGGTAATGGAGGCCCTTGCGGATGTAATGGGGGGGGGCCTCCTCCTCCTTCTCCTCCTCCACCTCCTCCTCGTCTTCCTCCTCCTCCTGCTGCTCCTCCTCCTCCTGCTCCTCCTCATCCTCATCCTCGGGGCGGCCCTGCAGCGGTTGTGCGCTCTGCACCCGGCGGCGGGACCTGCGAGCAGCCGTCCCGCGCGGATGCCCGCCCCGCACCTCTCCAGTCGGCGGCGAGCGAGGGGGGGAAGTCAGATGGGGCGGTCCTCCTCTAGAGGCATCCGAGATGGGGTCCGAGTAGGTGGGGTCGGAGGGTCGCGCCGCATCGCCGATGCATCGCCGATGTATTGGCGATGCATCGGCGATGCATCGGAGACGTCGACGGTGCATCGGCGATACCAGCATGGAGAAAATCGGGATCCGCATCGAGCGATCCTCCGAATACATCTGCCCCGACCCCATCCAGGAGGCCTAGAGGACATGAGAAGGGGGGGTCCTCCTCGGAAGGCCCGCAAGTCCCCCGGCCTTCCGAGAAGCTTTTTCTGAGCCTTCCTCTGAAGGAGCAGAAAGCTTCCCAGAAGGCGCGCGAGCTTCTGAGAATTCCCGCCGTCTTCTGAGGAGGCCTTCTGCTTTGAGGATCGTTCAACCGATCCCCATCCCCAGCGGCGTGGCATGGGCCCCACTGGCCGATTGACCCCCCTAGATGGGGATATGGGTCGGTCCCTTCGGGCTTCGAGGGGTGCATCCCCAACTGGGGTGGTAATTTGGTGGGGGTCTCGAAGGGACTGGGGATGGGGATGGGGATCGTTTATCGGGAGCGGCCAAGAGGGGGGTGTCCAAGAGGGGGGGGGGCAAATCATGACCGGCGGCATGTGCGCGGCCCAGCGGGGGGGCCAGGGACGTAATGAAATAAGAATAGGCGCCATGAAATCTGGGGGAATATCATGACCCCCGCTATGATATCCACCCCCCCCTCCCCCTAAGTCATCACCCCCCTCTTTTCCGCCCCCGAGTTTAACGATACCGATCCGGCTCTCTTTCCCCCCTTCGATAGCCGCCGACCCAGGGCAAGCAGCAGCGCGTCGCGACGGACGGCGTCGGGCTCCAGTGCCGACCCCCCGCGCCTCGCCGAGACGCGTTCCACGGCCCCGCTGCCGCCGCTCGCCCCTCTCAGCGGGCGCGGGCCCAAGCGGCGCGCAACGGACTGGTGTGAGCCAGCAGTAGAAGACAAGAACGCGGCTGGCAGGCCGATGACAACTCGGAGGTCCGCGCGGATTTCTCGGATCGGCGCTGGACCCCCCTCCCTGGCGAGCGGAGAGCACCAGGGGCGGCGCCGGAGGCGCCGCCGGGGGGCCCCAGCGCCGATCCGAGAAATCCGCGCGGACCTCCGAGTTGTTATGTTTATGCCACTTTTTGTTCCCCTAGATGAGGTGGCCGGATGATCCGTGGGGCTCCGTCTTGCGGCCGGTCTGGGCCCAAGTTCGGACACGGCTGGCAGGTCCATGGGGTGGCCGCAGGATCCATGGGCGTCCGACCTGCAGCCAGTCCGGACCCAGGTTGGGCTGTGACAGTGCAGTCCCAAAGGCGTGGGCATGATGGAGCAGTGCTGTGCTGGTTGGGCGTCATGCTGGGGTCATCTTGATCTGGGCCCCGTGGCGTTTTGCCGCAGGGGAGACGGGGGACGAAGCCATGCCACGATAAGGCGGTAACCATGAGAAGCTGACGTCTTCTGGCGCATCCGCTCGGCTACCTGTCTCTTCTCTCGCTTGTCTGGGCTTGAGGCCTGGGCCTCGGGCCTGCAAATGATCAGAGCGGCGAAGAGCGAGGAACCAGAAACGAGGAGGGAGCAGCGCCACGGGAAGGAGCTGAGAATGATGGGCAGGGAGCGAGGAGGAAAGGAGCGAGGAGCCACGGTCGAGCCCACGAGGGGCGCGGAGCGAGGAGCGAGGAGACAGGGGCGAGGAGCCAGGAGGCAGGAGCGAGGAGCGAGGAGCAGCGAGCGGGCCAGGACACAAGCCCTCAGCGAGTGAGTGCGAGCGTTTGCAGGGTGCGACCTCGAAGCGAGTGCTACCGAACGCTTCGGTCTCCCCTTGTCGCGCTCTCGGAGCATCCCTGGGGCCATCTTGGGCTCGATACCATGGGGCCCTGGGGCCTTCTTGGGCTGAACATTATCTTGGGGCCCTACTGGGCCTCTTGGGGGCCAGCTTGGGGTCCCCCGGGGCCTCTGGGTGACTCTCTGGGGCGTCGAGGCAGGAGCGCCTGGGGCTGTGCTGGGGCGGCCGGGGACTCTGGCGCCCTGGGGCCCGCATGTGAGGCCAGCCTGGGCAACCTTGCGGGACCTCCTCCTCCTCCTCCTCCTCCTCCTCCTGTGGGAGTGTGTGGGACGTGGCGTGTGGGGCGTGTGCCATCGAAGCGAGCACGCACGAACACTTGGTCTCCTCCCGGTGCCTGCTGGGGGGCCATCGAGGGCTGCACTGCGGCCCTCCAGTCGGCGGTGGACGAACCTCCATTCCGTAGACCTCCGTGTCATGAAAACGGCCTCGGACCGAAGCCGACGGACCTGGGCCCGCAAAAATGACGGCCGCGACGCCCTCTCGCGCACCGAAAACGGCCAGATCGCTAATCGGCGTGTCAAGGTAGGAGGTCTATCAACATCCGATCCAGGGGCATCTCTCATGCTGGCGTCACTTGGGGCCTCTGGGTGCCGCTCGGGTGGGGAAAAGTGGGCGCTCTGGGAAGCCTTGGGGCCTTGATGGGGAGGCCGTGGGACATCCGTCTTGGGACCGTCTTGCTAGCCAGCCCAAGCTGTCTGAGGCCATATTGGGGGGCATCTGGCCTCCCATTCGGAACAGTCTTGTTTTGAAAACAAACAGCCGAGCAGGCTTTCAACACAGACCGGGCTTCTGACATTTGCCGACTCCCTGGAGCTCTCCGCAGATGACCTGCTTGCCATCGCCCGGACATTCTCCCCCCGTGCACTGTCCAGTTTCGTGCGTTTGCTGTCTCGCCAGATGAGCCTGCATGCTCTTCGATGGCCTTCGGCGATAGCAATGCGCACGCCCGAGCGATGCCTAGCCCGAGGACCTCTCCGCACCATCTTCGGGCAAGGCACATACGCCGGGTGGCCCCAGGAACGCCGAGCGGGCACAGAGAGGGGCGGAGAGAAACGGCGCAGGCCCAAAAGAGCGTCCAAGAGCTCCCCACGACCCTGCCAGCATGGCTCCAAGCGGCGGCCTTTCGGGTTCCAGACGGGCACCGCTCATTAGGGCCTCCGTCTTCGACCGATGCCCTCCAAGGTGGCACCAAGCGCCCCCCAAGGGCCGCAGAAGAGTCCCGAGATGGCCCTGGCGGCACCCCAAACTTCCCAAAGACGGCTCCAGGAGGCTTTCAAGAGGCTTCCAAAGAGTTTCTTAGGAGTAAAACAATTGCTGAGTGTTTCATGGCTGGCTCCTGCCGTCGTCGTCCTCCACCTCCTCCTCCTCCTCCTCCTCCTCCTCCTCCTCCTCCGTCCTCTGTTCTCCTCATAATTTTCCTCCATACCCTCCATGTCCTCTTGTCCTCCTCCCTCGTCCCCCTCTTCTCCACTTTCGCCTCCGCATCCCCCTCCTTCTTCGACGGTAGGCTCATGAATTCAAGCCCTGGGAATGCTAAAATGGCCCCGAAGTGCAGCTTCACGGCTGACCCATCTGTATGTTCCGCTGGATGCTCCTACACTTCTCTGGTAAAGGCAGCTGGCCTGGCGAACGTTTCTGGACGGGCTGGTGGGCAGACGCGAAGCGTCAATTATGTATGCCGCTTGCCGTTCTGGTTGTGCTCCGCCTGGAGTGGTAACACCAGTGACGTCCAGCTTTGCGGGCAAGCAAAGGAGTTTCGCCTGCCACACCTTGCTGAGTAGTGCCAGCGCCCACTGCCACTGCTCGCCCTTCTCGCTCGCGCTGGTCGCGGCGACGTAGCTGACCAGGACTGGCCCGTGGACTACCGTCCACGAGGTCGCGTTTGTAATCGAAAGTGAGGATTGCAGCGCACGTGCGCGGCACAGCTCATCTTCGAAGAGAACAAGGTTTATCGCGACACGGCACAACAAACACAGCGAATCATGGCACAACGAAGCATCATCAGAGAGGACAAACATGTTTGCGGCACGGGACTGTAGAGGGAGCGCGCTTGGACGCCCTTGACACGCTCCGACCAGCGGCAGAGTCCGAGTAGACCCGCCTGGGCGGGCACTCGATCGGATCTTCGACCTGCCGACAAGTTGCGGAGCTCGACTGGACCCAACCAAGGTCAACCATGACAACATCGATCAATAGGAGGCCTAGAAATGGGCACCAACACCAACACAGGGGGTTGCCTCCACATGGGGAAGATGATTCTAGATTTCGGTGTTGGTGGCAATAATTCGGTCACCTTGGAAGCCAGAATATCACCACCATCACCGAGATCGGGATCTTCTTCCCTCGGTGGAGGCACATCACCGATATTGGTGTTGGTGTCAACCTCTACGCCTGCGAATCAAAGTATTGTCGCGAGGAATATGTATCCAAACTTGCCCGGCAACGCACCAGAGAAGCTGCCGCTCAGCTGCCAAGAGGCCGCTCGGCTCCCAAGCCGCCGAGCAGGAAGACCACGTGCATGCCGCGCTCGCTCCTCTCGCACGCGCTGGCTCCGGCGGCGTAGCTGAATAGGGTGTCCCGTGGATGCGACGCATGGCCAACACATGGCACAATCGTTACGAGGGCGTGCTGGGGCGGCAAGACGATAAAGGGGCCCCAGGACACACAAATAAATACACTCAAATAAAAGGATTCCCCATATTTTCCAATATTTTTAGGGTTCTTGTCTTCCCCCCCCACTCCCCATATGTTTGCATATTTTCATGGGAGACGACGATTAATTGTGTCTGTGTGTTTCTTTCCCTCCTGACTCATGGCCAACGAATGACACAATCGTTACGAGGGCGTGCTGGGGCGGCAGGGCGAGGAGGCCCACAGCATTGCAGATGTCAAGTGCTCGATGCGCGTGGCCTTCTTGGGGCTGCAAGGCATGCGGCGGGTGGCTCTGGCAGGGCCCGGGGAACTCCAGGGGAGCCCAGGACGCCCCACCGTGAGCGGCCCATGCCAGGCTCCAGGGAAGCTCCCTAACCAGCCTCGAACCCATCCCTATCCCTAGGATGGGCGAGCAGAAAGCGAGGACAATCTTAGGGATGTGCCCTCGCAAGCCGAAGGAGTCCTTAAGATCGACATCGGGGTGAGGTGATGCCAAACACCAAGAGAGGGAGATGTTTCAAACTGGTAACTTCCATCAGGAAGCCCCAGGGCGCCCCAGGAGGCTTCAGAAGTAGGAAGCCACAGAGGACGTATACGCGCCCAGCCACGTGCCTGAAGACGGCCCCCCACTCCTCGAGACCAGCCGCAGAATACGAGCGTGCGCGCAAGGCGCTCTCTCGCAACCGACGCGGCTTCCTGCAACTGCCCAGCAACAGCTCGGGACGACGGGCACGTCCGGGGGGGGGGGGCGGGCCCTGCACGGGCTTTTTTTTCTCCCGCGCTCACAGGCTGGGCGAGCGGGCGAGTGCCTCGCGACCCCCTGCGGACCCCCATCAGTCCTGCCTGGCACCACCAGGCCAGAGCGGGGCGGGTGCTGTCTCGGGGCAGCCCCGGCGCGGGGCCCGGACCCACGACTCCGCCGGGCGCAGGGGCTCCGCCCTGCAGAGATGCCTGACGTCCGATCCCCGGGTCCCCACGAGGTGCCGAATGCTGCGGACGCCTGCCGCTCCGGACGTCTGTGGGTGTGTGTATCTTACACGGGCCCTGGGACACACGAAGAAAGACACAGAAAGAACCGGGCTCCCCCTATTTTCTTACACTTTCGGGTGTTTTTTGCCTGCCCCCCCCCCCCCCTTCCCACATGTGTTCCCCTATCTTCGGGGGGATCGACGGCTCAATGCTGCCTCTGTGCGTTCTTGCTCCCTCCCGAGGCCTGTCCGCTTTGGCGGTGCGGCTGCAAGGTGCGCCGGCGGGCGCTCGCAGGGTAGTGTGCCCCCCCGGGATCGGCGGGCGAGCGGTGGCCACCAGGGGCGCTCTGAGAAGTGCCTCGGGGCTGCCGGATGCTGGCCATCGCTCGGGCGTCCATTCCCTGCGCTTTTTTCGGTTTCGTGCGCGCTTCTTTCGCCAAATGATCAAGGATGCTCCTCAAGGGCCCTCGCCGAGAAAAAAATACACACGTCCGAGCGATGCCAGGGATACCGCTCGAGACCTGTGCACGGCTCGCTCCAGGCACGCTCACCCTGTGTCCCGACGCCGCGGGGAAAAGCGCAACATCGCGAAAAGCTCGGCTGGGATGGCCTTGACCCCGGGGGGGGCATCACGAGGGTCATGGCCCAGAGGGTAAAACAAACACGCTGTTTGGGGCATCTGGTTTTGGCCCCTGGAGCATCTACGCCGCTGTTTGTGTATATCTCTCTATATATATATAGATAAATGGATGTTCTACATAAGCGTATACACATATGGTTGTGTGTACCTGCGTGCGTGAATGTGAATGTGAATGTGAATGTGAATGTGAATGTGAATGTGAATGTGAATGTGAATGTGAATGTGAATGTGAATGTGAATGTGAATGTGAAGTTGAATGTGTATGTGGCCAGCTTCGGGAACCCTGGCTTGCCTGCCAACGCATTCCACCGAGCTTCCGGCGACTGCCACCAACGCCACCGCCCACATCTTGAGTTATGCCTTCCGTCCGACTCCGTCCACGAAGATACGTCAGTGTCGCGATCCCTCGAAGACGGCGCCCCATCTGGGGCGCCCCACGTACATACACACATGTACATATATATATATATACTTATGTATATATATATATATATATATATATATATTTAACGAGACTACAAGACTGCAGTGGCGCTTCGCGCCATGCACCTTGGTCCTTGAAGTTTGGTATGCAGGCGGAATGGCAGCAAGGTCAAGCCGACAATTTAGCGATAACTCCTGATTGCCTTTTCTGGCATTGCGGCTATAATGATGTTATTCGTTATCCATCCTCCATGCTCATTGTTCCTCATTTTCGCCATACCCTGCGCATTCTCCCCATCCTCCTCAGCTCTTTTTTGCGGAGGCTCCTCCTTGGAGAGCCTCTAGGGGCCTCACAAAGTTGTTTCAGGCTTTCTTAACGCCTTCTGGAGGCCTCCTGTGCGTATTCTGGGGGCCTCTGGGGGCTTCCTCGGGCCACCCTGCCTCCAACCGCCGTCTCCCTGAACGACCGAAACACGATTTGGAATTCTTCGGAGGGTGTCTTTGGGCCATCTTGGGCCGCCATGGGGCTCTCTGAGGGCCATCTTGGACCCGTGCTGTGCCGTTTTGGGGCTCTCTTGGACTGCCTGGAAGCCCTTTCGGATAGTTGCGGGGCGATTTGGGAGCCTCCCAGGCGGCTTCGGACGCCCAGAAGACCGCCGTCTTGGAGCGTCGGGAAGCCGAAAAGAGGAAAACTCCAAAATTCACCAATAACCCGCAGAAAATCAATCATTTTTGCCTCGGGGGGCCTTCTTGGGAGTGCTCTTGGAGGCCTCTTTGGGGCCGTCCTGGAGGCCTCTTGTGCCATCTTGAGGTCACGTCGGTCACTCTTGGAGCGCTCTTGTGCTGTCTTGGGGGTCTCTGGGAAGTCTCCGATGACCCCCCTGATCGCCCTAAGTGTGCTGGGAAGGCTTGGCAAAACGCCTTGCGAGGCCCGGTGGCCGCTTCGAGCCCCGTCCGGAGGAGTCCCAAAGCCCCAGGTCCCGGGAGTATGGTTTTTTTTGGGGGGGTGATGGGTTTTCCCCCCGCCCAGGCTTATAAAAATATAGGAAGAGGAACATATATATATATATATATATATATACATATATACATATATATGTGCATATATAAAGATGCATGTGTATACACATACGTATGCATACACACATATACATATATCTATATATATATACACGCACACAAATATACACATACACGTCGATGTACGCAGGTCCATATGTCAGCCACCATGGACCCGTTGTGGCACCACGTGCTCGAGGCGCGTGGCCACACTGCGATACTCGAGGGGGTCCCGTGAGGACGACGTGGAACACCTGGGTTCCCTACTGGTGCGGTCCGCCTTCTGGGCTCTCCGGGTGCCCTGTTGGGTCGTCTCGGGTCGCCTCGGGGCTACTTCTTGGAGGAGGAGGAGGAAGAGGAGGAGGAGGAGGAGGCGGAGGAGGAGGATGAGGAGGAGGAAGAGGAGAGGAGGGAGGAGGAGAAGGAAGGGGGAGGTCCCCAGAGGCCTTGGGGAGGTCCCCAACTGACGGCATCTTGTTGCCAGCTGCATTAGTGCATTGGGAAGCACACCACTCGACCAAACCCGTAGAAGCACGTTCACATATTTCTGGTATCCAGGGCCGCTCCTGAATGAGGCCTCTTGGGGCAGCCTTCCAGTTCTTGGCAGGCTCGGAAGTCCCTTGGGGTTGACAGGGGCTCCTTGAGGCCCGCGTGGGGCCGTCTTGAGGCCTCTGCCGTCTTGGCGGTCCCTGGAACTGTCCTGGGGGCCCGCGTGGGGCCGTCTTGGAGGCCTCTTTGGGTTCCCTGGAGCTGTCCTCGCGGCCCGGGTGGGCGGAGCTGCGCGCTGGCCCGGGGGCAGATGGGCCGACGGCCCTGCCGTCGGAGCACCCCGCTCGCCGCACACGCTGTGCCCGCCCGCGAGGGGCCTGAGGGCTGCTGCACCGACTTGATCTGACTACCTACCAGACCACCCCAACCCAACCCGAAGACCCCAATTTCGGGTTGGGGGGGGGGTACGGGTTCCATATGTGTTTTTTCAGTGTTCTCCGACCCCCCCCCAACTGGAAATGGAGGGCGAATTGAGGCCTTCGGGTTGGGTTGGGTTGGGGTGGTTTGATGGGTGGTGATTATCCTGGCGCTGCTGGGTCTTTCTCGGGCCGTGCGCACTGAGCCGAAAAAAGCAGACCAGGGATGACGTCGGGCTCCAGCATCGCCTCCCGCATCTCTCTGAGCAACAGCACGACCTGCTGCCACTGCCTTGCTTTCCCGCACGCGCTGATCCCGGCGCTGTAGCCGATGGCGTCTGTCTCGACCGTCGCCTCCCACATCTCGACGAGCAGAGCAAACGACCGCTGCCACTGTCCCCCCTTCTGGCACGCGCTAATCCCAGAGTTGTAGCTGACTAGGGCTGACCCGTGGACTACTGTCCACGAATGCCAGAGGATTGAGCGTGCGCTCGTTGCTGCTTATTGCTCCAAGATGCGCTGTTTGCTTGATGATCCTATGATCCTGACGGCGTCTGGAGCAGCACTAGCAGCAGCAGCAGCAGCAGCAGCAGCAGCAGCAGATCCAGCACCATCGGCAGTAGCAGCAGCAACAGCTGCAGCACCAGCTCCAGCAACAACAGAAGCAACGCGGACCTCTGGGGGCCTCCCGGGGGCCTTCTCGTCCTCGTTTTCCGCGTCCTCGTCCTCGTCCTCGTCGTCGTCGTCGTCGTCGTCGTCGTCGTCGTCGTCGTCGTGGTCGTCATTGTCGTCGTCGTCGTCGGCGTCGTCGCCGCTGTCGTCGTCGTCGTCGTGGCCGTGGTCGTCGTCGACGTCGTCGTCGTCGTCGTCGTGGTCGTCGCCGCCGTCGTCGTCATCGTCGTAGTCGTCGTCGTCATCGTCGTCGTCGTCGTTGCCGTCCTCCTCGTCCTCATGCTCCTCCTAGTCCTCAGCACCAGCTCCAGCAACACCAGAAGCAACGCGGACCTCCGGGGGCCTCCCGGGGGCCTTCTCGTCCTCGTCCTCCTCAACCTCGTCCTCGTCGTCGTCGTCGTCGTCGTCGTGGTCGTCATCGTCGTCGTCGTCGGTGTCGTCACCGCTGTCGTCGTCGTCGTCGTCGTCATCATCGTCGTCGTCGTCGTCGTGGTCGTGGTCGTGGTCGTGGTCGTGGTCGTCGTTGTCGTCGTCGTCGTCGTCGTCGTCGTCGTTGCCGTCCTCCTCGTCCTCATGCTCCTCCTCCCCTCCTCTCGCCTTCCTCCTCCGTCTTATCCCCTTCCTCCTGTCCAGCCTGCTGCTTGTCGTGCCAGCAGTTCCGCGTGCTGTAGCAGGCTGTTCCCAGCGGAGGCATCGGGGAAGCGGCGGGGGGGCCCTCCGATACACGGGATGGGGTCGTCGTGGGGCTCTGTGGGAGCCTCTGGAGAGCCTCTGGGGGCCTCTGGAGAGCTCTTGGGAGCGCCTCTGGAGCCTTCTGGGAGCCTCTGAAGAGCGCCCGGGGGCCTCTTGGGAGCGCCTCCGGGGCCTTCTGGGGGCCTCTCGGGGGCGTCTTGGAGCCGTGCTGGCCGTGGAGGGGCCCAGAGGGGGGGGAAGCGCTCCGAACTGGACCCTCTTGGGCGTCCCTTGGGGCCGTCTGGGGGGGTTCTTGGGCCGTCTCGGGGGCCCCGGGAGCTCGATCGGGGGCCTCTGGGGCCGTCTTGGGGACTCTCTTGGAGGCCCTCCGGGCAGCATGGGCCCGATTTCGGACGCCCGCGGTGCCGTGGTGGGCGTCTTGGGGCGGGCGGGAGGAGCACCACCGGAAACGTCAAAGACTCTCGAGAATATCGATAGTTTTGCGGCCTTGGGGCCCTCGTGGGGGTCCCCTGAGAGCTCCGTGGAAGCTCGAGGGGGCCCTCCGAGCCCGTCCTGGGGCCCTCTCGGGCTCGCTGGGGAGCTTCTGGGAGACTCTCGAGGCCTCCGCGTCGAGGCCCTCATGGGCCGTCCTGGGGCTGTCCCGGGCCGAGACGGCGTCACCCCACGGGCGGGGCCCCCGGGGCGCCGCCGCGGGTGACCATCGCTCGCCCTTCTCGCACGCGCAACGCCCGGTATTGTAATATAGATGGTGTCGAGCTCCAGCTTCGCTTTCCGCATCTCGCTGAGCAACGCCACGGCGGGCTGCCACTGCTCGCTTTTTTCGCACGCGCTGATTCCAGCGCTGTAGCTGACGATCGGAATGATCGCTGGACTACCGTGGATGGAAAATCATTCGCCGCAGATTGCCGGCCAGTGCTGGTCGATGGTGTTTGCTGTCCCTTCCGTTTGCTTACTATTCCTCGCTTGCTTAGGCATGCCGCTGCATTCTGCGGCCTGGGAGTACAATGAGCTGCCAGGTGCGGGTGAATGCTGCATGCCTGCCAACGCAACGCGTGTCTCTGCCATAGCTGCTGCTGCGACTTACCGTGAATGAGTGCCAGTGCTGCTCGGTGGTTGTGCTTGCTGTGCGTTGGTGCTACTGCTGTTTCCTCTTGCTGCTGGCCGCTTGCTGCTTGCGCCACTCCTGCTGCAGACTGCTGCTACCTCGTGCCTGCTGCGTGCTGCTGGTGCTGCGTGCTGTTGCTCCGTGCTGCTTGTTGCTGCGTGTTGCCGCTTGCTGGTGCTGCTTGGTACAGCTGCTCCACACTGCATGCTCGGTCTGCTTGTCGACGCCGCGGATTCTGCTGCTGCTTGCTACGGCTGCCTGATGCGTGCATCTGCTGCTAACTGTTGCTGCTGCTGCCTCTGCTGCTGCTGCTGCTGCTTGCTGGTGCTGCCTCATGCTCCGGCTCGAGGCTGTCGTGGGTCGTGCTTGTCGGCGGCGGGCGAAGGGGGCAGCGAGAAGCAGATGGCCTTCTCAGAAGGCGGCGGGACTTCTCGGAAGGCCTGCGTCGTCGGGAAAGGCTCAAGACAATCTCCGAGAAGGCCGAAGGACTTCGGAGACTTCTGCGGAGGCCCGCCTCCTCTTCACTTCCCCTCCTGCCTCGCCGCCGAGACTGCAGGCGGCGGCGGGGCCCCCTCCGAGGCCGCCGCGGAGCGCGCCGGGGCCTTCTGGGAGCTCCCCTGGGAAAATCTTTGGCGCCACCTGGGCCATCTTGGTCCTCCGGTGGACCGTGCCCGGCCGCCCGGAAGCATCTCTCGAGCCCACACATTGGGGCCCTCCCGGTGCCGCCGTGATCTGCACTGCGTCGAGGCCGCGCGAGACCTCACTGGCACCATCCCGGGCCGAACAGCATGGGAAACGATCGGCACCACGGGCCTGAAGGCTTCTTGATGCAAGAATCTTCACTGCCGGCGTCACTGTGCCAGCTGGGGCGGCTCCTGCGGACCTCTTCGGGGACCTTTTCGTGCCTCTGCCCGAGCCGGGGCTCTCTTTGGGGGGCCTCGTGAGGGATCTGGGGGCCCTCCTCCATGAGAATCTGAGGGCCTCTGGCCTCGAGGGGCACTTTGGGCACACGGGTCGCTGTGGGGGTCTGCTGGCACAACTGTGAGCGACTACCTACCAGACCACCCCAACCCAACCCGAAGACCCGAATTTCGGTTTGGGGGGGGGTACGGGTTCCATATGTGTTTTCTCGATGTTCCCCGACCCCCCCCCACTGGAAATGGAGGCCAATTTGAGGCCTTCGGGTTGGGTTGGGGTGGTTTGGTGGGTGGTGAGTGAGGAACTCGAGACCGGCCGGGTAGATTCAGGGTCAGTTGAGTATGACGTCTTTCTGGAACATTCTGGTTCTGTGACTCGAGGGTGACGTTGGGCTCCATCTTCGCCTCCCGTATCTCGCTGAGCAAAGCCAAAGCATGCTGCCACAGAAAGGCTCTCTCGCACGCGCTGATCCCGGCGCTGTAGCTGACGAGTGCTGGCCCATTTGCTGTTGCCAACGCGTCCTCATGAGCACGTCGGCACAAGGCTTGCAGCGCGTAGGGTTAGGTCGGGCATGTCCCCCATACAGGCGGATTTTGGGCGACCAATTCGAAATACCCGGAAAAAAACACAACTGCCCAAACATAGTCATAGAAAATCGTCCCCAGATTCGTTTGACCATTTTGGAATACTCCTCCTGTAGAGGAACAGGCCCGACTCAACACAAGGCTTGCAACGCAGAGGGCAGTGCCGAAGGTCTGGGGCGACAGGCCCTTCGAAGACGCGGCGGCCAGCCGACGCGGCGCAGCATGGCGCAACCGAGCCGCTCGAGGAGAGGCCCGCCTGGGCTTGCAGCGCGGCGCATCGGTCACTGCACAGCATTCGGTCGGGCCTGCCCCCCCTACAGGGGGATTCTGGACGAAAATTAAAATGAGCACAGCAAATACTCCCCAAAATATTCAAAAATAGTCAAAACATCGCCCCCGGACTAATTTTTGACTAATTTTGGATATTCCCCCTGTAGAGGGACAGGCCCGACTTGAGCACAACACGTCGCAGAATGGTGCATCATGGCACCGTGTCGAAGCAGCGGCACCTGAGGAAACGCCCTGCTCACGACAGAGCGGAGCGGATACGGCGCATGGCACAGTGTCGCGAGCTGTCTGAAAGGGAGGGAAAAGACTTGCTCGCCGTACCACGGAAAAGGTGTGTCCTCATGGTTTGCTGCGTCCTGCTTCCGCTTGCTGCCGCGCAGTTCCGTCTGGCGCCGCTTGCCTTGCTTTCCTGTTGCTCGCTGCCGCCTGCTGCCAGTCAGCAGTGCTTGATGTTGCGAGATGCTGCTGGTCGTTGCTGCTTGCCGATGTGTGCAACTTTCACTCTGCCGCTTGGTGTTGGTTGCCACTGGTCGCGGCAGCTCGTTGCTGATGGCTGGATCTGCTTGTGTGGCTGTGGTTGCTTGCTTCTGATGCCTGCGTGCTGCTGATGCTTTCGGTTGCTCTGCTGCGAATGCATGCTGCTCCTTTCTACCGCGTGCTGCTATACACTGGCTGCGTGTGGCTGCTGCGTCTCCTTGCTTCTGCTTGCTGCTGCACAGTTTGGTCTGGCGCCGCTTGCCTTGCGTTCCTGTTGCTCGCTGACGCCTGCTGCCAGTCAGCAGTGCTCGATGTTGCAAAATGCTGCTGGTCGTTGCCGCTTGCCGATGTGTGCATCATTTACTCTGCCGCTCGGTGCTAGTGGCCACTGGTCGCGGCAGCAAGTCGCTGCTGGCTGGATCTGCTTGTGTGGCTGTGGTTGTCTGCTTCTGCTGCCCGCAGCTTGCCGCTGCGGAATGCCATTGCTGCGTGCTGCTGCTTGCGTGTTGCTGATCCTTCTTTTGCTCTGTTGCAGCTGCATGCTTCTCCTTTCTAACGCGTGCTGCTGTCTTCTGGCTGCTTCTGTAGGGGGCCACATGCGAACCCTACCCTCCCCCTCAGAAATCGTGGGGGGTGGGGGTAGGGTTCGCACGTGGCCCCCTATTCTGGCTGCCGCTGCTCCTTGCTCTGCTGCTGCTGTAAGCTATGCTGCTGCTGAAAGGTCTGGGGCACGTTTGGAGTGTCCTGGGGACGCTTCAGCAACTCCAGGACCCTCTGAAAGCTCGTCGGGCTGTCTTGGACACTCTTGGGCCCTATTGGGGGCATCCTTGGGCCATTCGGGGCAAGTTTACGGCGCTTCGAAGCTCACGTTCCTTAGGGCCCTTCTTGGGGCGACTTGGCGCGCCGTGGGTTGACTCATGCCGTTTTCAGGCTACTCTGGATTTTCGTCGGTGGCTAACGGGAGCGCCCAGTGGGTTGTCTCGGCGCCCTCGTGGGAATTGGGGGACTTGTTTTGTCGCCGTCGTGGGTTCTTCTTGGGGCATTGAGGCTCCCCGAAGCCATCCTGAAGCCATCCTAGAGCATACAAGCATGAGCCACACACCAGAACTCAACACATCAGGTGGTCTGTTCCTTCATTCTCCGTCTCGCCTCCTCCCTGCCGCACCGTCACGTGTCCCGCCGTCTTCTCTCCTCTCCTTCTCTCTCCACTCCTCTCGTGTCCTCACCTCGGGGTGCTGCCGCGAGTGCAACCGCCGACACTTACCTTCGCCTTTGGGGGCTCTAGTGGAGTAGCGCGACACACGTATTCGACTCGTTCCTGCACCACTGGGGCGTCCATCGGGATGGTGCGGCATACGCATCCACCAGACTAAACATGCAAGCGTCGTTTTTTCTCCTGCGCCCTGGGGAGGGTCCAGCTCACCTGCGCGACACAAAGATCCAACTACACCTCGCGCGCTGTGGGTTGTGCCGAACGGACAACCACTGCCACCCTCCTGCGTCGCCTGCGTGTTCAGCGGAAGGGCGCGACACGCAAATCCAACTAGACCTCGTCACATTGATTGGTCCTGCTGAACCTATAGCTACCGCAAACCTGGCCATCGCTCGGACGTCTATTCCCTGTGTTTTTTTCGGTTTCGTGCATGGTTTTTTCGCCAAATGATCAAGGATGCTCCTCGATGGTCCTCGCCGAGGAAGAAACGCACACGTCCGAGCGATGCCAAGAAACTTCCTGCGCGAATGGGGAGGCCCCCACGCACAAGCACACACGAGCGACGACGGGGGCAAGAGGTCGGCCGCTCATGGGGCGAGGTCGGCGTCGCGCGGGTTCGCGCGAAGTGCGCGCAGGAACCGGACGGTGGCGCGCAGGAATGGGGAGGCCCTCACACGGAGCAATCAGACCGGCTCTCCCCGGGTGCTGCCAACCCAGACCTCACCTCCATGGGTGCAGGCGTGTCGGTGACGCCCGGCTCCTGCGCTCCACGGGGGCCCTCGCCGCGCTTCCCCAGATGCTGCCGAGCGTGCAGCTGTCGCTCTCTGGCTTCACCCCCTGGGGGGTCCAGCGGGGTGCTCCTTAGCAGATGAATCCAGACCCCGTCTCCCTGGGTGCTGCCACCGTCTTGGGCGGCTTTGGTACGTCCCTGGGCAGTGCCGCCTGCGACCTCCCTTTGGAGCCTCCTCGGGCCTCCCAGTCTTCTCTGGTTCACCTCGTAGGGCCTCTGCGACCCTCTGGGAGAGTTCGTCGGCCGACTTCGAGCACTTCTGGGGCCTCTGGGGATGTCGGGGGTCTCTGTAGGCTGTCGTCGGGCCATCTTAGGCCGTCCAGGGAGCCTCGTAGGGCGCTCTGTGAGTGCCAGGCCGATTTTGCAACCAATGATCCCCGCACTGAAGGCACACACACCTCATCGACCAAATAGATGATAGTGGGTTCCACCTTCACCTCCCACATCTTGCTGAGCAACGCCAAGGCCCACTGCCACTGGTCGCCCTTCCTGCACGCGCTGATCCCGGCGTTGTAGCTGACCAAGGCTGAGCCGTGGACTACGCCCACGAAGGCAAAGTCGACGATGCTCCTCGGCTGAGGTCGGTCCTCCTACAGGCGGACTTTGGAGGACAATCGAAAAGTAGTCTACAAAAACATCAAACATAGTCAAATGAGCAAGAGCAGTTATTGAATATTCCCCTCGGCTTGCTGCCATTCCAGTGCTGCACTCCACGGCAGCGGCGACGGCAGCGGGCCTACCGCTGGTGGTGCTGCTGCATCTGGTACAGCAACTTTCAGGACACGGATGGCCCACAGGCAGAAGCTTGGGACCACAAGGAGCATATCTCTGGGCCCCGCGGAGCCACCTTGGCTGCTCTTGGGCGCTGGAGGGGGTGCCTTGAGGTTATCTTGGAACGGTCCTGGGCCGCCTTGGAGGCCGTGTGAGTAATAATTTCCGTGGTCCGCCTTCCGCCTTGAGGTCATACCTTCTGTGGTCCGTCGTCGAGGCGCGTCAAGCCATTTCGAGGCCGAATAGAGCACTGCCGTTGCGGAAGGTCCCAGGGAACAGGAGAAAAGAGCACGGAGCGAGAGGGAATGAGGGGAGAGAAACCAGGAGCTGTGATAGAGGAGCGGTGAGCAACGGGCGAGGAGCCATGCGAGACGAGAGATGGCCGATGGGGCAAGGAGCGCACCAATCTTGCAGTGGCCTCGACGCGCACGCGTCTGGCAACTTGGTGCTCTTGGAGAGTGTATGACGCCGTCGTGGGGCCGAATGGGGGCCTTCCATTGGACTCTGGATTAAGTCGGGCCTGTCCCCCTACAGGGGGATTTTCCCCCCCCCCCCCCCCCCCCCCAAAAAAAAATACACCGAAAATGCTCAAACAAGCATCCAAACATAGTCTGGGGATTATTTGTTGAATATTGTTTGACCTTCTTGGGGTATTTTTTGGGGATTGAAAATTTTCCGTCGAAAATCCCCCTGTGAGGGGGACACGCAAGACATAACTCTTGGATTGAAAACATCCCCAAGCCTCCAGGGCTTCTGCTGGGGCCTGCTGGGGTGAGGCCATCCCCGGCCTCCTGGAGTCACCTGGGGCGGCGCTCGGGGCCACTGGGATTAAGACGGGACTCTCCCCCTACAGGGGGATTGTCTACGAAAAATAGAAAAAGGCCCCAACAATACCTCCAAAAGGACAACAAATATTCAAAACATAGTCCCCAGACTATTGTTGGATTTTTTGGTTACTATTTTTTGACAATTTCTTATTTTTTTCGTCGAAAATCTCCCTGTAGGGGGACACGCCCGACTTAACACTGGGAGCTGTTTTGGGTGGGTCTGGGGACGATGACGGGGTGCCTTGTGCCCATGCTGGGGGCCTCTCGTACCGTCTCGAGGGCCACCAAGGCCCGTGTTGGAGCCCTCTAGGACCCTCTTGGGGCGCCCTGGAGCGTTCCTGGGCGCTCTTGGACCTCTCTGGGGCCATCCTGGAGACCCCTTGGCAGGTCCAGCGCTGCTGGTGCAACGTCTTGAGGAGGAGGAGGAGGAGGAGGAGGAGGAGGAGGAGGAGGAGGAGGAGGAGGAGGGAGGAGGACGAGGAGGAGGAGGAGAGTGGAGGAGGAGGAGGAGGAGGAGGAGGAGGAGGAGGAGGAGGAGGAGGAGGAGGAGGAGGAGGAGGGGGAGCAGGACGAGGAGGAGCGCCCCAGTGGCGCCGCTGGGAGCGCGCCGGGGCCTGCGGGCCGAGCTCCAAAGCAACCCGATCCTGGCGACCTTTCCGGCACGCGGAGCGCCCGGCGGCGCAGAGGTGACGGCATTGGGCTGCAGCTTCGCACCCCGCATCTCGCCGAGCAGCGCCAGCGCCTGCTGCCACTGGCCCCCCTTCTCGCACGCGCTGACTCCGGCGCTGTAGCTGAAGACGTTGGGCTCCACCTGCGCCGCCCGCACCTCGTGGAGCAGCGCCAGAGCCCGCTGCCACTGCTCGCCCTTCTCGCACGCGCTGATCCCAGCGCTGTAGCCGACGACGTTCGGTTCCAACTTTGCGTCGAACATCTCTCCAAGCAAGACCAAAGCCCGCTGCCACTGCTGGCCTTTCTCGCACGCGCTGATCCCAGCGCTGTAGCTGACCAGGGCTGATCCGTGGACTATGTCCACGACGTCTGCTCGAGGTGGCGAGCGGTGTCTGGGCAAGCGTGCTTGCACCTGCCTGGTGCATTTTATAGCCGCCTGCTGTTGCTGAGGGCTGCTTGTTACCACTTGCGGCCTTTCGTTTGCCTGCGGCAACGGCTTGCTACGGACTGGTGCATGTGCTAGCTGTTGCCTGGTGGTGGATGTTACCGCCAGCCTGCTGCTGCATGCTGCAAGATGCGACTTGGCACTGGTGGTGTCAACGCGTGCTACTGCTGCAGCTGCTGCTCGCCGTTGCTTTTGTTCCCTGAGGCTGAATCCTCCTCCACCTTCTCCGTCCCTCCACCCTTCGCCCCCTCGATGATCCATCGTGCCAATCGTCGTTTCTACGACGACGCTTCCAAGAACACAAGCATCCACTGCCTCTGGGGGCCTAGCGGATATTGAAAAATTTGGCGAACATTCGCCGCCGATCTCGGTAGGCGGCCCGTTTCCGGGTTCCAAATTCTGGGTTCCTGCTCGCCGTTTTGGGGTTCGGGATTGGTCTTGGCGATTGTTCGCCGCCGATTTCGGTAGGCGGCCGGGTTCCCGGATTCCCGGTTCTGGGTTCCGCGTTCTCGTTTCCGGGCTCCAGATTGGTCTCGGTGGGCGGCTGGGTTCCGATTTCTGGGTTCTGGGTTCCCGTTCCCGGGTGCCAGATGGGTCTCTGTGGGCGGCTGGGTTCCCGTGCTCCTGGTTCCTGGCTCCGGGGTTCGCCATAGGAGTAGAATATGTACATGTATAGACCATAAACAGGGAGCGGGATGGGTACGGAGTGGATCTGTGCATGTACCAATGCGTATCAAAAAGATTACACCTGAGAAAACCCCAATCAGTAGATAATTTGAAAATTGATGCTATGGATCTTGAGATCGATTGTGAGATCGATAATGAGATCAATCGTGGAATCGATAGTGAGGACGATTGCAAGGTCGATCGTGAGACCGAGAGTGAAATCGACTCAATGAGATCGATAGTGAGATCGATCGCGAGATCGCTCATGCGATCTCTAGTGAGATCGCTTGTGAGATTGATAATGGGATCGACTGTGAGATCGATCGAGAAAAGGGTAATGAGATCGATGGTGAGACCGATCGATAAGAAAATCGACCAGGAACCCGGGAACCCGGGAACCTCGCCGCCTCCGAAATCGGCCCGGAACCCCGAACCGGGAACCCGGGAAGCCGGAACCGGGAACCCTGGAACCCGGGAGCCCAGACGGCGACCAAAATCGGCGGGGCACTTTCGCCAAATCCTTCAACATCCGCGAAGACCCCTTCAGTGCAAGCAGTGATTGGGGAACATTGAATGAGATCCGCCATGAAATCGACAATGAGATCGGTAGTGAGATCGATAGTTAACCATCGGCCCGGAACCAATGATCAGGAACCCGGGAACCCAGAACCGGGAACCCGGGAACCAATGAGATCCGAAATGCGACAGTGAGATCGGTAGTGAACCATCGGCCCGGAACCACTGACCACAAACCCAGGAACCCGGGAACCCGGAACGGGGAACCCAGCGTGCCACCAACATCGGCGAGGTACTTTCGCCAACTCTCTAGGAACATCCGCGAGGACCCCATTCAGTGCAAGCACTGATTGGGGAATCTGCGCGCAGCACTTACACATGTGGCAATATACATATGATATATATACACATGTATATATATGGAAAGAGAGAGAGAGAGAGAGAGAGAGAAAAAAAAAAAATCGAAGCGAGAGAGAGAGAGAGAGAAAAAAATCTGAGCGAGAGAGATAGAGAGACAGAGTGAGAGAGAGAGAGAGCGAGAAAGAGCGAAATTATATATTTATATATATATATATGTATATATATATGTATATATATATATTTATAGAGAGAAAGAAAGAGAGAGATAGAGAGATCTAAGTAAGAAGCAACACATCCACTCATTGGGACTTTTCTCGGCCCATGAGAGAACACTCGAAGGGCCCTCTCCTGAGCTGTGTTCGGGGACCTCTTGGGAGCATCGTGGGTGGGCGTGGGTCATCTTCGGGACCCCTTCATTGGGCCGAGTGGAGCGCCGAGGGGGTGGTCTATAGGGCTCTGCGGAGGCCCTCCCCTCGCCATCGCTCGGGCGTCCATTCCCTGTGTGCTTCTCGGTTTCGTGCGTGGTTTTTTCGCCAAATGATCAAGGATGCTCCTCGACGGTCCTCGCCGAAGGAAACATGCACACGTCCGAGCGATGCCAAGTCCTGGGGCATTCTTGAACAGGCTTGGAGACCTCTGTGAGCGTCTTGGTGCCCCTCTGGCGGCCGCCTTTGGGGCGTCTCCTTGGGCTGTCCTGGGGGCCGCTTGGGGAAATTCCATCACCTCCCGTCGAGTCTGTTCGGAGCAATGATCGGCCCGGCGCGTCGCTTTGCGAGAATCTTCTCTCGGAGAGAGCAATCTCACAAGATAGGCGGGAGGAGGACGACGAGGAGGAGAAGGAAGGTCGATAACGAGGAGGAAGGTCGAGATGGAGGATGATGATGATGATGATGATGATGATGATGAGGAGGAGGAGGAGGAGGAGGAGGAGGAGGAGGAGGAGTGGGCCCACTTGTCCTGTTTGATTGGTGGAGAAGCGGAAACCAGGGGGGGTCGTAGCAGCGGGCCGTTTCAGGCAGGAGGCGCAGCTGTCACAGCAAGAGGTGCAAAAAGCGCTTGGAGGCAGGATAGGCAGCCCCCATCTCGACGGATGCGCGCACGCGGGTAATAGTTCAGGAGAGAAGTCGGAGAGGAGGGCCGTGAGTCAAATTTCGTTTCCGCCTTCGTGAGTCTGTTTGATGCTGATTTGTTGTTGCTGTCTGGGTACCCCTGGAAGCCTTTGTAGAGGCCCCTGGCGCCGTCTTTGGAGCTTCTCAGGTCTTTGGGCCCTTCTTGGACCCATCTGAGACTTGGTCTTGGGCGGCCTTGGGGCCGTCCTGAGGGTCGCTTGGACAATCCCGGGGCCATCAAGGGTCTCTTTGACCCTCAGGACTGTAAAACGGATTCGCGCGAGCCCCTAGGTGCAACTCACTACATGCTGGACAGTGCAACATGGGACAGCGAGTGGAAGCATCCTTGATGTGAAGGTAGGGTGATATGAGCGGCCGACTTATACGATGGCTTGGTGACAGGGTGAGTCGGAGGGAGTCCCAGAAGCATTCGTAGCTCCTCATCGTCCTACCCCTGCATCTCATGCTGCTCCTTGATGCTGCTTGCTACTGCGTGCTGCTGCTTGCATACTGTGGCGCGCTGTTGTTTGACGCTTGCTGCTGATGCTTGCTGCGGTTGCTTGCTGCTGTTGCTCCCTGCCGCTCCGTGCGGCTGCTTGCAGCTACTACCTGCTGCTGCTTGCCTATGATGACTGCTCCAACTTTCTGCTGTTGCTGCTTGCTGCTGCTGGCAGCTCCCGGCTGCTACTGCTTCCCGCTGGCTGCTGCTGGCTGCTGCTGCTCCTGAGGGGTCTCGGCACACTTCTGGAACCCCTTGGGCCTCCCGGGCCACATCTTGGGGCCCTCCTGCGGCTCCTTGGGGCACACGTGACAACTCCTGGGGGGCCGGCACGAGGCTCGTGGCATGTTGGGGCTCTCTCGGGCCATCTTGAGGCGCCTCGGGGCGCTCCACCCAGGCCTTCTCTGGGGCCGTCGTCCCTGACCTTCCAGAGAGCTATGTTTTTTGCACTGGAGGCCTAAAAACCTAAAAGACTGCGCGAAACAGCTTAAAACCAAGACGTCGATTAGCTCTAGGATAGGTGTTTAGGTCGGGTGCTGTTTTTTTAGCCCTCCTGGAAGGTCAGGGGTGGAAGCCCCCCGAGGAGGGGGGGGGGGGAGCAACCCTGGGCCGTCCGGGGGCCGCATCGGACTCCTTCGCGCCCTCTCTCGTGAGCTCTGGGCGGCGTCCTGCGGCGCGCCCTGGGGCCCCCCTCTCGCTCGCAGCAGCGCCCGGGAGCCCACCAAGGGGGGGCCCCGAAGCGCGGGGGGGCCCTTACGCATCTCGAGCCCTGCCCTGCGCCCGTGTGCGGCGCCGTCGGGGGGCCGCCCCCGGGCCGAAGCAGCCGCCTGCCGCGCCGAGCCAACCGCGGGGGGCATGCTCACATGCGCTGCCGCGAAGAACACAGGAGGCCAGGACGGGACGACGCTGGGCTCCAGCCTCGCCTGCCACACCTCGCGGAGCAGCGCCACAGCCCGCTGCCACTGCTCGCCCTTCCCACACGCGCTGACCCCAGCGTTGTAACTGACTAGGGCTGACCCGTGGACTCCGTCCACGACATCTTTCTGGAATGGTTCTCGGAGGAACGGCGCAGATTGTACCGAAAATCTACAAACACGGCGGCGGCTCGGGCGGCGGCAGCGAGACCGCGCCTTCGTGTCCGAGCTCTTGCAGCGCTGCAGCAGCTTGGCCCAGCGCACTGCTCGTTCACCCCCCTCCTATTGAGGACAGTTTCGAAGTCTCTCGGGGATGTGCGTCGAAGTCGAAGCCCATCTGAGGCGTCTCAGGAGCGCTCGGGGAAGGGCTCGGGAGGCCATCGGGGAAAGCCACCGAAAGCGCCGGGGAGGCTCGCAAGGATCTACAGGGAGGGCCCAAGAGAGCTTCAAGAAAATTTGAAATCCAGTGAACTCTTAAGAGAAACCGCTGTTGGGTCGGCCATCACCTCCGGGCGCGCCTTGATGGTGCGATCCAGTCGCATCACCGCCAACGGGAGGGTTTGTTCGCCATGTCCCATTCTGTTCGCCCAGAGGGTCTGTGGAGGCCTTCGGGCGAACAGAACGGGACAGGGCAAGGAATGGGGAAGACATGTCCGAATCTCCTGGGCCCCCCAGATGCTCGTCCGAAGAATGCGGAGAGGTCCCAGGGTCATATCAATTGGCTGCTGTCCCAGGGGTCCGGTCTGCTTGGCCCGAAGAGTTTGCCAAGGCCCCTGGGGGAACAGAATGGCACAGCATATCGGGCAAAGGGGGGCGGTAGCTGGCCTGTCAGACCCGGCGTTCGTCTTCTGCCCAAGCGGCGCGGGGCCCACGGGCCCCAGGGTTGGCGTCCCGCTGGGATTCCTCTTGTTCGCCCACAGGGTTGGAGGAGGCCTCCAGGCGAACAGAATGGGGCAGGACAATGAATGTGGGAGACTTGTCGCAAGCTCCCAGCCCCCCCAAGTGTGCGCCCGAAGGGTGTGGGGCCGCGTTGGCTCCCTCAAAGGGCCGTCTTGGAGCCGTCTAGGCCCGTCTTGAGGGCGCCGTTTGCCCTGATGGGGCCGTCTTGGTTCGTCGTGGGCCCCTCATGGGCGCGTCCGTAGGCCGTCCTGGGCCCATCGGGGTCCTCGTGGGGCTGTCTTGGAGCCGTCTGGGACCGTGAGGAGGCCGCCTTGGAGTCTTCTTGGGCCCCTCCTGTGCGCCTCCTTGGGCCGTCCTGGGCCCAGCAGGAGCCGTGTTGGTACCCTCTTGGGGCTGTCTTGGAGCCGTCTTGAGCCGTTGCAGCGCGCCTTGGGTTGTGCTGGGTCCGTCTTGGCCCGTCTTGGGGCCTTCCTGGGCGGTTCCTCGGACCCTCCTGGGGCTTTCTGGGGCCTCTTGGTGAAGCTCGGAGGCGGGCTCGAGGCCTCTTCGGGGCCATTTTGGAAGCTGTTGGGGCCTCTGTAGGGGCCTCGTTTGGGCTCCTTGGGAGCCTCCTGGGGCCTCTTCGGGTGATTCTTGGCGGCCCCTTGGGGCCTCTTGGGGGCCTGTTTGGGCCTCCTGGCGCCCTCTTGGGGCGGAAGGCTCGGATTTTCGGTCCGTGGTCCCCCTCTTGGCCCCCTCTTGGGCCTGTCTTCGGGCCCTCGTGGGCCGTCTTGAGCGTCTCTTGGGTCGTCTTGGGGCCCTCTTGGGCTGTCTTGGGGCGCTCTTGGAAGCCTCTTGGGCCGTTCTGGGGCGCTCTTGGAGGCCTCTTGGGCCGTCTTCGAGCGTTGGAAAGCGGAAAAGGCGAGAAGGCCAAAATCCTTCCAAAACCGTCGTAAAGCGGACGATTTTGAGCCCCAAACCGTCCAAAACCTCCTGAGGCGGTCCCCTCGTCCGCCCCCCTCGCTTCGAAGCAGTTTTTAAGCCCCGTGGCACCTCTTGGGGATCTCTTTTGGGCTCCTGGGGGCCTCTTGGGCCTCCACTGGATTCGCTGCCCTCGGTCGGCAATCGTCGATCCTACGACGACTCTCCCCAACGGAGAAACATCGAAGGCCCTCGGAGCGTCCAACATTGTTCTTTTGTGCCTTCGATATGCCGGTCGCCTCTCGTCCGCTCCCCCCCTCCTGGAAGCAATTCTGAAGCCACTTAGGGCTTCGTGGGGGCCGTTTGGGGATCTCTTGGGGCGTTTTTGCCTGCGATATGCCTGTCGCCTCTCGTCCGCTCCCCCGCTCCTGGAGGGAATTCTGAAGGCACTGAAGGCTTCGTGGGGGCCGTTTCGGAGCCTCTTCGGCCTTCGTTTGGGCCTCCCGGGGGGGCTCTTAGGGCCCTCTCGGGCCGTCTTGGGTGCCTCTTGGGCCGTCTTGGGGCCGTCTGAGACCCGCCTCGGCGCCTCTTGGGCTGTCGTGGGCCGTCTTGGGCCGCTCCTGGGGTCGTCTTGGGTGCCTCTTGGGCCGTCTTGGGCGCCTCCTGGGCCGTCCTGGGGCCGTCCTGGGGCGTCTTGGGACCGTCTGGGGCCCTCCTGGCCCGTCTTGGGGCTCTCTTGGGGTCCTCTTCGGCCGTCTTGGAGCGGTCGGGGGGGCTTCTTGGGCCGTCTTGGAGCGTCGGGAAGCCGACGAGGCGAGGAGGCCGAAAACATCGAAAAACACAGTAGAAATCTACGATTTCTGTCGCTCGGGGCCCTCTTGGGAGGCCTCTTGGGAGGCCTCTTCGGGCGTCTTGGACGCCTCTTGGGCCGCCTGGGGCGGACCTCGGGCGTCTTGGGCCCATCTTTAAGCGTGCCGGGGCTCTCCGGGGCCGTCTTGGGGGCTTCGGGGGGCCCTCTCGACATGTCCTGGGGCCTGCCTGGGCGGCCCGGGGCCAGCCCGGGGCGGTTTTGAGACATTTGAGCCTGCGCCCTTCTGGCACGCACGTGCTCCTGCAATGTAGTAGAGATGACGTCTGGCTCCAGCTCCGTCTCGCCCATCTGCCGGAGCAGCGCCAGAGCCCGCTGCCACTGCTCGCCTTTTTCGCAGGCGCTGATCCCAGCGCTGTAGCTGAACAAATTGGGCTCAATCTTCGCCTCCCGCATTTCGCTGAGGAGCACCAAGGCACGTTGCCACTGCTCGCCCTTCTCGCAGGCGCTAATCCCTGCGCTGTAAGTCAAGACGTCGGGCTCCAGCTCCGCTTCACAGACCTGCCTGAGAAGAGACACAGCCCACTGCCACTGCTCACCCTTCCCGCACGCGCTGATCCCAGCGCTGTAGCTGACTCGGGGTGACCAGTTGACTACGTCCTCGAGATCTGCCTGAACTGGCATGTGGTGGTGGACATGCTGCCAAAAAGCTGACATGATTATGTGGGTCTCGAACTTCGCATTCCGCGCATGCCACTGCGTACTGCTGCTTGCAGCCGCTGCTGCGTGCTGTTGGCAAGCTTGCCGCTGCTGCGTATTGTTGCTGCTCGCTTCTACTTGCAGCCGCTGGTGCTGTGTGCTGTCGGGGCCTCTTGGCTTGGAGCCAGGTGTGGGCATCTTGGGGGCCTCCTGGTGCTTTCAAGGGGCCTCTTGGGGGCCTGTTGGCCGTCTCGGGGGCCATCTCGGGACGGAGGGCGCGGAATGTCAAGTGGCCCCCTCGGGGGGGCCGCTCGGGCGGTCTGGGGGCACTCTTAGGCCGTTTGGGGGCTCTCTCGGAGATCTGTTAGGCGGTGCTGGGGCGCTCTTGCGGACCTCTTAGGCCGTCTTGCAGCGCCGAGAATCCGAGAAGGCGAGATAGCGAAAACCCTTCAAACACACAAGGGAATGCAAAAACTTTGGCCTCGCGGGGCCGCTTGGGGGCATCTTGGAGCTCCCTTGGGCCCTACAACACAAGCGCACCATGCAAGGCGTCAGGAAGGAAGCGAGGAGGTACGTCTCGGCGGACGGTGCTTTTACCCTGTGTGCCACGAGGACTTTCGGCAGAGTTCCCGCTGCATTCGTCGCCTCTCGAGACCCCCCCCCTCCACGCATGCACAGAGATACTACAGTAGGAGCTCGACCAGAAGAAAGCTTCCACAAGAAACCCAACCCTGAACCCCCAGGAAGCCCAACGATCATTCGCGTGGGAACGCAACGTTTTCCATCGTAGAACCATCGAACTCCAAGAAACCAAGGATACCCTGGAGGGAAGCAGGGCGTTTTTTTTGAAAATGGGCTCTCACTGGACCTGTGCAGCCCCTGGACAGGGACAAGAACGAGGCCCCGTGCCGGCAGGTGTGCACGGACGGGCATGCCGAGACCCCCGGGCTGCAGGAGCGCGGGAGACCGCGGCAAGGTGCACCACGGAAGGTACCCCGAGCTGAGCTGAGGAGAAGCGGAGGGGGGAGGGGTCTGGCTCTGGACCTCTGCTTCGTGCGACGGTTTGCGACAGTGCGCCACGTCGGGGGAGGCTCCACCCGCTCGAAACGGGCGCCAAAGACGGCCAGGGGAGGAGGGGTAGGGGGGGGAGGGGGGGGGGAGGATGTGAGGGCATCGCCGATCGGCAAAACAACGACCAAGAGAACGATCACACATTGGCGACCTCTTGGACCGTCTGACAGCGTCTGGACCAAAAACAGCCAAGGGAGGAGGGGTGGGGGGGAGAGGGGGGGAGGATGTGAGGGCCGCGCCGATCGGCAAAACAACGAACAAGAAGACGATCACACACTGGCGACCCCTTGGACCGCCTGGGAGCGCGTCTGAGGCCATCCTGGCCCGCGTCGGAGCCCGCCGCGGCCTGCTCGGGCCCGCCCTGGGGGCAGGCTTGGGCAGTCTTGGGGCCGTCGTGAGGCGCCCAAGGGCCCTCTCTCCTCCCTCCTCCCCTCTCCCCCCCCCTCCTCCTCCTCCTCCTCCTCCTCCTCCTCCTCCTCCTCCTCTGCCTCCTCCTCCTCTTCTTCTTCTTCCTCCTTCTCCTCCTCCTCCTCCTCCTCCTTCTCCTTCTCCTCGTCCTCCTCCTCCTCCTCCTCCTCCCCTCTTATTCTTCCTCTTTTATTACGTTGACCCAACCTGAATCCTACGATTGTGGCGTTCTTGAGTGGAAAAATAAGGCCCTCTCGGGGGCCTGTTGGGCGTGGAGCGATATTTGGGCCCTCTCGGGCCGCCCTGGACCGTCGGACGCCCGGAGAGGCGAGAACGGCAACATAATTAGGTGACAAGCAGAAGGGAGAATCGACGCCTTGGCCCTCGCGGGGCACGCTTTGGGGGGCCTCTTGGAGCCCTCTTGGGGCTCTGCAGGCCGTCTGACTGCGATGTTGGTGACCTCTTGGGCCGTCTGGAAGCGTCTCGGGCCATCTGGGCTAGTCTCCCAGCCCGCCGGGGCCAACTGGGGCCCGCTGTGAGCGCTTTTAGAAACTCGAGCCGCGTCCCAATGGTCACCCTTCTAGTCTGCGCTTCTCCCAGCCACATCTATATTTATATACAAGACTGCAGTGGCGCTTCGCACCATGCACCTTTGTCCTTGAACTTTGGTATGCAGGCGGAATAGCAAGAGGGTCAAGCCAAGCCGACAATTTAGCGATAACTCCTGGTTGCCTTTTCCGGCATCGCCGCTGTAAGAATGTGATTCGTTATCCTTCATCCATGCTTCTTTTTCCATATTTCCGCCATATCCTGCGCATTCTCCCCATCCTCCTCAGCTCTTTTTTGCGGAGGCTCCTCCTTGGAGAGCCTCTAGGGGCCTCACAAAAGTTGTTTCGGGCTTTCTTGAGCCCTTCTGGAGGCCTCCTGGGCGTATTCTGGGGGCCTCCAGGGGCTTCCTCGGGCCACCCTGCCTCCAACCGCGGTCTCCCTGAACGACCGAATCACGATTTGGAATTCTTCGGAGGGTGTCTTTGGGCCATCTTAGGCCGCCATGGGGCTCTCTGAGGGCCATCTTGGACCCGTGTTGTGCCGTTTTGGGGCTCTCTTGGACTGCCTGGAAGCCCTTTCGGATGGTTGTGGGGCGATTTGGGAGCCTCCCAGGCGGCTTCGGACGCCCAGAAGACCGCCGTCTTGGAGCGTCGAGAAGCCGAAAAGAGCAGAACTCCCAAATTCATCAAAAACCGATAGAAAATCAATGATTTTTGCCTCGGGGGGCCTTCTTGGGAGTGCTCTTGGAGGCCTCTTTGGGGCCGTCCTGGAGGCCTCTTGGGCCATCTTGAGGTCACGTCGGTCACTCTTGGAGCGCTCTTGTGCTGTCTTGGGGGTCTCTGGGACGTCTCCGATGACCCCCTGATCGCCCTAGGTTTGCTGGAAAGGCTTGGCAAAACGCCCTGCGAGGCCCGGTGGCCGCTTCGAGTCCCGTCTGGAGGGTCTGGAGGCTCCAAGGAGCCTCCGCAAAAAAGAGCCGAGGAGGATGGGGAGAATGCGCAGGGTACGGCGGAAAAAAAGAAGCATGGAGGAAAAATAACGAATAACATTATTACAGTGGCGATGCCAGAAAAGGCAACCAGGAGTTATCGCTAAATTGTCGGCTTGAACTTCCTGCTATTCCGCCTGCATACCAAACTTCAAGGACCAGGGTGCACGGCGCGAAGCGCCACTGTAGTCTTGTGTGTATATATATATAATAAAAAAAAAAGATGAAAGAGAAAGGAGAGTGGGCAGCTAAAGGTCCATCTCTTGGGGCTCGGGAGGTGTGGGGCCATCTTGGGGCCGCCTTGGCGGCTTCTGGGGTCGTCTGGTGAGTCACCTGGGCCATCTTGGAGCCCGGTCGGGCCGTTTGGGGCTCTGTTGATCCGTCTCGGGGCCCTCTCTGCGGCCGTTCGGGCCGTCGTTGATCGATCTCGTGGAGTCTGCGGCCGTCGTGGGCGATCTAAGCGAGAGAGCTTCAAGAACCTCAGGAACATGAGCAGACTTGAGGGGGGCGCCCTCGTGGCCGCCTTGGGGCGTGCTTGGTCTATCTTGGGGCTCTCTGGGGCGGTCTTGGAGCCATCTTCGGCGGTCTCGCGCCTCTCTTCGAACGTCTTGGAGATCTCGTGGGGCCCCGTTGGGCCATCCCCGGGGCGCCCGGGAGCCCGCCTGGGCCCGCCGGGCCGGCGTTGATCCACCTGATTTGGGCACCCTTCTGGCACATGGCGTCGTGGCATTGTAGAATTAGGTCGGGCATGTCCCCCTACAGGGGGATTTTGGACGAGAAATAAAAAATTGCCCAACAATGCACAGAGAAGATTCCAGAATGGTCCAAAGTCGTCCCCATGCTATGCTGTGACTATTTTTGAATATTCCTCCTGTAGAGGGACAGGCCCGACTGAATTGCAGAAGGGAGGAGGTGACGTCTGGCTCCAGCTTCACCTCCCACATCTCGCTGAGCAGCGCCAACGCGCAATGCCACTGTCTGCCCTTGCTGCATGTGCTGACAGCGGCCATGTAGTAACCTGTACTGGCTGTCGAACTACTTCGGGACGCTCCGCGGAGTAATTCTAACGCTGCGGTCCACTGCTTTGTCCTTCCACACTGCTTAATGGCTGCCTCGACGGAGGGATCTTGTCGACGCGCCCCTCGCTTGAGTTCCAGCATTGGCCCGAGGCCTCCAGGAGTTCCCCAGGCGAAAGTCCAGCCATGTGCAGGCGTGCCTGCCACGGGTTAGGTGGGAAGGAGGAAAAGGGCACGAACGAGTGCGTTTTCCACTTGGGCCACGAGGGTGCGTCTCTCTAAGCGGGCCACGAGGCGTGTGAGGTGTGCGCCAGAATATGCGCGGGGACGCCTGCGGGCTCCGCTACTGCGGCCTTCAGTGGAGCTCCCAACGTGGCCACGAAGCGTGCGACTGGTGGTGCGAAATGGGCACGGGGACGCATGCGGGCTTTGCCGCTTGGGCCTTCGGTCGAACTCTCCATGGGGCCACGAAACGTGTAAGGGTGTGCCGAGCCTGGCACGGGTACGCATGCGAGCTTCAACACTCGGGAATCTGGTGGAACTCCCCGTGGGGCCACGAAGGGTGCGAACGATGTGGGGAAGGGAGCGCGGGGACGCACGCGGGGGTTGCCACTGCGGCTTCCGGTGGAACTCGCCATGGTGCCACGAAACGTGCGAGGGGTGTGCCGACATGGGTGCGGGGACGCATGCGGGCTTTGCCACTGGGGGTTTCGGTGGAGCTTCCTGCTGAGCCACGAAGCGTGTGAGGGGTGCGTTTACAATGGGCGACGGGGCGCAGGCAAGCGCTGCCCTTTGGGCCTTCGGTGTGCCCCCCGCCGTGAGGCCACGAATCGTGTGAGGAGCGCGCTGGAATGCGACAGATGTCGAGGATGATGGCGATGATGCTGATAGAGATGATGGTGGTGATGAGGATGCTGATATTCGGGGATGGACAGGCCTCCCTTTAGCAAAACGTGGCTTAGTGAAGACGACCTCGGGTCCAAACCTGGCGGGCGCAAGCCTGGAAAATAACGGCCGCGGCTCCCTCTCCAGAACCGAAAATGGACAATTCACAAATCGACGTGTCCGGGTGGGGGTTCTGTTCACCCCCGAGATATGGTGAAGCTGAGCATCCAGAGGACAGCGCGGAAAGGAGGAGGATGAAGCAGGAGGACCCATCACCACGATAGGGTTGGGAACGGAGCTGGCTTGAGCCGAAACGGCTAGGGATGAGGCCTCCTCCTCCTCCTCTTCCTCCTCCTCCTCCGCATGGTTGTCTCCTCCTCCTCCTCCTCCTTCTCCTCCTCCTCCGCATGTTTGCCTCATCCCCCGGAGCATGTGAAACGACTGCACGATAATGTTGCCGATCTAACTCGACATCGATGGGCAAAGCATGCGCCGATGTATGGGCACGGGCACACCTCCTCCTCCTCCTCCTCCTCGTCTTCCTCCTCCTCCTCCTGCATCCTCCTCCTCCTCCTCCTCCTCCTCCTCCTCATCCTCCTCCGCATCCTACCCGGCCTCCTTCCCCACTTGCCTTTTCTGCGGCGAGCGAATGGATCCCGCGACCGCCCTTTCCCTGCCACAACCCTCCTCCCTGTCGTCACAACCCTCCACTGCCTGGACAGCGTGGACAACGTTGGTGGCTACCGCAAGCTCGCACGTCACCAAGGAGTAGAAGAAGGAAAAATAGGACGACGACGATGAGAAGATTCACTCTAGGGGATTCTATGGGAATCCTGGAGGGTCCAGACGGCGGAGGGGAGAGGAGAGCGCAGATGGAATTGGCGAGCAGGGCTGGTCCGTCACTCTCTGTCTCAGATTGGCGCCCAGCTCCTTCAGTTGATTCCCCTGCTTCTCTTGCCCCCTGCTCCTCATAGCAACAGCATCGGACGCAATAAGGTGAAGCCGCAACACAATTAGAGCATGCTGAGATGCGTGAGTGCCTGGCGAAACTATGGATGCCTACATGACGATCTGCAGCCGCGGCCTCTGGGATTCGCGGACCCCCCCGCCCTGATGACGCCATTAAGCCTCATCCAAGCCTTGCTCAACGGTCCAGCCCTGAGGGGGCGGGGTCGGGGGAGTCACACTGGCACCGTGTGCCCCGCTGGACGGTGTGGAGCTGAAACCGTGTGCTCAACTTCGGTGGACACTCATCCCAGTGAGCTGCCATCACAGAGCTCCGATGCATACAAGCACGATGCCATTTCTGGTAAACGCGCCGCCCAATGATGCTGGGCTCTCTGGCCACCAGTGATCGCGGCGCTAGGTGAACGTCACTAGCTCTACAAATATTCGAAATCGCGCCCAAGCGAGGAGAGTAGCAACCGAGCCGCAATGAACCATGTACCCAACACGCTGGCGGACCTTCTGCCCTGCGCAGACCTTCGATACGAGAGACTTCGCCCATGGACACGAACACATGCAGCACTCACAGCACATACAAGACAGGCAGCGCACACATCCATTACAACATATAGTGAAACACTGCAATACGTTTGGTAGCGATACGCTACGACCCGTACCACCAATTGCGTGCCGCTGCGTTTCGCTGCATTCACAAGATTTCGCAGCACATGGCATGCTGATGGCCGTAATACTGGATACGCCCGTGCACATCTTGGTGCGTGTACACGCAAACAAACACCCACAAACCCACACTAACGCACCTGCACACGCACACACACACACACACACACGCACACACACACACACGCAACCACACACACACACACACACACACGCACTTGTACTGATTGGCATCCTGGCCACGCGCGCGGCGGCGCGGCGTAGAACATGTCAAGCGGAGCGCGCACCAGCCTTGCCCACGCGACACACACACACATACAGACTTATCTATCGATGTAAATGTGTATACACATATGTATACGATTTCTGGAGATCGCGGTCCCGCGCGCAGCGACGAGGCGGAGCAAGCCAAGCACAGCGGACGAGACCCCGCGCGCGCTGGCCTTACAAGAGGGCCGCACCGTATGCTATCCGGGCGTGGGCGGCAGGGAAGCAGCAAGGACGAGCCACGAGGCCGACCACTGGGGGAGGGAAACCACGCAGCTACGAGCCACGGAATGGCAGACGCTCGCGGAGCGGATTACTGCTGACGAGCACACTTGTTTGTTTGGTCGGCGGGGCAAGAGCGAACCTCTTCCGCTGAAAGCTAGGCGGGCTACGCACAGCTCTAATTGGGGAGACAGGGCACCGTAAGGCGGTCCATATCATCCAGAAATTTGTCGATTATCCTGGGTTGCCAGCAGTTCGGGTCGAACGCGACCCGGTCTTTGGATTTGCCTTTGCCCTGCTCCTTACACATATGCCTGCACCACGAGTGCCAGGCTGCGGTGAAGTGGTATCCTCCCTCGGCCTGCAGCCTCTTCAGGTGACCACTACTGCTGACAAACACACACACACACACTCTCACACACACGCACGCACGCACGCACGCACGCACGCACGCACGCACGCACGCACGCACGCACGCACGCACGCACGCACACACACACACACACACACACACACACACACACACACACACACACACACACACACACACACACACTTGGCGTCGCAGAGTGGCGCGCCGCGGCGCTGCGTATAGAAAATCGGGTGAGGCACTCCGCCACCGTGCCCGGGTGGCACGCGTTGGAGTGTCCTCGGGCCCTTTGTTTTCATTGCATCAGGTCCTCCCCCTCTTCCCCCTCCTCCTCCCCCTCCCCCTCCTCCTCCTCCTCCTCCTTCTTCTCCTCCTCCTCCTCCTCCTCCTCCTCCTCCCCCTCCTCCTCCTCCTCCTCTCGGGCTGTTTAGTCCAATCCGCGCTGGCGCCGATTGTCTGTCGCAGCGAATCACGGCAGGAACCATGAGTGTCCTTGCCAGCCCACGCGTCCTTCAGGATGCATGGCAATCTTGCTTGCTTGCTTGCTTGCAGGTCCCTTGTTCGATCCCCTGGAGCCTCAGTCCTCAGCCCTGAAGATTACTGCAGGGGCCCGGATCCGAAATGGCCAAATCTCTTCGAGCGTCTCGCGGCTACTCTCGTGATTCGTCTGGCCCAAGAAGGCCCCAAGACGGGCCAAGGGGACCCCAGGCGGCCGCCCAGACGGTCCAAGAAGGCCCCGAAGTATCGCACGATCGGTCTGAGACGCCTCAGATGGCCCCAAGACGGACCAAGCAGCTTTCGAGGCGCCCAAAGAGAGCACCCAAGAGCGTTCCCAAGAGGGCATCGAGGGTCCAAAATCAATGATTTTTCTGAGGTTGTTCAATATGTTAAGTGTCCTCTACTTTTCGAGCTTCCGACGCTCCAAGGCGGCACAGGAGGCTCCAAGACCGTCCCAAGATTGCCCCAGTGGCCTCCAAGAGGGCCCCAAGACGGCCAAAGAGGGCCCCAGACGGCCCAAGAGGCGCCCGAGGCGGCTCAAAGTGCCACAAGACGGACCCAACAGCCAGAGGGGGGGAACACGAACCCAAAATCCGAGCCTTCCGCGCCAACATGCGCCCTGGAGGCCCCAAAAGGCTGCCAAGAGGCCCCAAGAGGCCCCAACGAAGCCCCCAAGAGGCCCCCTAGAGGCCTAGACGAGATCCCGACTGCCATCCAAGAGGCCTCAGACCCACAACCCAGACACGGTGGCACGATGGGCCGAAGGCCATTCGACCTGCTTGGCACGAGGACGGAAAGCGATTGTATTTTGCGAAGGCGCCAGATCGCTTTCGCAGTGTCCTGAAGCCCTCTTGGTGTTAAGACGTTGGTGCACATGCGAAAAGAACGGTGAACACAGCAAACCTGGCCGAATTCGATGCATGTGGCCTCTTCGGGCGCTCCTGCGAATGATGTTGGGTGTGTTTGGGGCCGCCTGGGGGCCATCTTGGGCCGTCCAGGGGCCCTCGGGGGGCTCCTCTGGGGGCTGCCTTGGGACCTTGCGAGGGTCTCCTGTGGCCCCTGGCCTTTGATGACCCTCTGGGGCCCCTCTTGCGCGGTCTTGGGGCCCTCTCGGGCCGTCGTCTGGCCGTCTTGTGGCCGTCGTTGGCGCCACTCGTGCCGTCTCGGGGCGATCATGGCGGCGTGCTTCGGCCGTCGTGGACGCGGTTAAGACCAAGGAAGCGGATATGCTATGCATGCGCGTGCTCCTCGAGTTGTACATCGTGGGCGTCCGTTTGGAGGCCTCGCGGAGCGTCTTGAAGGCCTTGTTGGCAGTCTTGAGGCCATAGTGGGCTCTCTTTGCACGCTCTTGGGCCGTCCTGGGGTCCCCGTGGGCCTCCCTGAGGCCGTGCTGGCGGTAGCTTCGGCGCGCGTGGGGTTGCCTTGGGGCTGTCTTAGGCCTTGGGCACGTTTACCTATGGATTTTACGTGTTGTTTTAACGTTTTGTTTCTTTCGCCTGTTTAACATGTATTTTCTCACGGTGAAGAGTCACCGTTGCTCTTGAGGGTCTTCGTGTTCAGAACCGTTCGCGGCACCGATCGCTATTGGGAGCCTTCGTGTTCAGAGCTTGCCACGCCACTATGGGGCCGCGGGGTCCCTTGGTGTTCAGAGCTTTGACGCCACCGCTCGCTCTTGGGAGCCTTGGTGCTAAGAAATGTGTACGTCACCGCTCGCTCTTGGAAGCCCTGGTGTTACGAGCTTGTCAAATCAATGTGAGCTCGTCCGGGCCTTTATTATCGGGTGTCTCCTGGCTGTCTTGGGGGTCCTCTTGGGGTCCTTTTTGGGTCGTGGCCGTGACCGTCTTGGGGCTTTCTTTGGGGCCTCGTGGGGTCTTCTTGGGAACCTCTCGGGGCCCACTGTGGGCTCTCTCGTGGGAGCCTCTGGGGGCCCTCTGGGCCCTCTGGGGCCGTCTGGGGGCACTCTTGGGGCACCTTGGGGCCCTCGTGAGGGGTCTCTGGGGCCGTCTTGGAGCGATCTCTGGGGCCTCTTGAACCGTCCTGCGTCGTCGGACGCATGAAAAAGCGAGAACCCTAACAGCCGCCACACACCTAAGGCAAATCAGTGTTGTTGGCCGCCTCAAGCCCTCTCGGGTGTCCTCTTTAAGGGCCTCTGGGGCCACCTTGGGGCCCTCTTGAACCGTCCTGGAGCCCTCTGAGGCCATCTTCGGACGCCAGTAGGCGGTCTGGGGCTCTCTCGGAGCGTTTGGTGCCGTCTCCGGGGGCCCCTGATGCAGTCTTCGAACGATCCTGGGGGCCTGTGGGGCCGTTGCCTGTGGTGGCCATTGAAGCAGATATGCTAAACATGCACGTTTGGCAAAGGGAGCGGGACGTTGTTTGCCTCTGGGGCGTCGTTTTGGAGGCCTCGTGGAGCGTCTTAAGGGCCTCGTTGGCCGTCCTGAGGCCATCCTGGGCCCTTTTTGCACGCTCTTGGGCTGCTTTGGGGCCCTCGTGGATCGCCCTGACCCCGTTGTGGCGGTAGCTTGGACGCTCTTGGGGCCGTCTTGGCCCGTCTTCGGGCCCTCTGAGGCGTTCTTGGGGCGGCCGAAAAAACTTGCCGCTAGACCTGTTGGGCACGGGGACGGCAAGCGCTCGTACTCTGTGAGGACGCGAGATCGCTTGCTCAGTGTCTTGGAGCTCTTGTGGGTTGAAGTCTTTGGCGCGTCATACGAAAACAATGAACATGGCCTGTCTGGGCCTTATTGGGATGCTTTTGAGGCTTCTTTGGACCGTCATGTAGCCCTGTTGGATGATCTTGGGGCCCTCTTGGGTCCGCCTTGCGGGGTTTTGCTGTCTCGGGGCCCTCTCGGGCTCCTCAGGGACCCTCTTGGCGATCTCCTGTAGCCCTCTTGGGATTCTCTTTGGAACTTTTTGGCCCGCTCGGGGCCCTCTCTTGGGCCTTCTTGGGGCTCTCTTGGGCCGTCGTGAAACCCTCGTGGGCCGTCTTGGGGGCCTATTATGCCGTCTTGGGGCGTTCCTGGCGGCCTCGTGGGCCGTCGTTGACGCTGTCAAGACCAGAGAAGCGTAAGTGCAATGCACGCTGTCCCAAGGGAGCGGGCCGAGAACTACCTATTGGGCATCCTTTTGGAGGTCGGTGCAATGGCGTAAGCCTCGTGAAGAAAAGGTGAGGTGGTGCGAGGGCAGGAGCCTGGAGGCAGGAGCCTGGAGGAATACTTTTGAAAGGGGAGTCGGGAGGACAGGGAGGAAGGGGGGTGCAGAGAGGCGGGTGAAAGGAGGAGGGGTGCGGGGTGGTGAGGGCGATGGGCTTGGCGATCGAGGTGGAAGGTCGGTGGGGGTGCACCGGGGGAGGGCAGGCGAAATAGCAAGGGGGATGGGGACGGGCAGGGGGCAGGAGGACGGGAAGGTGGCGATGGGCAGACGGAGTGGGCGGGGACTGGGAGAAGAGGGAAAGCGGGGAAGGGGGCGGGTATTGGGAAGAGAGATCTAGGGATGCAGGCAGGAGGGGAGCAGGGGATGGGACGGGTGGGGGGGTCCCAGGATGTCTGCAGGGCTCGTCAAAGGGGACTGGGGAATGCCTCCTCCTCCAACCCTCTCCTCCGACGCGGCGTTTCACGTCGGCGCCCCGGGGATATCAGCCCCTTCCCGCAGAGCCAGCCTGTCATTCCGGATAGATGTCAGACGGTCCGGGGACGGAAAATGGTTTGCCAAAGCTGGGCGCCGCTACGAACTGGCCGACCCGATCTGTTTGCTCAGACGGGGTGTGAAGATCCTCCTCCTCCTCCTCCTTCTCCTCCTCCTCCTCCTCCTCCTCCTCCTCGTCCTCCTCGTCCTCCTCGTCCTCCTCCTCGTCCTCCTCCTCATACTCCCCCTTCTCCTCTCCTCCTCTCCTCCTCCTCCTCCTCTCTCCTCCCTCCTCCTCCTCCCTCCCTCCTCCTCCTCCTCCTCCTCCTCCTCCTCCTCCTCCTCCTCCTCCTCCTCCTCCTCCTCCTCATCCCTCAAAATCGACATCCGTGCCCCTCCTGGGGTGGCGAGGAACGCCGAGGCAGAAGCCCAGCCGCGGCTTCCTCGTCTCAGGGGAACTTTCGATTGGCCAAACCATCCAAAGGCCAAGCTCGCATATGTAACCGCGATAGTGGGGCAGCCGTGCTTGGTAGAAGTGCGTCAGAAAGCCCTCCGAGGTT
>CAUYUJ010016896.1:185000-198384 GCA_963575745.1 Prorocentrum cordatum
GTATACATATAGATATGCATATACATATACATATGTTATATAGCATGAATGTATACGGATAATAAAAAGCACGGTTTCACCGGAGCCGACGGCCAATGCATCTGCGCGATTGCGGCCCAGGGCCACTCGCATCGGCAATGCAACTTACCTCGAGGCCCCTCTGACCTCGACACAATCACAAAACCGTGCAAATGTTCAAGCTCCGGATGATGGGCGAGAACGTACGAATCACGTTGAATTGAAAGAAGCACAACGACCACAGTTATGCTCGCCATCGGCCCCCTCCCGCCTGCCTCCACAAAAAAAAACAGGCACGCCAGAGCAATAGATGCTTGGTTGGACTCTGAAACGCCAGCCTTGCACGTTTTGACCAGAAACGGCGGGTAGCAGATCTGTGCAATTGCGGCCCAGAGCCGCTCGTATTGGCAATGCACGTTACCTCGAGGCCACTCTGACCTCGACACAATCACGCAACCGAGAATACAGAGCAGACGCTTGGATTGTCAAGCCTCCATCTGACATATCAGGCCATATACACACTTAGAAACCATAATGCCTTGTTCAGCAAGGCATGTTTGCAAGCTCGCGCAAGCTCGAGACAAAGGCCAAGTGCTCCCACAAAGCTTCGCAGGATGCACAGGGCCTTCCGAGCCTTCCAAGAAAACCCGCCCCCCTGGGCTTCTGTTGTTCTCATCGTGCTTAAGAACCACGTCCCAAAAACAATTTCGAGTCCCCGAAAAAGTATCGAAAGAGTGCCGAAACAGTGTCGGACGAGTGGCTCCCAGGGCCCGACACGTGAGAACCTTCGAATCGAGTGTCTGTACTTTTCAGGTGCTCGAAACGCTTCCTGGTGATCAAGGCTAAAGTAGGTTGGAACATCATAAACCTGGGCGAGAGTGGCCGTTGTCGCGCGGCTTTCACGGGGGGACGCGGGGTGGCCCACCCCAGGCGCGCGAGCCACCGCTGCCGCTTCGCGGTCGGGCGTTGTCGGCGGCGACGATAGGGGCGAATAGCCTAGGGGCGGGCATTGCACGTTTTCGCCCGAGAACCTTTCCGAAAACATCGATTATCGGCGAACCTGAATACGTGTATTGCTCTCCCCTGGGCGACTCGCCCCTTATCGTCGCCTCTGACTTTCGGCAGAAGAACACCCTTCGAGAGCGGGAGATCCTCCACCGCCCAAAACTTTTTTTTGATCTGCGGGGCGAGAGCGAACCTCTTCCGCTGGAAGCTAGGCGGGCTACGCACAGCTGTAATCAGGGAGACAGGGCACAGGAAGGCGGGGTCTCACCCACCGCCCAAGACACACAGCACATCCGAGAGCGGCCCTGCCCAGCGCGCACAAGAAGATCCAACAAGCCAGCGCGAGAGCGAAGCAGCCATACGCCAAGCGCGCGTGGGAACGACAATGGGCGAGCGTGAGAGCAACGTCAAACGCGCTAGCTGGCGGACAGGAGGCGCCACACGCGCGACACGACGACGACGACGACGACGACGACGACGACGACGACGACGACGACGCGCCAAATACGCGCCGAATGCGCGCCAACCCAACAAAAACACTAAGAACATGTGGGCACCCTCCCCGTACCCACCTGGATCTTAGAACCACGCTCCGACGAAACTCGAACTTCCCCTCCGGGCCTCACCGCCGAGTTCGGGGGGCCCCGAGACCCTGCGATCCAACGTTGCAAGAAAAGGCAACATCGCGAAAACTCGCGCCCAGAGCCCCGGACCCCCTATCTCTGCGCCGTTTCTCGGACTGCATCGATCTCTGAGGATCCCGGGGCCTGCAATCGAGCGACTATACGCCCGTGCGAACGACTTGCAACGCCAAGATCTCAGGGGAGGGGACCGCGGCGAGGGCCGCGTCTGAGCGCCGGGGCCGTCCGCGGTGCCAGCGCCGGCGGGCCCCTCGGCGGCCTGCGGCGACACGCCCGGGGGGTCCTCGACCTCCTCGGCGGGGCAGGCGCGGGCCGTGTGCGGCACGAGCCCGGGCCCGGGCTCGGCGGGCCCCTCGGGGGGGCCTCGGCCTCCTCGGCGCGCCTCGGGGGAGGTCTGGCACGTCCTCCGACAGTCGGGTTTTGGAGAGAAAACAGCAACGACTTATCAACTATGACCCAAAAACAATGTTCAAACAACCGCCCCCGTACCATTGTTGGAGTGCCTTTTGAACAGTCCTCCTGTATGGGGGACATGCCCGACTTAAGCCTGGGGGGTCCTCGACCGCCTCGGCGGGTCACGACAAACACGGGGCGTGCGGCAGAGTCCCAGGCCCAAACTCGGAGGCATTCGGGCTTGTCTCGCCCACTGGTCGAACCTCAGGAGGGGCCTTCTCCCCATGATTATCCGCCCGCCTTTTCGCATTGCAGTTTTACGTGCGATTCTGTCCCATCGTCCATCCTATAGATGAACCGCAGCATCCCAACCAAGCTGGGATCGACCTCCCCCCGCCATTGCCTGGACAACAATTACGCGCGCGCACCCGCTTACCCAGAAACATTAATTCCTAAGACTCCCTTGCAACGAATGATACGAAGTGCACACGCGCGCGTCGTCGCGCGCGCATGCCGACATCCTTCCCAAACGGCTTTCTAAATATTCCAAAACCGATTGCCAAACACATATGAAACCGACAACATATGAATTAGCAATTTCAGTATTCGGACCAAGTTGTCGCGCGCTTCTGCGAATCCTTACGACAACTAGATGCGTCTCAATACTCGCAACGTGCTTCTCGCGCGCGCATGCCAAAAGCATTCGAACGCCCTTGCGCGCGAGCTGGGGGTGGTGGAGCGATCCCAGTCGAATAAGACCTTGCGGGCCACTCGCGCGCATCAGCCCCGCGCGCATGTCAAAACCCGTCCAAAAATGTTCGCCGCCGACGCGGGGACACCATCATCGGTATCGGCATGATCAGCATCGGCACCATCATTGGCCTTGCTGTCGTCATCACCATCATCGTCGCCATCATCGCTACTATCGTCATGGTGCCTACCGTTGTCGACGTCGCCATGGTACCGCGCCCGCCCAAGTCGCCGACTCGCAGTGAAAGGCCCGCTGGGATGTGCACAGCGGACACCGCCACCGCGGCCGCGTCGGTCGCGCCGAACTAGCTGGCCGTTGCGCGCGCGAGCATGCGCGGGCTAGCGCGGCCGCAGAGATGCACCAGCCAGCACCAAACACTCATCGCAATTGCCGCCGCATGGGCTTTGTGAACCAACCTGCGGGCGGGTGGGCAGGATGATTGGGCGAGCAAAGAGTTGTCAATCCCAAGTTTTTCAAAAATCCTCCGATCCTGTCGGCGCCTGTGAAGGGTTTGTCTGTTCGAGTCGTCGTCTACGTCAATGGTCGTCTCCGTCGTCGCCTTTCCCTGCACCCTCTGCCTCAAGCTTGCCCGTGAAAGAAAAAATCGAGCAACGTCGCAATCGAGTCGAAGGGAATCCCCTTTACCTTTGATCCCTCCCCCGTCGGGGGGGGGTCCTGGGGGGAAGATCCCATGGGGGGTTGCAACCCACATACGACTACCCCCGGCGGGCTCGGGGTGTCCCAGAAAGCACTGGGACGGGCCGAGCGTGCCGGAAGAGGCCCCCCAGACGGTCCCAGAGGGCCCCGAATCGCCGAACGGCTTGTCCAAAACGCCTTGGCGGCCTCCAGACTCTGCCCACGATGCCTGCAAGACGCCCCGAGAGGCCTCCAGGAACACCCCCAAGAAGGCCCAACCAAGCAAAAGTCATCCCAGCCCAACCAGCATCGGCCCCCTCTCGGTTCCCCAGTTCCCTGGCAACAAATGCTATGCACGCGCACTCGTTTATCACGAATCAAAAATTTCAGGAATCCCTTGCAACACATGGGACGAAGTGCGCACGCGCGCGCGTCGTCGCGCGCGCGTGTCGAAATCCTTCAAAAACCTTCGGTTTCGGAGCAGTTTCAAAATCTAGTGCCCAATAATCATGGGAATAAACAAGGTTTCGCAACATGGATTTTCAAACAAAAGCGCGCGCGTTCTCTTGCGAATTCTTAAAAGAACCCTGAGTTGTACAACATGTTCACAAAATGCTACCAAACGGGCTTCGCGCCTGCTGACGCAGCACACGGCGCGGTCGCCGCACCGCCCAGGGGGCCCACGAAGGAGGTGGTCCGCGGGGGCCGGGGCTTTCTCTGGTGTAATGAATACCCAGAGATCCGATGTCGCGATTTGTTCAATACGGGGTCCCCGAAAGTCTCGACCCATTCCCCAGGACCGGCTTCTCACCCCGAGTCGTTTTTGAAGGCCCCAGGGCCCGGCGAGGGCCGCTGGAAGCCGAAGATCGAGAAACACCTCCCGTCCTGAATTTGTTTACTGCTCGGGGGGGCCCACGAAGGAGTAGAAAGAGGAGGAGGAGGAGGCGGAGGAGGAGGAGGGAGAGGAGGGAGAGGAGGGAGAGGAGGAGGAGGAGGAGGAGGAGGAGGAGGAGGAGGAGGAGGAGGAGGAGGAGGAGGAGGAGGAGGAGGAGGAGCGAGGAGGAGCGAGGAGCGAGGAGCGAGGAGGAGCGAGGAGGAGGAGGAGGAGGAGGAGGAGGAGGAGGAGGAGGAGGAGGTGGTCCGCGGGGGCGGGGGCTCCTCGGGGGTCCAGTCGGCGCCGGGGCAGGCGCTGGCGGGGTCCTCGGCGGCGGAGCACGTGGCGGGCTCCTCGGCGGGCGCGGGTTTGGCGGGCGCCGCTCGCCGGGGGTGCGAGGCATGCCCGCTCGGTGGGGAGCGGTCCGCCTCGCCCTGCTCGGCAGCCTCCGCCTCCTCCCGACTGCACCCCCTCCCCTTCGCCTCCCCCTCCCCGCGCCATGCCACCTCCCTCGCCTCTCCGATCTCCTCCACCCTCGCTTCTCCGTCCCCTTGCCCCTCCCTCCGTCCTCGCGCTCCCATCTCGCCACTCTGTCGCCCCTCCTGCCCAGCCTGGTCGTCTCTCCTCGGTCTCCTGCACCTGCTCCTCATTCCGCCTCGCAGCTCTTCTCGTGCTGCTCTCTTCCTCCGTTCCGACCAGTCATCCAGCGCTCGTGCCGCAGCAGTGCAGCCGCCATGTGAACGAAACTTTGATAAACTTTGATGCCGCCCTGGGGATGCAGCGAGTATCCAACGACCGTCTCGTGCTCTACCACACCCAATATGACCCGCGATGGGCCAGTCAGAGGAGCATGGCACACCGTGTGTGCGCGACTGTTTGGTGTTCTGGGCTTGAATCTTGAATGGGAGGGTTCTAACTGAATCCGCTCCGCCTCGGAACATCCAGCCGAGATGCTACAACAATAAGTCTCTTTCCGACCTGGAGAAGTGGATTCTGAAGATGCGGCTGGCACGTCACATCGAAAAGGTTGTCTTCATCCACCTTGCCCCTCCTCTGCGCCCTCCGTCTGTTTCTGCTTCTCTGCGTCGCTGCCACGTCTTGTCTGCATCTATCACCGGTCCCTCCCACAGGAATCCAAGTGTCAAGGAAGGCTGCGATGAACGGAAACGCGCAAAACATAGATCGTCCATCGATCGTCTTACACGCATGGCCCCCCTCTTCCGCCGCATCCTCTTCCTCGCCATCCACCCCCCCTACGAAAACCATGATCCTTCGGATTATCCCCTTCCCGTTTCTGCTCGTCCTTCGACTCCCGTCACGGAAGCGGGATAGCAATGGACTCCTTGATGCTGGGTGGCACCTACCCAACGCATGCATTGTCTGCAAATGTTGGGGCAACCAAGAAGTGCCGATGCTGCTACTCCCCAGACCTCTCGTGGGGTACATTCTGACGAAGACTTCGAAGCGAATCCAGCCGTGGCGACGAGGGAGGAGCAGCGATGCTGGTATCTGTTCCTCTTCTGACCGTGAAAGTTCCCCGGCCAAACTGGCGTGTCCCCCTACAGGGGGATGTTCGACGAAAAAAACAAAAACCCAAAAAGGTCAAACAAACATTGTTTACAAAAAAAGTCTCCAGACTATTTTTGGACTATGTTTGGAATCTGCTTTATTTTTCGTCGAAGATCCCCCTGTAGGGGGACAGGCCCGACTTTAAGGCTCGACGCGAACATGTCTCGAAAGGGCCAGCTAAGGGGGGGGGGAGGGGTCGACCTGCGCCCGCGGGCGCAAGACGCGGGGAGTGGCGGGCTGACCACGTCTGGGGGGCGCGTGCACCGTGCCCCCGGTGGGGCGCAGACGTGCGGTCTGCTCCACGCCACAGGTTTGTGCAAGCGTGGCGAGCACGTCCAGACTCGGGAGCGTCCAAGAGGAGGGCGTCCAAGGGGGGAGTTCGCAAAGCATGGCTGGAGGCATGTGCTCGGCCCAGGAGGGACCACAGGACACATCGAGATAAGAAGAGGGCCATCAAATCCGGGAAGATATCATGGCACTGTGCCTTCCCCCCCCTGCCGCCCCCGACATATCCAAGCCCTCGCGGTCAGGATTCCAAGGACGCGATCCCGTGGATAGGCTTTCGCATGAATACGCTCCGCGAAGGGCGTCCGCGGCAAAAACGCCCCGCATCCACTTGGTCGCGGGCCAAGCGCCCGGCTCGCGAGGCCGTGGATACGGATAACGTCTCTCGCCCGCGAAGGAGGGCCAGCCCCCCACCAGCGTCTACCGTTCCGCTGTCACCATTTGTTTTGGTAGCATCATCTGCCACATGTTCCTACTCCTGCTCTTCCCAGTCCTGGGAAGGCAAGAGCAACGCCAGGACTGTTCAGCATGAACAACCAAAAACAATAAGCATCGAAGGAGGCGATGGTACACGACAGTGTAGAATAATGGACACCGCAAGCGCGAGGCTGTCCTCGCGTAGTGAAAGTGAAGGGTATGTGTTTCCAGTTACGTTCATATTGTCTCTCTCTCTCTCTCTCTCGCGGTTCCCTCCATTTCCCTTGTTCGCACACGCGTTCTTTTTGCTTCTCACATTACCACGACATGTGTTCGAAAAAGAATGCAAGGACCCCTCCGTACGATCCCTCCTCCTCCTCCTCTTCCTCATCCCCCTCCTCCTCCTCCTGCTCCCCCTCCTCCTCCTCCTCCTCCTCCTCCTTCTCCTCCTCCTCCCTCTCCTCCGCCTCCCAACAACGACCCGCTACCCATCCCTTCACCCACCGCCCAATCCTACCACAAATATCGAACCACTTCCGACCACCCGTATTCCGATGCAGCATCGCCAAACATCCACCAGTGGCGGTTCGGTGGTGCCGGGCTGTTGGGTGGCCTGCTGCTTCTGTCCGTGCTGCCCCTTCTAGTCGGTGCTCGCTCGGTGCGCGGGCGGGGTGCGGGGGGTGCGTGCTGGCGGCGCCTTGCTGCTGGGCGGGTGGCCGCTGGGCCCCAGGCACAGACGCAGCCGAGGCACGACGAGGACGCCGACCATGACGACTGCGGCGGCCACGACGGCGTCGGAGGTGGTCCGGAGGCGAGCGCGGCCGCAAGGCCGCGACGAGCACGGCGCGGGCCACGATGGCGACGGCCTCGGCGGCGGCGACGGCGGCGGAGGTGGTCGGGAGGCGGGCGCGGACCGGGCCGAGTCCTCCGAGACCTTGGCCGCCTTCGACGGCGGGGGCACCACCTGGGGCACGTGGACGCTCGACTCGCCGGCGGCCTCGCCGGCGGCCCGCTTCACACCTCGGCGGGGCGGGGCCCGGGCCGCCGTGCGATGCTGAGCGGGTGCTGCTCTGCGCTGCCGAGCCCTGCTTTCGGCTGCGCCGTGGTGTGCCGTGCGGGTGCGCTGCGCGATGCGGCGCAGCGTTGCGAGGTCCTGCCGGTGCTGTGCGGTGCTGCGGTCTCCGAGCGGCGGGTTTGCCACGGCACGAGTTGCCGTGCCAAGCAAGGATATGCCATGAGTGGCTGCGATGTGCGATGGCAAGCTACCGCTCCCGAAGCATCCATATGTTACATGATCAACTAAGCCATGTCGTGCGCTGGCAAGGGATGTCATGAACCACAGCGCTATAGAGCGCCTTGCTGTGCAATGGTGCGCTGTGCTAGAGAACGATGCCCCATGCGAGGCAATGCTACCGTGTGGTGTGATACGCTATGTTAAGCTGAGCGCTGTTACGACATAGGCTACAGTGCCGTGTTAAGTCATAGGCCACGGTTGGCTTTAGTATGCTGTCGTATGCGATACTACGCATGTAGCGCACGACTACGCAATGATCGCTATTGCCCGCCAAGATAGGCGATACCATACGATGCAATACTTCGCCATACTAAGCGGAATCATTGGCATCTGCCATGCTTTCCGAAACGATAGTATGATACACGTTGCTATGATATCACACGCGTTGCATTGCTTGCATGTCATACGCATGCCTTGTGCAGAATGAACTCAGAATCACCGTGTCTCGGTGGGTCTCCTGGTGGGACTGCACTCTCCTGGCTGAATGCTGCGCTACCCGCAGCGCCCGATTATGGGCACGTGGTTCGGAGATCCTCGAAGAGATGCCATCAGAGGACAGGGTGCCACTACCGCGCACGGCTGTGGCATGCACCCTTTCCCCAAGGACATCCTCCGTGATCCGAGCGGCCTGCCATGACCTCTCCCGTGCGCCCGGGCCCCTGCTCCCTCGGGCGGGTCCTCTTCTTGGCGGCGCGCACAAGGGGGTGGGGGGAGGGGGGAGGGCTTCTTAGAAGGAGGCTGCTCCTTAGAAGGCGCCGGCCTTACATCTATAGAGAGGGCCCGCGCCTTCTAAGAAGCAGGAGTGCTTCTAAGAAGCACTCCCCCCTCCCCCCCCCTCTGCGCGTGGCCAATCTCCCTCGCCCTCCACGTCCCTTCCCTTCCTCCCCTCTGGGTCTCTCCTCCTCTCTCTCTCCGCTCTCGCCCGAGCCCTCCCTCCTTGGGGGGGCCTCCGTCCCTTCCTCATCCAAGCCCTTCTCTGGGGGACAAAGTGAATACACACATTTACATATACATTCATAGAGAGATCTGTGTATAAATGTGTATATATATATATATATTTATATATATACAGTATATAAGACGATCCGATGCCGCAATCCCCCCGACTTCTCCAGGGGCGAGTCCTGACCAGGACTCCACGGCGAACCTCGCCGTGGCAACAAGGAAAGAGAGGCGGTGCCGGCATCCTTCTTGCTCCTCTGGACTCTTCTCTCCGCCACCCTCGTCTCTTCCCCTCCCCCTCGTCGGCGCTCCGAGGTCATCACTGGAGCGCTCGGCCCGCGACACGTGGGGCCCTCGGGGCAGGCTCTGTGCAGCCGCTGCCGTGGCCTCCGCCGCCGGGCCCTCGGAAGTCCCCGTCGGCCCTCCCGGAGGGCCAGCGGCGAGACCCGTGGCGCGGGGTCTCCCCCGGGCCAAGCTCGCTGCGTGTTCACCTCCTGCTTCTCACGCGTGGCCTGCTTCGTCAGCCAGCTTCCTCCCTTCTCTTCTCTGCCTAATTCAAGCTTCGCGCGGCCCGCTTAGCTTCGACCGGAAGAGGTGCGCTCTCGACCCGCGGATCAAAAAGTTTCGTCAGCCAAGCGACATGCCTTGAACTCGACGGAGTGCCGAATGGTGGTCCCGCAGGTCCTCCGCCTGCGCCGAGAGAAGCTCACGAGCGGGTCCGAGCTCATGGCGCCGCCTGGCAGCGCATTCGGGGGAAGCGCTCAGAGCTCAACGAGCTTGGCAGCGTGGTGGAGCCTCCCCCATGGCGTGTCTTCGAGGCACTGTAAGATCCAGCTGAGCGCCCTCCGCGCTCATGGTCACTCTTGCTGGGTGGCCGATTGCTCGGATGGCTCGTTCATCTGCACGCGTCAGACCTGCAAGAGCTCGACGCCCGGGCCAACGTCTAACTAAATTAAGGGCTGCCTGTCCTGTGCCTCTGCGAGCCCTGCAGTGCAAGCCACGAACATCCGATTCGTGGCTGCGTGTGCGTCGGTGCCTCCACCCGAAGAGGCCTCGGGCGGCGCTTCGCGCGAACTCGTTGGCCGCCCTGTACGGACTGCCGCCTGGGGAGCTGGCCGAGGGATCCCTCGGCGAGGGCACGTGCTCCTTCGGAGCCATCGTCCCTCTGCATCAGCCGCGGCTTGCCCTCGCTGGCGCAGAAGATCTTCGCGCGCCTTCAGCATCCGCCTGCTCTGTAGCAATCCTCCCCACCCCGTTCGCCCCTCCCCCTCTCCTCTCCCCAGCCTTGAGTAGGACTGGGGGGTCAGGTCTGCAGAACACCCCAAACGGGCGTCAAGGGGAGTAACCCACCTGTTCGGGCAAGCTGAAATCCATGCACCACACCCAACGTCAAGCCGACACGTTGAACATAAACCAGTGGTTGGATGCTGCGCATCTTCGTCGGCTGAACTGGCGAGGCGTTTGGCCACAGCGACCTCCCTTTCTTGGTGGTCCTGCAGAGGAAGGCGCTTTCTGACCTTCGGCCCTACTCAATTCCTTCCCTCCCCTTCGCCCCTCCCGCTTCTCTTCTCCCCAGCCCCTCCGGCGCGAGGGGTCGGGGAGGGCCAGGCGCACTTCGAAGGGGGCGAACATCCGAAAACCGGTCCGTGGCGGTGAGCCTCCAGCTGCGCGCCCATGCGCGGGCCACTCCGCCAAGGCGGCTCCTGCTGGCTGCGAGCAGGCGTGACCCTGGGCAAGAAATTAGAAGAAGAAATTACACCAAACTAAAACCCAAATCAATGGGTGGTTTTCGCTGAGGAGATCGACCGGGAACCCGGGAGCCTGGGAACCCAGAACCCACCGACATCGGCCCGGAACAAAAAAAAACAGGAACCCAGGAACCCGGGAACCCGGAGCCCGGAACCCAGCCTGCTACCAAAATCGGCGAGAAACTTTCGCCGAGTCTTTCAACTTCCGCTGCCCAGATGGTCTGGTACCGGAAATTTTCGGTAGCGATTTCGACGCACCCCGAATTTCGGTAGCGACCGGATCTTCGTTTGAGGGCGCTGAAATAGCGGATTTCAGAACGCTCTGATACCGGTATTGGGCGCTACATTTCGGTATTTCGGTAGCGATCGATCTCTGCGGAGCGCTACCGGAAATTTTCGGTAGCGGACCATCAGGGTGGGACCCCTTCAGTGCAAGCACTGATTGGGGAACAGCGCCATGAGCATAAACCGTTGGCGCTCCGCACGGATTTCTGGGATTTGCGCTGGGGCCCCCCTCGACGGCGCCTCGGGCGCCGCCCCCGGCTCTCGCTCCGCACGCCGCCCCTGGCTCCTTCCCCGGGGCTGGCTCCGAGCAGAGGGCAGCACAGCCACCCCCGAGAATACGCACTCGAAGAGCGAGGCCGTTTGGCCAGCGCGCCCAGGGAAGGAATCGAGCAGGGCGGGGCCGTGCAGTGAACGCCTGGGGCCGTTGAGCAGACGCCAGGTGTCGGGGTCTGGGTGTGCTTTTTGTTCCGCCCTTGGATTCAGGAAGACGATCGTGGGAGCCTTTTCTTGTCACTTAGTCTGGCTTCCCTGCGCCTCCAGTAGTCTGCAGTCGTTGGCTGGCGCCACCGGAGGCCACAGGGGGCTACTTGAGGCCACTGGAGGCCACTGGATGGCCACTGGAGGAGCCACTGGAGGCCGCTCGAGGCTCGCGGGGGGCCACCTGGTGGCCACTGGAGGAGCCACTGCGGCCACTCAGGTGATTACGAAAGGCTCCCAGGAGCATCTTGTGAACTTGAAAGGGTGGCCTCTGGTGCGCTCGCTCTCCCTGCCGATTGCTGCATGCGCTGCGACAGCAGCGGCCCATTCGTGCTCGGGTTTGCCGCCCCTCCCCCCCATGCCCCTGGGAGAGCTGCGAACCGACAAAAAGTCACTCTAGCGAAGGGGTCGCTCCGAATCACGTCGCTTCGAGTCACCGCTTTCTCCTCCTCCTCCCCCACCTCTTCCTCCTCCACCTCCTCCTCCTCCTCCTCTCCCCCCTCCTCCCTCCTCCTCCTCCTCCTCCTCCTCCTCCTCCTCCTCCTCCTCCACCACCTCCGACTCCTCCTCCACCTCCGACTCCTCCTCCTCCACATCTTCCTCCTCCCCTCTCCTCCTCCTCCTCCTCCCCCCCCTCCGCTTCCTCCTCCTCCATCTCCTCCACTTCCTCCCTCCTGCGCCTCCTCCTCCTCCTCCTCTCCTCCTCCTCCCCTCCTCCTCTTCATCCCTCTCCTCCTCCTCCTCCTTCACCGCCTCCTCTTCCTCCTCCTCCTCCTCCACCACCTCCTCCTCCTCCACCTCCGACTCCTCCTCCTCCTCCTCCTTCTCCTCCTCCTCTTCCTCCTCCTCCTCATCCCTATCTGAAACACCCTGAACCCAAAACGTTGTCCTCTCTCGGGAGTGCACCTTGTACTTCCGCTGCCTTCCGCCGCCCTTCCGCTGGCTTCCGCTGGCGGAGGCGGCCTCGCTCTACTTCCGCCTACCTTACGCCGCCGTCCGCCGATGAAGAGACGACAACTCGCCAACGATCCTCGAAGGCAGGGCCATTCTTGTGGCACGCCGCACGTGCAGCCAAACTTCCACTCCTCACCCGCAAGCTCTTCGCTGGCAAACCACTTTGCCTCTCCACCGCGCGCGGTGCCTGAGAGCGTCTGCGCTTCCTCCAGACCCAGACATCCGGCCGCTCCGGCTCCAACTTCTTCGATGCGTGGGCCCCGGAGGTCGGGTCCACTTCGCCGGGGCCGGTTTTCCGCCCTGAGTCGTCTTATGACGCTCCCGAGGCCCGGCAAGGGCCCCCGGAGGAAAACGGCCCAAATCCCGCCGCTCCAATTTTTTGGAATCGTCGGATCTCTGGGGGCGACGACTGTCGGCGGCCGCCCTCTGTTCTTTTCCTGCTGCCCCTGCGCCCCGCGCCCTTAAGCGTCCCGCGGGTATACCGACCATCGCGCTTGGGTCCGCTGGCGCTGCCGAGTTACAACCGGATCTGGGCCGCACCCTTCAAGAACACGGTGCCCCCCGTCGGCCAGAACAGCCAGAACACCCAAGGGTTGCACCCTCCCCATGAGGCGCCAGAACATCACAGCAAGCACGAAGCACACTTTCGGGCACCCTCCCCGAATTGCTCTCGGTCTGATACCTCGGCCCGCGTGTATTATTTTTGTTGCTGCGCTCAGCCTCAGTGCAGGCGGCGCAGCGAGTCTGCCAGCAGATGCGCGACACGCCGGCGTCGACCCAGGATGGCCGGCTGCGCCTGAATTAGCCCGACAGGTGGGAACAAAAACAGGAGAAGCGGAGCAGAGGGGGCCGAGAAGGGAGCGAGGGTAGCTCAGCCGCCAACATGTCGGCTGACCCACACGCCGACGGCTTTAAAGTCGGCGTCGACCCAGGATGGCCGGCTGCGCCTGAATTAGCCCGACAGGTGGGAACAAAAACAGGAGAAGCGGAGCAGAGGGGGCCGAGAAGGGAGCGAGGGTAGCTCAGCCGCCAACATGTCGGCTGACCCACACGCCGACGGCTTTAAAGTCAGGCCCGCGTGTAAAAAGCAACCGG
>CAUYUJ010016896.1:198484-210984 GCA_963575745.1 Prorocentrum cordatum
GGAGGAGGAGGAGGAGGAGGATGGAGGAGGAGGAGGAGGAGGAGGAGGAGGAGGAGGAGGAGGAGGAGGAGGAGAGCCCATTTGGCCTCTGGCGGGCCCGCCGATCCCGACCGATCCATCGGGGTCGGTCGCGCCTGCCGCCGCCCGATCGCTCGTGCGGTAGGCGGGGCGCTCGATCGGCCAGCCCGCGGGGCGGGGCTGAAGCGCGCCGCGCGCCATACGAGGAAATGACAAGACAAGCAGAGAGCTCGAGAACGAGGAAATGATAAGACAAGCAGAAGAACAGGAGATGGCAGAAGAGAAGCAGAAAAACGAAGAGGCAGCAGATGATTATGAAAAGCAGGCGGATGAGATGCTCAACCCCGCGATGCCGATGCAAGGACCATAATCAGACGAGGAAGGTGCATGGTGGGACTGGGAACAGCAAAGATGGAGGCCTCAAAGCGAATGGACCCCGACACAGACGCAAGGATCACGAGACTGGTATCAAGAGATAGGTGAATAAGATGACTACGCGTGGTATTGGAAGCAAATACAAGAGGAGGAGAGACGGCAACAACAGGCAGAAAAAGAGAAACAAATAATGGCAGAAGAGGAGGAAGAGCTGAGGAGGAGAGAAGAGGAGGCAGAAAGGGAAGGCCAGAAGATGAAGCAGGCGGACCACGAATCCAGATACACAATAGGAGCCGTCCCCCTGTCCCAGATATACGTGACAGACATGAAGGAAGGGGAAGGGGACATGGAGAATGCTAAAGAGGAGGAGAGCGGAAGCAAGGACGACGACACAACTAAGGAAGAGGAGATAAGCAAGACGGTCACGATGAACCCACAATGCCAAGAGGCAAAAGAGGAGGAAGAGGGAGAGTGTATCCAGATCACAGAAAGTAGCGAAAGTGAGGACGACACCGAGCCAGCGGACACAGAAGCGGAGGAGAGGCAGAAGGAGGCGAAGATGTCAAGGAGAAGGGCAAGGACTCAGTTCTTCGCACTCACACCGCCCAGACAGGTAGACAGCGCTGAGAGTGCGGCAAGAGGACCTGCAAGGCAAAAGACACATGGCGGTGAAGAAGGTGGCGAGGACTTGCCCAAGAGGTGGGCTTTTAGGGCCCGCCCCCGACCTCCTCAATCGTGGGGGGGGGTCGGGGGCAGCACAGACAGACGCCGGCCCCAAATAGGGGGCACAAGTGTGAGCGAGCTCAGACTGGCACCGTGAAAGGCAGCGACCAAGAGCGGCGGCATGCCCGAGCTCGACATCGCCAGCTACTTCGACGGCAGCGAGCCGCTCACCAAGAAGATGCAAGAACATCGACAGCGAATTCAAAGGCGACAAACATTTTTGGCAAGAATTCATTCGGAGAGTTTGAATGCAACGAGGCTGGGAGCCATGGGTACCGCACCAACATCGACGACCTCCAGGACACAACGACTCGGCCTCACGGTATGGGCAACGGCGACGCGACCACGGTGGGCAACCTACACGGAGGACGTGAGAGCAGACCCGACCAAGTAAGGACACCGAGACGACCTGCAACAGTCAGGGCACAGAGGCAGCTGGACCTCGACGTAGATAGATCAAGTAGTAGCGACGGCGAGAGGAACATGAATGGCGACACGGAGGACGCAAAGAAGCTGTATTCAGGAGAAGGAAGAAACCGAGATGGCCCACACGAAGACAGAGAAGACGAACGGGGGGAGGAGCATCTTCGAGATCAGCAGCACAGAGGACAAAAAGAAAGACCAGACCAACCAGGAGAGGTATGGATGGTACAGTGCGAGATCCAGCCGGAGGAGATGCTCACAGAATACCTTCGTCGGCGGCAACCGTTAGAAATAAGGACAGACACAGGCGATATGAAATTGCACGACTTTGCGGAACTTGCCATACGTATGTGCCCGAAGAACGAGAAGCAACCGAAGATCATCCACATACACACAGATGGGAGCTACTACGACACGAAGCCAGAGGATACGTCGTGGTCTATCGTCATCACCAAGCAGACAATGGATGGATTCAGCTTCTTGGGATATCTGACGGGCAAGGCAAAGGGAAGCACAAGGATAAAGCAAGAAGGACCACCAAACCACAACACAGGCGAGCTCACGGCTTTACTGTGGGCATACGTGGCAGCATATGCAAACTACAGAGAATACGAAGTCCACATCCACACAGACTGCGAAGCAGCACGTGCAGCAGCGGATGGTACCTGGGCCATTGCAACGGACTACGAACTATCGCGGCTGACGGCGCTGACAGCAGAAGAGGTGGGTAAAAGGATGAAAGTCACCAATCACTACGTGAAGGCCCACGACGGACACCCATGGAATGAATTGGCAGACTCGATAGAAAAGAACACAACTACTGAGGGACCAATCGACAGGCTTACTTATCAGAGAGATGACGAGTGGAAAGTACTCACGGACATGCAATATTCAGACAAGAAAGCATACCGGAACATCAACAAGGCGAACGAGACGGCGATGGAAAACAATGGATGGGAATTTGAGCACGAACAACAAAGGACTGATACGACACGTGCAGAACCACAATGGGCAGTGAAAAAAGAACGGGAGCAGGCACATGACAATGAGAAGAAGATCGAGCGGGGAGTACACAAGAACACGGTGTTTGAGCTCAAGATCGGCACGTACAACGCGATGACGATGGGGGAAGACGGACACCATGATGTACACGAGCGTGCAAGCAAGCAGCCTTTCAGAGGGAGACTTACACGGCTGCAGATGATACAACAGGGCATACATATTTTGGGGGTACAAGGAACCAGACAACCACCTGGAACAACACGCATGGATGGATGCATGTTACTATCAGGTGGAGACGACGGCGGAAAGTTGGGATGCGGACTACTGTTCAACACGACCGAGCCGTACGCATGCACAAAATCAGGAGTCAAGTACCTGCAGATATCACACTTCCGTCAATTACACGCAGACCCAAGAAGATACATCGTACGACTCAAGGCCCCGCTAATAGAAGAGGTCATAGGAGTCTTCCACACACCACACCACGACCACAAGAAGAAGGAACGTCAAGAATGGTGGAAGGAGACCAGGCGCCTGCAAGACACGTTCAAATGCACGATCGTGCTAATAGATGCAAGCGGTGAAGTAACGCAAAGTGGTGGATACGAGCACATCGTTGGCAGATTTGGAGCGGAAAAGACGGACGAGAACGGCACAGAATTATTGAAATATGCCAACGAGAACGACCTCACTGCAGTGGCCACGCATTACGACTCGGAGGACAGGTACACGTACGTATACAGATACAGGCCCGACAAAAAGAACAAGCCGAACGAGTGGAAGACGACCCTGAAGCAGATAGACCATGTATTACTGGGGCGACATCTTCTCGACGCAGTGACCAGTGTGCAACACTGAGAGACTGGGACAATGGCACCAAACATCCAGACCACACACCAGTGGTATTGGAAATATGTGCAGATGACAAAACATCAGAAAGGACAGTGAGAAGACAAATTATCGGCATCAGGAAGTTGGAGCAAGAGGAACTACTAAGAGGTTTTCAGATGGAATTGGATGCTACGATGATACCATACTGGGAGGTGGGGGTCAACGAACATTGCGAACAGCTCTCAGAAAAGTACTTCGCGGAAGATAAGAAAACGGCAATCAACCCATACATATCTCGAACAACAATGGGGCTGGTGAAATTGAGACGGCACGTGCAACTTGCGATGAAGAGATATTTTACGAAGAAGCCTGGACCCTTCACACTACTACGACGACATCTCCCAGGCCAAATTGATGAAGTGGCACCAGAGGAATCAGAATGGAAGGTGGACGCGGATAACCTGCAGCTGGCGATTGACACGTATAATGCGGGAATGATAGAACTTGACAGGATGGCATGGAGAGCGAACGAGTTCCTCAAGGATACCAAGAAACACCTGAGGAAGGCACTCAGAGAAGACAAGGCCAAGCTCATCAGCGACACAGCAGCTGAGATAGTGGACTACATCCAGCAGAACAAGCACGATAGAGAGTGGAGCACGGTGGACATGATCCTCAAGATGAGCGGCAGGAGAAATAAGAAGTTTGCTGGATGAGGACGATTACCACTTAGAGAAAATGTCAGTGGAAAACCAGCTCAAACGCAAGAAAAAGCGGATGAGGCAATGCTGAGGCACTTTGCGAAAGCTGAGGACGAGGACATCATGAGCAAAACGGCGGTGGAGGAGCTATACAATAAAAGAAAGAACGACTACGCGGAGACCTTCATGCAGGACATTGAGACCGTCCCCACCAGAAATGAGATACAGCGGAGCTACAAGACAGCCAAACGAAGACGGGCGGCTGCACCAGATAAAATATTGGACGACGTGCTAAGAGCCACAGCGAAGTCTTCAGCAAGATGGTGGTACCCAGTATACCTCAAAACGGCGCTATATCTACAAGAACCCATTGCATTCAAGGAGGCTACATTGTGTGGGATACCAAAGTCAGGACCTTCAAATTGGAAATGGGAACACTTCAGAATTACATGTTTGAACAATGTTATGGGGAAACAGTGTCACAAATGGCTGAGGTCGGCGCTGGGAAAAATACTACACCACATGATCAGAGACACGCAAGTTGGAGGAAGAAGGGGAATGGGAGCGCCAATGGCTGGACATCTCATCAGGACAGCTGTTCTTCTTATTGCAAAGAAAGGCAAGTCAACACTCATGATATATGTGGATTGAAAGAACGCTTTCTACATGATGATTCGGTCGATGGGGGTTGCAATGGACCATTCTGAGGAAGACATCGAGGAAATACTACAGAGAAATACGATACCACAACAATTTCGACCACTACTGGAGATAGCGCTAGCAGCACCACCAGCCGTACAAGGGCCACACGCACCAGCACCGCTATGGGCAATGCTATCAGGGTCAGCTAGGGTAACATGGTACCATCCACCGACAACGGACCTGGCGGCGGTGGCAACGCGAGGCGCGAGGGCAGGCAATTCAATTGCCGATTTCTTCTTCAACGTCATATATAGGAAGCCGCTGGATGAGATCAATGAGCACATGAGGGAAATGGGGGTACTGCATAACGTCGGATGTGAAGTAGACCGTACATACACAAACGAGGAAGACACGACCACAGAGATCACGGATGTCAGCTACGTCGGCGACACGGCAATACCTACTGTGGTTGCAGATAACCAAAAGATAGAAGAACACATACAGACGGTATTCCCCCCAATTCATATTACAATGGTAAAGTACGGCTTCGAGCTCAACTACAAACCAGGGAAAACGGCGGCGACATTACACCTGGCAGGGCCAAACTTGATGGAGGCGAAGCGGAACTTCAAAAAAAGAAGGAGTAAAGGTTGACATCGAGAGCATAAACGAGTCAGTGACAGTGGTGGCAGCGTACAAACAGTTTGGGGTGGAGCTAACTGCGGACAACACATGGCAACCAGAGATACAGAAGCGCGCCATATGCCACAAGCAGGAGATGAAGACTTTGAAAACGATATGTACGAACCCAAAGATCACGGCAAAGGACAAACTAAAGTATACGAAGAGCTATGCGAACAGCAAGTTATTATGGCAAAGCGAAACATGGCCGCCGATGCCCAAGATGGTCCAACAAATCGCAGAGACAGCATATGGAAAAGGTATTAGACAAGCTTTAGGACAAAAGACCAGACCGAAAGAAGCACGCACGACGGAGCCGATAACAGACAAGGAGCTGTACGCCAAGGCAAAGACTGGGAATCTGGCAACATTACTCAGATACAGGCGGCTACGTTTCTTGAGGGCAATCATTACCAGCGGCCCATCGATTTTAAGACGTGGGCTCGACGAGTTAGATACTATTACGAGAACGAGACCCTGGACGTCCATGATAGAGGAGGACCTAATATGGCTGGCAGATCTTACTGACACGGACACGGAACAAAGGAAAGGAAACAAATAATGGATACGAATGATCAAAAACGAGGGCAAAGAGTATGACAGAAGATGCAGAGAAGCATGGAAAAAGCAGATGGACAAAGACGCGGACGAGGCAAACGACGACAAATGGAAAAGAAACTGGCAGATACTATTAAAGCAAATGGCAGTCAAACCATGGAAAGAGTTGGAACATGATGTACATTATATATATGTTACGATTGTGGTTTCACAACAGCAGATATTGGGGCGTGGAAACGACACAGAAAGAAACATATGCCAATAGACACAGCGCAAAGATACGCCACCAGCTCAATTTGCCAGTCGTGCAGAAAGGATTTTCAAACAAGGCCGATATTGATAATACATTTGCGGCACAGATGCAGGGGATGTCTCAGCTAGTACAAAAAAAATCAGCAGCCCATGCAGTATGAAGAGGCTTGGGAGATGTATGACAGGGATATGGAAGAGACAAGAATAATGAAACAACGAGGACATAGACCTGAGAAAGCATTGGTACCATGTACTAAAGTGGACAGGGCAGAGCACAGCGACGATCAGAGAGAAGAAGTGGACGGAACTGAAACAAGCCAAGAGAGTGACGACATACTGGCACCTCAAATTCAACCAAGAGGAGAATGGATGGAGAGAACTACGGAGATCCCCGACATGGCGAACCAGAACCAGCAGTACGTGCTCTACGCCACATCGGCGAGAAGAAGAAAAGGAGACTACATGGACGCCATGGAGCAGGAGATCAGCAAGGCAGTGAACACCGAGGACGACTGCAGCATGATAGGCATGGCTTGCAACCAGCTGAATGAGGAGATGGTCAGCAAGTGGAGAGACAACATCGACAAAGGCATCGTGGCAGCAGTAATGATAGCAACACCGACGGGTACACATACAGCGGAGTGCAGAGACGACGACAAGCCATGGGGAACATGGACGACCACTACAACGAGGAGAAGAACGATGCTCATCGAGGAGAACGACCAGATACGGAATGGAATACTGGCGCGCGGAGCGCGCCAGGGGCGGCGCCGGAGGCGCCACTGGGGGGCCCCAACGCTGATCCGAGAAATCCGCGCGGACCTCCGAGTTTTTATGTTTATGTCACTTTTTGTTCCACTACTCGATGGCGAGTCCAACGTTCGACCATCAGGCCGACAACAACGAAACCCTGCTCATAGACGTCCAGCAAGCCGACAGCAGCGAGCTTCCGTCCATAGAAGTGAGCATCGACGTCGCGTTCTGCCATCAACAGAAAACCACGAGGGTGACAAGGTGCTTGCTAACACCGACGATGTGGCAAGCAGGGAACAACGAACATGACACGGTGGGTGCCGCAGCTCAACCTGAATGATCAAATGAGGGGGCCGGAGCCTTTGACTTCCCTGTGTGGAGCTCGGGGGTGAATGCGCCGCCAAGACTTATGTTGCATATTTGGGGGACCTTGTGTGTCCCGCCACGGCCCTATCCACGTCGAATCCGTGTCGAATCCGTGTCGGCCTCGTCGAATCCGCGTCGAATCCACGCCAGATCCGCGTCGAGTCCGCATCGAGCCCGCGCTGGGCACAAGAGACGACACCAATGTTTAGGACAGGCGGGGTCCCCCGAGGATGCAACGCAACCTTCCCTGTGTGGAGCTCGGGGGCGAACACGCCGCTGGAGCCTCGCGGGCGACGACACTTGGACGGCTGTCGACCGCTGCTTGCGTGTGAGCGGCCACCCCGCACCGCGCTGCTCGGTTCGCCGAACCCGTGGTCGCCGAGAGCGCGGCCCGAGCCGCAGTGGCCTTGGCCGCCCCGATACGCCACACGCAACACGTGGAGCATGGGCATGGAACTCGGCGGCGAGCGAGAGGTGGCAGCGAGAAGGGGAGGGCCTTCTCAGAGGGCGGCGGGACTTCTCGGAGACCCTCGCGCCCTCCGGGAAACTGTCTGCGTCCCCGGGGGAGGCCCAGACGACTTCTCACGAGAACCAGGGGGACCTCCGAGCCTTCTGAGAAGGCCGTCTCCTTCTCGCTTCCCCTCCTCGCTCGCCGCCGAGTACGGATACGGGACTCAGCACGCAGACTGAACACGTAGGTCTGACGCGATACGCTCGCGAAAGCGTGGACGGACCAACACGTCGAGCCAGCACGGAACGTATTGACATATGGACGTTTCGTGCGCAGCACGTGTTGCGTTTCACAATGGGCGCATCGAGGCAGTCAAGGTACAGTCAAAACGTATACTAAGGACGCGTGGTAAGGACGCAAGACCCTTGGAGGCTGAAGTTGGGATTTTTTGGGCGGCGGCGACCAGTGAAAACGGCAAAGGACGGGCCACAGAGGCAAGGACGCAAGTGGATGAAGGCGCGCGTCCTTACTAGGCGAGTTGACTGTAGTGGCAGAGGTCAATGTCGCGGTGCGGGCACCAGTGGCCAGCCTCGGTCGAATCTGCTGCTCCGGTGAGCCTCGCATGGCCTTCGCGGGGGGGCGCCGGCTGTCTCCGAGGCTGGAGATATGTTGCTCTGGCAGCTCCTTCGGGGCGGCGGCGCGACTGAGCATGGGCAGGGGGCGCCGTCCCAAGAACAGCTGCGCCGACGTTCGAGAATCCATAGTTCTTCCAGACCGTTTTCCCCTCCTCTGAAGGGGCCCTGGGACACACAAATAAATACACACTAATAAAAGGATTCCCCAGATTTTCCCATACTTTCTTGGTTTTTGTCTTCCCCCCCCACTTCCCATATTTTCCTATATTTTCTGGGGAATCGACGATTAATTGTGTCTGCGTGCTTTTTCCCATCCTGATCCTCCCCCCTCCCATCACCATCCCTGCCAGCCCCGGTCCGACACGTCCCCCGTCCCTCCCGCCCCACCTCCATCGGTCCTCCTCCTGACCGGCGCCGTCCTCCTCCTGGCACTCGACCGAAGACATTCAGCGCAAGCCCAGGCCATCACCTTCTTCTGTTTCTATTAGATCCTCCTCCTCCTCCTCCTCCTCCTGCTCCTCCTCCTCCTCCTCCGCCTCCTCCTCCTCCTCCTCCCCATCTCAGTCTTCTTCGTCGTCGCCCTCACCGTCGTCGTCGCTGGCGGCGTCGGCGACGTCGGCGTCGCCGTTGGCGTCGTCGGCGGCGTCGGCGCTGCCGTCGACCCGATGGCCCCCGGGCTGCCCGAGGCAGCGGCCGCCGCCACCGGGCAGGATCCAGACGTTGCTGCCGGCGGGCGGGGCCCCGCCCATCATGTTGCCGACCTGTGGCCGCCAGTCGGGGAGGAGGAGGAGGAGGAGGAGGAGGAGGAGGAGGAGGAGGAGAGGAGGAGGAGGAGGAGGAGGAGGAGGAGGAGGGCCAGCTGGTCCCTTAGCATCTCGTCTCCAAGGGTTCTGGAGCACACTCTTCCTAGCAACCCCCCCTCCCCCCGCGTCGCGAAGCATAACAATCGTGACGCGGGGGGATCTTGTGCGCTGCTCTGGGCCTAGCCGGGGGCCCTCGCCAGGGGGCTCGGGAGCGTCAGAGAACGAGAACGGCTCGGGATGGAAGGCCGGTCCCCGGGAAGGGGTCCAGGCTCCTAGGGGGTCAGGTCACAAAAGAAAGGCGGGTCTAAAGAACCTGGGGGTCACAAACAAGTCACAAAACAAGGGGTCCAGGCTCCTGGGGGTCAGAGAACGGCTCGGGTCGGAACGCCGGTCCACGGAAAGGGGTCCAGGCTCCTGGGGGTCAGTCAAGTCACAAAAAAAAGGTCCTGGCGTCTGGGGGGTCTGGGTTCCTCGAGGCCCCCCGTGAGGGATGCCGGGCCCCCGAGGCCGGTGGAGCATCGTGGCCGCCCCTCGCGGTCCCCCAGGCCCTCCACCGGGCCCCCCCTCCCCCTCCCCCCTCCCCTGGGGCCTCCCACCCCGACCTTCCAGAGTGCTAAAAATTAGCACTCCAGACCTATAAACCTATCTGGACTGCCTCAAACCTCGACAGGAATGAGGACGTCCATGCCCTGGTGCTATGTTTAGCCCTCCTGGCAGGTCAGGGCAGGGGGGGCATCTCGTGGACGGGAAACACACCCGCATCTGCGGCCTGGCAGGACGGGCTCCTCATGATGGGCTTGTTGTTCACCACCACCACCACCAGAATGTTGAGGAGGGAGGGGGTCCTCCTCCTCCTCCTCCTCCTCCTCCTCCTCCTCCTCGTCCTCCTCCTCCTCCTCCTCCTCCTCATCCTCCTCCTCCTCATCCTCCTCCTTCCCCCCTCAAACTGATGCTGGTGGTGGCGGAAAACAGGCCCATCACCTCAGCCGCGACTCCCTGGATGCGAGGCGGCCTTGCGCGGGTCCCCCGCGCGGAGCGAATCCACGCGGTCTCGTATCCAAGCGATCGCGCATCCACGGGAGGGCGAGGGCATGGATATGGACATGTTCGTCGTTTCTGGGCCGCGTGCGGGGACACGGCAGCCCGAGCATGCCACTGCGGAGTGCGCGCGCCGAGCCTGCCAGCCAGCCTGGGAGCCAGGACCGCCTCCGGCGCGGAGCCCCCGAGGGCCCCACCCATGCCCGAAGCATGGCACCTCGCTGGCGGCCCGCTCCCCCGCCGCGCGCGCAGTCTGCGCGCAAAGGGGGGCCGCATGCGGCGAGGAGCGCAGCGGCAGGAGGCGGCCGCAGAGGGCGGGGAGAGCTTCCATCCTCGGAGCCCGCACGCCGCGGCGGCGGGCGGCCGAGGGCCAGCCTCCCGTGGCAGCGCACGGGAGCCTCCCGTGCCATCCTGCCGGCCCTTGCGAGCCGGTGCAATGCGCCGCGCATCGACGCGGCTCGTAGCGAATCGAGGCTCGATCGATGCCAATCTGCACGAAGCCTGTGTTCTTCGCCAAGCAATGACCAAACGCTGGCGTACGCCCGACGACAGAAAGGCAAGGGCAGACAGGGCCCCCATTGAGTTGCTAGCACACCTCACCAGTGACGAGCTCGCCGACATCGGTGCCCAGGAGCAGCAGCAGCAGCAGCGGGCCTGGCCGAACTCGGCCAGGATGAACTCGGCTGGCTGGTCTCGGCCAAGCTGCGCAAGCTCGGCCAAGCTGACTTCGGCCAGCGGTTCTGGCGGGCGGGGGCCCACCTGTGTGAGCGACGATATCTAGAGACATGTGTATATATGTATATATGTATATATGTATATATATATATACATATTCATATTCATATTCATATACATATACATATACATATACATATACATATACATATACATAAACATATACATACATGCATATATATATACATATATGCATGCCTATACACATATATATACACATATGTACATATGATATATAGATGTATGTGTGTATACACATCCACCGCCGCTGGCCAGGACCACCCCTGGCTCAGGAGCTGTGCATGCGCACCCCCCTGGCTTGGCCAGGGACAGACACGCACCGCTTCTGGGCCCAGGAGGCGCCGGGCCAGCGGCGGTGGAGATGTACGGATCTCGCCGCCCTGCTGTGATGAGCTCGCGGCAGTCGGAGCACACGGGCCGCAGCAGCAGGAGGGGGAGCCAGAGGCGGCAGTCGCGGCTCTCCCCGCCCAGCCTCCCACCCCTCCGCCCCAGGGTGGGCGGCCGGGAGGGCCTGCTGGGCGAGCTCGCGGCCGCCACCCAGCGTGGCGATGGCCTGCACGGGGGCCGGGTCCTCCTCCTCCTCCTCCTCGTCCTCCTCCTCCTCCTCCTCCTCCTCCTCCTCCTCTTCTACTTCTCCTCCTCCTCCTGGTTCCCCTCGTCCTTGCCCTCCTCCTCCCCCTCCTCCTCCTCCTCCTCCTCCTCGTTCTCCTCCTCCTCCTCCTCCTCCTCCTCCTCCTCCCCAGACCTCTGGCGTCGTGATTTCTGGAAGCTTTGATTTTTCGTGATTTCAGCACCCGAGAGCCGTTCCTGGGCCACCAGAACCGTCGACAGATGGCTCAGTACGGGAAGCCAGCCCCGAGTTAGGGGTTCAGATGTTCAGGGCCCCCAAAAACTGAACAGGTCACGACATCGGGGTCTGGTCCTTCCTGCATTATTGTCCCTCCTCTCTCCACCTAACTCCTCAGATCTCCTCGTTTGCTGCTGTTCCATGCCTCCTCGCTCCCTTCTGTCCTGCTCCTGCACCTTGCTCCTCTCAGCCTCCTCCCTCCTGGTCCCATCCTCCTATCCTCCCCTGCTCCACCTCCTTCTCTCCCTCCTCTTCCTTCCCCGCTCAGCACTGCCTCCTCCTCCTCCTCCTCCTCCTCCTCGTCCTCCTTCTTGCACTTGCTCATGGCTCATCCATCTCTCCTCCCCCTTACCACCCTGCTATTCTCCCCTCCTCTGCCCATCCCTTCCTCCTCCCTCTTGCGTCCTGCTCCTCTCCTGGCCAGCAAGCAGCCCCAAAACTACCACCTGGAGGTCGGTGTGCGGCACCCCCCTCCCCCCACAGGCTTCCGTGGAGGGAGTGAACCAGCCCAGGCTCTGAGGACACGCCTTGCGCGGCGGCGCTTCGCGGAGGAGGTACAAGGAGAAGGAGAACGACGACGACGACGACGACAACGACGACGACGACGAAGACGACGCCGACGGAGGCGGCGGCGGCGGCGGCGGC
>CAUYUJ010016896.1:215984-257812 GCA_963575745.1 Prorocentrum cordatum
GCGATCGCCTGAAGAAAGAGGCCCTGAAGTGGCAACCCTCGGCCAATCTCCAGGGTGCCCGTTGCTAAATAATTACCCGCTGCGGTGCCGCTGAGCCAACCGCCCCCGCACGCACCGGACCACGCTCGAGCAGCACAATTGAGCAAGGCCCGACCGCCCCGGCAATCCTATAGGCCTACCACGACATGTTCCTCGAACCCAGAAACATTCTAAAATTGAAAGCAATGCCCTTATAGCACGAGCCTGAGGGGCCAAAAAACAGGACGGCCTCGGCCAGAAAGGTCCGAGGACATCTCGCCGTGCAGACCACCAAACGTTCCCAGAACATCCTCTGGTGGGCCTACTACACGTCGTTCATTTCTAATCGTGCTCATTTCTAATCGTGCTCCTTTCTGCTTGCTCCTGGCCCCATGGTGGCCAGGAAGAGGCCCAGGACAGAACGATTAGACATGAACGGATCCTGGCTCCCCCAATGCATCCAATAACTGTCGAAGAATTAGAAACGAACCATGTGTAGAGGCACGCCCTGGACGCGTCGCCACTGCCCGCAACAACAACAACAACAACAACAATCATTTTACCCGAACGCTCAGTGTTCTCCCCAGTGCCAGGGTTTTCTTGCGACACCAGCCAATACCCCCACTTCGTGGGGGGGCCGTTCAAGCTCTACCAAATATCCAAACGACTCTTCGAGACCACCCACACCCAGCTTCCCGCCCTATGACGTTGGGACACTTCACTTCGTGGCGTGCGGACGACCCTGGCTACTACACTGGCGTGGGGTACACACCCACAGAGGTTGATCACATCTGTTACATATGATGTGGTACACGGTACACGTGAGATGGTACGCAGTGCCAAGATAGTTGGTCACATTTTTGGGGCAAATTCGTGGGGATGCGATTACAGAAGTACATGTGTTACACTGATGTTATACAGTCCCAAGGATGACGCATGCATTGCTCATAGACTCATGGCGCTATGATCCTAACTCTCAGTGCCCAACGCGCGCGTGCACAGCCAGACGGAGGGAGAGAAACACATGTATACAAGGTTCGTGACATACGCACGGTCCACCATGTTGTAAACGATCGCATGCACGGTAAGTTCTGAAATTATACGTATGTACAAGCAGACATGCGAGGGAGAAAGGGAGATGGCCATCGACAGTTCCAATACGGCTCCAAGGCGGAAGAGGGGGAGGAGGAGCAGGACAAGGAGGAAAGGAGAGAAGCGAGAAAGGAAGAACGCAGACGGCGCGGCTCTGGACACAAAGGGGTGCCATACTTTCTCCTGCTTTCGCAAACAGGTCCAGTCACACGTAGGGGTATACTCTCCTGCTCCTCCAGCTCCTTGGCGCTAGAAATACTGACCGTGCCAGTCACAACCCGATACTTGGCCCACCAAGTCTTGCACGCCTGGTGACTAGCATTGATACCCTTTGCCCGGAGCGCCTGATGCAAATAATACGCACTCTCGCAGTCGGCCAAGGGAGGCCGCGACAGCTCAGGGCCATACTGCTCGTGAAGGTCTTTCGCCGTCAAAGCCATGATCCAAGAACACAGGCGATACCTTGATCCGAGATGGCTACGGATATGTGCGTCAGCAGTCGGGGGCCTTCCTGGGGCCGCTTGGGGTCCTCTTGGGGAAGGGGGGAAGCCTCCTGGCGCGGTTTGGGGTCCACTTGAGAGCCTTTGGGGGGCTCCTTGGAACCATCTTGGGGCCTCTTGGGGGCTTATTGGACCCTCACGGCGGACTCTTGGGGCCTCTAGAACGCCTCCTGGGGCCATCTTGGGGGTCTCTTGGAGCCACCTTGGAGCCTCTCTGGAACCTCTTGGGGGCCTCTTGGAGTCCTCTTGAAGCCTCTTGGGACCATCTTGGGCGCCTCTTTGGGCCTCATGGACGCCTCTTGGGGCCATCTTGCGCGCCTGTTGGGGCCATCTTGGGTTTTAAAGATTCATCAAGAGACCGCGAATGGATTTCGAGATTTTTCGGATGAGAAAGTAGTGCGTTTTCATATGTTTTCTGAACATCGCATCTTGAAATTATTGAAAACCCATTGTGTTTGGCAGGATTTCGACATGCGCGCGCGGCGGCCGCGCGCATGTGCACTTCGTCTCATTTTTTGCAAGGGATGGTGGCCCTCGCAGGCGCGCAACCGTTGTTGGAGAAGTTCAAAGCACCTGAAGAAGTAGCACGCAAAGACCCTTTTGACAGAAATGTTTAAAAAGTGGTGTGTTTCCTATGAATCCGCAAGAGCGCGCGGAAGGACATTTTGACAATTTTTTCTTAAAAAACCATTGGGTTTTTGATGTTTTTATGTTAAAATCGCTACGAAACCTAAGGTTTTGGAAGGATTTCGTCTTGCGCGCACGAATGTCCACTTTACCTTATTTTTTGCAAGGGATTCTTGCAATTTGATCAAGTAAGAACAAGAATTTTCATTTTCTATTGTTTTTTGCAAGGGAAAACGAGCGTCAACAAAAAACCGGATCCGGAGCTCATCCACTTTTCTGAAGCTTTCGCGAAAAAATGATGAAAATGTAGCTGCGGCCTAGGCGCGGCGCAGAGGTCGCGCACCAGGGGTCCCAACAATAATAATTCTTTAGAAGGAATAATGTTCAACAACAACAACAACAACAACAAACAACAAACAACAAAACAACAAAACAACAATAACAACAACAACAACATCAACAACAACAGCAACAACAACAACAACAACACCAAATTGGGACGCCCGAAATGGGTACCGAACACATGGGTACAATGCCCAACCGCAAATGTTGCCCCAGACCACCAGCGGCCGCTGTTGGCCAGGCGGCCCCCTGTCTCGAATGGAACAGAGGCCGCGGCGGCGTGGACAGCGAATCCCGTGCAGAATGAACGGGAACTTCTGCTGGGCATTGTGCCCATTCTTTTTTATTTATTTCGGGCGTCCAGAATCGGGAGCGGCCAAGAGGGGGGTGTCCAAGAGGGGGGGGTGCAAATCATGACCGGCGGCATGTGCGCGGCCCAGCGGGGGGGCCAGGGACGTAATCAGATAAGAAGAGGCGCCGTGAAATCTGGGGAAATATCATGCCCCCCGCCATGATATCCACCCCCCCCTAGTCATCACCCCCCTCTTTTCCGCCCCCGACAGAACAACAGCCGGCCCCCTCGCCCCTCCGGTGGCCGCGCCCCCCCGCGCGCCTGCCGCCCAGCCGCCGCCCGGCCACGCCGGCGCGGCCCACGTCCTGCTGAGGTCGCCTCCCCGGGGCCCCCGGCGGCCGCGGCCCGCAACAAAAGTCCCCCCTCGACGCGCGCGCGCGCGCGGCGCGCACGGCGCGGACGCGCGCGCGCTGCCCGCCCCCAGCTCAAGCAGGAGATCGACTGCAGAAATGGCGTGCCTCCCAAACGTTGACTTTCCGGTCGATGCTGCGACGGGTGCGAGGCTCGCTCCGTGGATCTGCGAGCTATCTGCGTATGTGTGTTGGCAGATGTGCGAAGCGAGCCAGCGGCGGGGTAGATCGACCAGTGCAGCCTCGCGCCTCGAGGAGGAGCAGGAGGAGGAGGAGGAGGGGAAGGAGGAGGCGAAGGAGGAGGAGGAGGAGGAGGAGGAGGAGGAGGAGGAGGAGGAGGAGGAAGAGGAGGAGCAGGAGGAGGAGGAGGAGCAGGAGGAGGAGGAGAGGAGCAGGAGGAGGAGGAGGAGGGTGGAAGAAGAGGAGGGAGTGGAGGAGAAGCGGGTGGACGAGGAGGAGGAGGGGGAGGAGGAGGAGGAGGAGAAGGAGGAGGACGAGGAGGAGGAGGACGAGGAGGAGGAGGAGGAGGAGGACGACGACGACGAGGACGAGGAGGAGAAGGAGGAGGAGGAGGAGCAGGAGGAGGGGGTGGAGGAGGAGGAGGAGGAGAAGGAGGAGGAGGAGGTGGACCAGCGTGAGGATCAGACGCAGCAGTCGATTCTGTAGTCGATCCCCTACTCGTCAAAGGCACCGCCTCGGCGCCCACCGGCTCTCTCGCGGCGCCGGCGGCCCCCTCTGCGCGTGGCCTCTGGCGCCAGGGGCCCTCTCGGCCCTCTGGCTGTCTGCGGCCAGCCCGCGTGCGCCACTTGGGGCCGCCGGGCGCTGCTGCGCACCCAGCCGGGGAAGGGATCCCACGAGAAGGGGGCACGAGGGTACAACCCGACAGGGAGGCACGACGAGGAGATGCGAGGATGACGACTTGCCAGACCACCCCAGCCCAACCCGAAGGCCCAAACTTGGGGTGGTGTGGTTTTCAAGGTTCCCCGACCCCCCCCCACCACCACTGGAAATGGAGGGCACATCGGGGCCTTCGGGTTGGGTTGGCGTGGTTTGTGGGCGGTGAGTAAGGAGATACGCTAAGGATCATACGCTAAGGGCTAGGGAGATACGATACGATAAGGGGGCCCAGCCAACCCGTATACGAAGGACACACGATGATGATGCAAGGGCCCTGGCCACGTCGACATCCTTCGGGCGGGGCGCGGCCAGTGAAAGCGGCCAAAGATGAACCGAAGGAACGAAAGAAGGACGCAGGGATGACCTTGGAGAGATGCTCATCCTTGCTGTGCGGGTTGACTGTATGCGCGCCCCCTGGTGCTTTCGCGCCCGTCTGCGAGCTCAACAGCTTCCGTCCAAACGCCGCAAGCGACTCAAGCTCTGCCCCTTGTAGTCCATTCTCGAATGCCCGCTCAAACGTGCCCCCAACTAGGCCTTCGGTTGCTGAGCCGTATAAGGCCATCCAGCATCTAATTACGGCAGGTTCGCGTCGTGTCGACTTCGGCGTTGGTTTCTGAAACCGCGGGGATCGTTCAACCTTGGACGATCGGCCGTTTCCGAAACGTCCAAATCGTTCCACATCGGAAGATTATGGGTCGCCCGCGGCGTTCAACGTTGAACGCTGCTGGCGGGGTCGCCGCCAGTCGACACGACACGAACCTACCGCACAAAGAGTATCAACATGTTCCTCTAGTGAAGTATCTGAAATCGCAAACAATCGAATGCGGAGTTCGTGGCTCCTGCTGGAACTTCTGTCCTCCGCGCTTCTTCATCCTGCATTAGCCCTGGGTCTCTCTGGTCGCTGCCCAGGCTGCTGGTTAGGGCTGGCGTGCAACGGCCTGTGTCTGCCTTGGGGTAAATCTTAGTGGTTTGATCCTCGCGGCGACGGATGTATACAGCCGCAATGCCACTTCCTACTGGTGTTCCCCCTGAGCCATGATACCGCTGCTCGTTTACTCTCCTGCTGTGCCAGCTGCACCTCGCCGCAGCATCGGGATCTAACAAACCAGCTTCCATGAACCCGACCTGTAAGCGAAAGGCTCTTCAGTGGAACGGCAAGTACCAGGTGGCCCTATTTGGAGTGCGAGCTTGGATAAGCAGCGGAAAGAACAGTTTCCACAAGGGGAGCGAATTGCGCAGCTGCAGCTCTGCTCTGTACGGGGGGGGGGGCTGGGGGGGCTCTACGGGCGCGAGGGTCAGGTCGGGCGTGCCCCCCTACAGGGGGATTTTGGGCGACAGGTTGGAAATACCCCAAACATATCCCAAACATACTCAAAACTAGTAACACAAAAATCGTCCCAGGACTATGTTCTAACCATTCTTGAATACCCCTCCTGCCAAGGGACAGGCCCGACACTGCCCCGAATTCCCGAATTCCCGTGGGGGGCGGGGGGCGACGGACCGGGCCAGGTTCAGTCGGGGATACCATGACATTCGGAGCTCCTGAACGAAGTGAACCCCACCCTCCCCCTCAGAAATCGTGGGGAGTAGGGGTAGGGTTCGCACGTGGCCCCCTATTTAGTAAACCTCCTTTTCGTGGAAACGGCCTAGGACCGAAACCGACGGGCCTTCGGAGGCTCTCGGCGGCCCCTGATCTCCAGCGTGGGGTCCCCCCAAAAACTGCGGGGGGCAGAGGTCGGGCTGGGCGAAAGGGGGGAATAGCAAAAGGGGGGTTTGGGAATCAGCTCACGTGGCTGATTCTCCCGGCGCCTCCTGGCGCCGTGAGGCGCCCATGTCTCGAGGAATGGGCCCTGCGGCGGGGCCGAAACCAGCTGCATGCAGCAGATTTCGTACCCCCCCTTTCCCTGTCCCCCCCTTTCGTCCGGCCCGAGCAAAGAGCATCGGTGCCGCTGCTCACCGGACCTCTCTGAAGGGGCACTGGGACACACAAATGAGTAGACACAAATCACCAGATTCCCAATATTCAGGGTGTTCGCATTCAACCCGGAGATGTTACCGGCGCGGGTCAGCGCAGGTCAACGCAGGTCAGCGCGGATCCGCGCAGATCAGCGCAGGTCAGCGCAGGTCACGCGCTCCTCAGAAGCGCTGGTCAGCGCAGGTCAGCACAGGTCAGCGCGGGTCAGCGCAGGTCAGCGCAGGTCAACGGGGTCAGCGCAGGTCAGGCCAGTCAGCGCAGGTCAGCGCAGGTCAGCGCAGGTCAGCGCAGGTCAGGCCAGTCAGCGCAGGTCAGCGCAGGTCAGCGCAGGTTAGCGCAGCTCAGATTGTGCCCTGTCCTCCCTGTCCGAGACCCGTGCCGTCCTGCGTCGTTCTGTGAGGACCTGCGCTGACCTGCGCTGACTTGCGCTGACTTGTGCTGACCTGATCCACAGAGGTCCCGGGACGTTTCACAGAGGCCTCTACAAATACTGCTACTACTACTACTGCTACTGCTACTGCTACTGCTACTACTACTGCTACTACTGCTACTACGCCGGCGCTTGCGAGAGGGCAGAGTCAGCTGCGCAAGAGGCGGCGAACACCGACATAGGCAAGGAACTTCTCAGCACAGCACAGGCTTTCTTTGCACGCGACGAAATGCGCATAGAAAGTTTCTACCGTGGAGTGGAGGGTCCTACTGCCTGCTAGGAGGGGGGCAGAGAAATTCTTCATTCGCGTGCCTGTAACGGTCGTTACCTCAACGCTCCCCCCTCCCTCGTGCGTTTGGTAACGACCGCTGCATCAGGCGAGTGAATAATGACTTGTGGGAAGGCCGTGTGACGAGAACGGTCGACTACATGCTCACGTCGCGTTGCAGCAGACGGCAGCATGGGAGCCCTTCGTCGGGAGGGCGGCTGAAACAGCCAGGTCAAAGGCCAAGGGGGGCAGCACCTTCAGCGAGCGAGCGTCCGTCGCCATGAAGTGGTACACTTACAAAGGAGTCTGCGCCGACTGGGATATGAGTCCAGTGGTTTTTGATGACTCCAAGAGTACTCTGTCGCAAATCGTGAAGTGTAGCCCTTCAGCATCCTCGGCATTTTTCACGCCTTTCATCTACATCTTTCTGCTGGCGATGCCTGGCTCGGATGAATACCACGCTGAACTTGTATCGCGGCTAGAGAAATCCTGGAACACTTTTTATGGGGTCGCCATGGTGGTAAATGCTTTACTGAACCTTGACCTGGCCACCACAGGAATCTCCAAAACCAAACCGTTCCTCTATGGCTTTTGGGCTGCGTTCTTATTATTCAGCCCTTTTGGCGAGGCTATCACTGCTCTACACTGCGCTGGCGAGCCGGAGGTCTTACGCAGTCCCATCGTTCGATTACAACGATTATGTTTCAAGCTCTGTGAGTTGAGAAAGGTGTCGAATCTATGCAAGTTGCTGTCGCCTTTTTCAGTGGTTGCTTTGTGATACATCCGATTTTGTTTGATCCTGGCGCGGCGGGTCGTTTGATTTTGGTTTTCTGTTTTGGTCCATTGTTGTCCCCTGGAGGGCGAGAAATGAGGCCGAACGCGGCCTGAGGAAGGGGACAAGGGGCGAGGCTGGCTCCAAGATGGCTCAAGATGGCCTCAGGGGTCCAAGAGGCCCCGAGAAGGCCCCAAGAGGGCCCCAAGACAGACCTAGTTAGGATCACCCGGAAGGCCTCTGCGGGGTGATTCTAATTGGGGCTCTCTTGCCCTCTCGGGGGCCTCTTGGGGCCGAAGCTGGCCGTAAAGAGCGCTCCAGATGGCCTCCAGACGACGTCAAGAGCGCCTTAAGAGGTGCCCAAGAGGGCTCCACGAGGGCTCCAAGACGGACCCAATTAGGATCACCCGGAAGGCCTCTGCCGGGTGATCCTAGTTGGGGCTCTCTTGGGGCTCTCTCGAGGCCTTTTGGGGCCGAAGCTGGCCGTAAAGAGAGGCCAAGATGGCCTCCAGACGCCTCCAAGAGGGCCTGAAGAGGCCTCCAAGAGGGCTCCAAGAGGGCCGAAGATGGCCCCAATATGGCCCAACATGGCCCTAAGATCGCCTCAAGACGCCTCCACGAGGGGCCTCTAGAGGGTCCCAAGAGGGCCCCAAAACGGACTCAATTTGGATCCCAATTAGGAGTTCAAGGGTGCGGCACGCCCAGGTCTCGGCGGCAGGGAGAGGGCGGGTTTCGAAGCTTGTGGCACACGCCGTTCAGAACTATCGAAAGTCGGATCTTGTGGCTGGAGAGTGTGAAGCAAGAGCACGAGCTCGCGTGGCCATTCTTTCGCAAGCACGCCGACGACGACGACGCGCCTGAAGAGGAGGTGCGCAAGTCTGCTTGGGTGCAGCGAGTGTTGGGCGAGTTGTCAGCCCATGCGGAATCGCGGGGTCAGGAAGAAGAGGGCGGACCGAGCGCCCAGGTGGGTATTGTTGTGGATTCACATTCCAACGGGTGCTGGTCGTAGTAGTAGAAGTAGTAGTAGTAGTAGTAGTAGTAGTAGTAGTAGTAGTAGTAGTAGTAGTAGTAGTAGTCGCAAACGTACTCGTGGTCGTGATAGTAGCGGTGCTAGTATGAGTCGTGGTCGTAGACGTAGTAGTCGTAGTCGGAGTAGTAGTAGTAGTAGTGGTAGTGTAGTAGTGTAGAGTAGTAGTAGTAGTAGTAGTAGTAGTCGTAGTCGTAGTAGTGCGTAGTCGTGTCGTAGTAGTAGTCGTAGTCGGAGTAGTAGTAGTAGTGGTAGTAGTAGTAGTAGTAGTAGTAGTAGTCGTAGTAGTAGTAGTAGTAGTAGTAGTAGTAGTAGTAGTAGTAGTAGTAGTAGTAGTAGTAGTAGTAGTAGTAGTAGTAGTAGTAGTAGTAGTAGTAGTAGTAGTAGTAGTAGTAGTAGTAGTAGTAGTAGTCGCAAACGTACTCGTGGTCGTGATAGTAGCGGTGCTAGTATGAGTCGTGGTCGTAGACGTAGTAGTCGTAGTCGGAGTAGTAGTAGTAGTGGTGGTAGTAGTAGTAGTAGTAGTAGTAGTAGTAGTAGTAGTAGTAGTAGTAGTAGTAGTAGTAGTAGTAGTAGTAGTAGTAGTAGTAGTAGTAGTAGTAGTAGTAGTAGTAGTAGTAGTAGTAGTCAGTAGTAGTAGTAGTAGTAGTAGTAGTAGTAGTAGTAGTAGTAGTAGTAGTAGTAGTAGTAGTAGTAGTAGTAGTAGTAGTAGTAGTAGTAGTAGTAATAGTAGTAGTAGTAGTAGTAGCAGTAGTAGTAGTAGTAGCAGTAGCAGTAGCAGTAGCAGTAGTAGTAGCAGTAGTAGTAGTAGCAGTAGTAGTAGAGGCCTCTGTGAAACGTCCCGGGACCTCTGTGGATCAGGTCAGCGCGGGTCAGCGCAAGTCAGCGCAGGTCAGCGCAGGTCCTCACAGAACGACGCAGGACGGCACGGGTCTCGGACAGGGAGGACAGGGCACAATCTGAGCTGCGCTAACCTGCGCTGACCTGCGCTGACCTGCGCTGACTGGCCTGACCTGCGCTGACCTGCGCTGACCTGCGCTGACCTGCGCTGACTGGCCTGACCTGCGCTGACCCCGTTGACCTGCGCTGACCTGCGCTGACCCGCGCCGGTAACATTTGAAAGCCGTTTCCGGATACAATGCCAATATTTCTCTGTATTCTTAGGGATTCACCATATTTTCAAATATGTTTGAAGTTTTTGTCTCCCCCCCCACTTCCCATATTTTCCCATACCTTCTGGGGACTCGACGATTCACTGTGTCCGTCTGTTTTTGCCCCTCCAGACTCTCCTGGGGCGCCTCCCGACCAGAAGTGCCTCGGAGGGAGAGGCCCGCCGTGGCGACGCGGGCCAGCTCTAGGACGAGCCGCGCCGTCGGCACAGGCTCCCCTCCCCCGGAAGCTGCGGGGGGTGCGGCCGGCCTCCAGGCTCTGCACCCTGCTGCCTCTGCACTCTGCGGCTGCTGCTGCTCCTCCTCCTGCTCTCCCCCCCCTCGCTGCTTTCCAGCATCGCACCGCGATGGAGCCCATTCCACTCCCCCTGCTGCTCTCCTCTCCTCTCCCTGGCTACGGGGCGACCCCTGGCGCAGGAGAGCAAGCAACAAAAAGTGCGAGCACCCTCTGGCGCTCGATCTGTGCCCAATCGCCCGACAAAAAAGCAAGCGCAGGCCGTCCCACGTCGGTTCCCACGCGCTGGCAGCGTGCGCGGGGAGTCCTGGCCATCGCTCGGACGTCCATTCCCTATGTTTTTTTGGGGTTCCGTGCGTAGTTTTGTCGCCAAGTTATCAAGAATGTTCCTCGATGGTCCTCGCCGAAAAAAAAACGCACACGTCCGAGCGATGCCAAGAGTCGGGGACCACGGGCAGCAGCGGGAGGTGGAACGTTCCGCACACGTGCTCAAGCCAGCGCGCTGGGGTGAGAGGAGGAAGGTCCGAGAGGCAGGAAGGAGCCACTCCCTCGGCCGCTGACTCCCACAGGGGCGGCCAGAAGGTCCCCCCGCTCGCCCAGGGCCTGAATCTGGAGAAATTCGACCAGAGGCCATCGCCCTTGCCAGAGGACCACGTGCTGCACCACATGCGGCCATTTCTTCCAATGTGTGTCGAGAAGGGCCGCCTGCCAGGCAGCCGGGGGACGCATCGCCTGGAGTTGGCTTCCAGTTCTCGTCGCAGGAGCCGATGTGCGTGGCCTGCGCGTTTACGCCGCCAAGCTTCAAGTCCTGGATGGGAGCAGCAGAAGTCGAGGATACGAAGCGATGGTGTCGTGGGGAAGAGAACGGCAGGGGTGCTAAACGCAGAAGCGAACATTCCCTTGCGAATCTCGCATGCCCGATGGAGAAGAAAGAGGGGCTTTGCGACTTCGCGTTCGAAGCTAAGGTGCGTGCCATCGGGATGACACCACAATTTCGTTGCTCCCAGCACTAATCCGTATAGACCGTGCCAGCGATGAGACATCTGAAATGAGGGAGCCACTCCAGCCCGCTCCCATAACGAGGACGGATGGAAAGGATACAAGACCCTTGCGCGTCAACAGTGACGCAGACACGGTGGCGCTCGCGCCGAGGAAACGGCGCAGAGAACGTGCCGAACAGGCCAGGACGCGAGTGAGGTCATGCTGAAGCTTGGTGGCTGTACTCTCTCTCCCCCTGTGGCAGAGCAGTCGGGTCTTCCTCGAGCAGCGCCCAACCGCGACGCCCCAACATCACGCTGCTGCACATGCGGGCAGCACGCAGCTCAGCTTGCGGCGCGACGTCCTTGCGCAGGAGCACGTTCAGCGCCACCCAACCGGGCTGCACCGTTCCAGCCAGCTGGGGGCCGACGTACACGTCCTTGCCGGCCGGGCGGCGAGCAACACGTTCCATGGAGGCGCGGGAAGTGTCAGCCTGACCTTGGGCAAGAGCGAGACACGTCTCGACTGGTCCAGCCCACCGCCCCCAACCCCACTCTCCTCATGCCTCGCTGGCCCACTGCGGCGTGGTGAGGTGTGCACAACTGCCCAGAAACCCTCGCGTAGCGACCATGGATGCGAATGCAGAGAGAGAGAGAGAGAGAAAGAGAAGGAGAGACACAAAGAGAGAAAGAGAGAGAGAGAGAGAACCCCAAAAAAACACATCTTCTCCCGCACTGGACTCATCCTTCTCATCCTGGCCACGACGACCACATTCGAGAAACATCAAGAGACAAACGGGATTGACGGGCTGCCTCGTTCCTCAATCAAGGACCGACCCCCCATCCGCCCACGCACGCGCATCGGGGATCCACTGACCCGGGTCCATGCGAACCTGGGCCAGTCAGGTTTTGCAAGTTCCTGCGCGCTGCTGTGGCCCAGGTCAGCGCAGACCTGAGCTTTCAGGATCCTGCATAATCTGGCGCTCTGGCTGACCCCCGTTCGCATTGATCGGCGGCGAGCGAGGGGGGCAAGTGAGAAAGAGAAGGCCTTCTCAGAGGGCGGCGGGACTTCTCAGAAGCACTCGCACCTTCTGGGAGGTTTCTTATGTCTTCGGGGAAGTCTTACAACTTCTCAGAAGGCCAGGGAACTTCCGAGCCTTCTGAGAAGGCCTTTCCCCTTCTCACTTCCCCCCCGGGCTCGCCGCCGAATTGACCCCGTCTCAAGGCTCCCAAACACAGGGAGAAAGATGCTGACCAAGAACCTGCGGGGGCAGAGCCGGACGACGTCGACGACGGCGCCGAAGCGGAGGCGGGCAAGCCTTGTTGAACAGCACTTTCAGCTCGGCGCACTGGGCGAAGCCGAAGGGCTTCTCGGGGCCCGCTGGGCCCTGGATAAGTGGGGAGGGAAGAGCTCGAGAAGGGGATCGACTGCAGAATTGGTTTACCTCGAAACAATAACTTCCCCGTCGAATCTACAGCAACAAATACGTCGACTGCTCCGTAGACGTACGGAGCATCCTACGCATGTCTCCCGTGAACATCGAATTCTGGGGTAAGTCAAGCCTGTGGTCGATCCCCTGCTCGAGGAGCGCGGGGAAGCGGCTCCCCACTCCAGCAGCCGGGACTCGAGACTCGAGACGCGGTGAGGCCCGCGCACGACGACGACGACGACGACGACGACGACGACGACGACGACGACGAGCACGCCGAAGACGACGACGACGCCGACGACTTCGACGCCGACGGCGACGACGACGACGACGACGGCGACGACGACGGCGACGACGGCGACGACGACGGCACTACATCCCTGGCCGTCCATTCGCGCGGCCAGGAGCAGGAGTGGTGGCACGAGCGCCCTGGCCTCCCTCCGGCCGCCAGGAGGAGGCAAAAACGGGGAGGAGGGCCGGGAGGGACAGGATGAGGATGAAGGGGCCCTGGGACACACACACACATAAGTACACACAAATAAAAAGATTCCCCATATTTTCCCATATTTTTTCTGGGTCTTTGTCTTCCCCCCCACTTCCCATATTTTCCCATATTTTCTGGGGAATCGACGATTAATTGTGTCTGTGTGTTTTTTCCCCTCCTGAGAGGAGACTGCTTTTTTCGTGGAGGGGGAGGGGGCCGGAGGGAGGTGCAGAGGAGGGAGGGAGGAGGAATGGGGCCCTCGGAGGAAGGGGGAGGGGACAGGAGGAGAGGGAGCAGGGGACGAAGGAGGTGGCGGAGGAGGAGGGGCAGCCCGGCGCACAGAAGGGAAGCTGTTGAAGAAGAGGAGGCGCAAGTAGAGACGGATATATATATATATATATATATATATATATACATATATATATAGAGAGAGTGAATACGGTGATGGCATTGGATAAAGAAACCTTCGATCAGGAACCCAGGGACTGGAAGCCGGTGGAACTCCAATCGTGGACCGGCGATGGATATCATCGCCGCCCTCATCAGTTGAGGAAGCTTCAAGGGTCTGCAGCCTCCTGGGCACATTCCTTATCGAACGCCCCCACAGTAATTAGACTATGTGTAATCAAATTTTGATCTAGGGGAGGTGCCGGAAAGAGGGGCGGAGGAGAAGAGGTCGGAGGGTGGAGATGGATGAGGAGGATGGAGAAGAGCCGGAGGAGGAGGCGAAGGCGAACGGACGAGTAGGATGAGAAGGTGTTCAGGGTTAGGGGGTGGTCTGTTTCTAGACACCTCGGAGACGAAGCCCTTTTGGGAACGCCCTGCGTAGGGCTGTATCCGCTGCGGGTGCGTATATTATGAATCCGAGCACACTGCCTGTCTATCCTCCTCTCCCTGAATCTCCCAACCGTCGGACTCCTCGTCGTACGCCCTCGTCACTCTTATCTCTCCTCCTCTCCACCCTCATCGTCGCTGTCGTTGACGTCCTCGTCCTCCACCTCGCGCTCCCCGTCCCAGCTTTCCCTCCTCCGCGCCCCCCTTCCCCCTCCTCCGCCCTCCCATCCACCCCCTCCCGCTGCGTCGCTCTCCCGATCCCGCCCATCCACCGTCCGCACCCCCCTTCCCCATAATCCTCATCATGCGACTTCTCCCTCCCCCTCCTGATCCCCCTCTTCTTCCTCATCGTCCTCCGCCATCGCCTTCTCTTCCCCTCCCCACCCTCCCTGTCCTCGTCGACGTCGTCCGTCGCTGTCGTCGGCGCCGCTGGCGTCGGCGCCGTCGCAGCCGTCGCAACCGCCGCGGCCTTGAACCAGCCCCTCAACGCGTACATCTCGCCCTGCGAGGTGCAGTCAGCGGCCACGCGGATCATGGGCCGCTGCGCTTGCGGCAGGTCGCCCTGGCCGCGGCGGCATCCCAGCCCCGTGTGGTGATTTCCACGCGGGCGCTTAGCGCGCGGTCAGGTTCTGGCACGCCCCGGCTCTCAACATCAAAACAGCACACTCAAACGACAATGACAAGGACACACTCCGAGGGCCAAGAAGGAAAGCTTCACCAAAGGCCCCCTTTGTTCCTCACATCGCTCCTTCTGCTCCTCATTCAACTGCTCCTCACTCTTTTTCGTCTCTTTCTTCTTCTCTTCCATGTTCGACTCCTCCTCATCTTCCTCGTTTCCTCTGGGACCTTCTCCTCCTCATCATCCTTCTCAACATCATCCTCACCGCATCACCTGCGCCATCGTCATCGTTGCCTCCTCGTCCTCCTCGTCGTCCTCCTCCTCCTCCTCCTCCTCCTCCTCCTCATCATCATCATCATCCTCAACCGCCTGCTTCACCTCACCCGCGTCCTCCTGAGGGCTGTTTTGAAGCCTCCTCCACCTCCTCCTTCCGTCCGCTTGCGCCCCCCCCTCCCGCCGTTCGTCCTCGCCCCCGTCGTCCGCATCCTCAACTTCGACCTCCTCGGCGCAGTCCCACGGTACAAGTGCGCGCGCGCGTGTGTGTGTGTGTGTGTGTGTGAAATGTGTGTGTGGGTGTGCGTGTGCGTGTGCGTGTGCGAATGTGTCTGAATGTCTGTGAGTCTGTGTGTGTGTCCGCCCGCCCGCCGCCGCTGGGACTTGCCTGAGCGGGCCCGGCTTCCTCTCTCCCCGCCTGCGCCGGGCTTCCTCCCTCTGCCCCCGTGCACCGCGGCCGAAGTTGCATTTTATACGCCCCACTAATGCCACATCGCCGGAGCAGCAGCCTCTGCCCAGCCGCCGCCGCAAAAAGTGTGTGTATGTTGGGTGGTGTGTGAGTGTGTGTGTGTGTGCGTCTTGTGTGTGCGTGTGCGTGTGTGTGTGTGTGCGTGTGTGTGTGTGTCTTGTGTCTTGTGTCTTGTGTCTTGTGTCTTGTGTGTGTGCGTGTGCGTGTGAATGTGTGTGTGTGTCTGTGTGTGTGTCTCTGTGTGTGTGGGTCTTGTGTTTTGTGTGTGTGTGTGTCTGTGTGTGTGTCTGTGTGTGTGTGTCTCTCTGTGTGTGTGTGTCTGTGTGTGTGTGTGTGTGTGTGTGTGCGTGCGTGCGTGCGTGCGTGCGTGCGTGCGTGCGTGTGCGTGTGTGTGTATGTGTGTGTGTGTGTGTGTGTGTGTGTGTGTGTGTGTGTGTTGTGTGTGTGTGTGTGTGTGTGTGTGTGTGTGTGGGTGTGTGTGGGGGGGGTGTTGTGGGGTCTTGTGTCTTGTGTGTGTGTCTGTGTGTGTGTCTGTCTGGTGTGTCTGTGTTGTGTGTCTCTGTGTGCGGTGTGAATGTGGTGTGTGTGTGTGTGTGTGTGTGTGTGTGTGTGTGTGTGTGTGTGTGTGTGTGTGTGTGTGTGTGTTGTGTGTGTGTGTGTGTGTGTGTGTGTGTGTGTGTGTGTGTGGTGTGTGTGGGTCTTGTGTGTCGTGTGCGTGTCTGTGTCTGTGTGTCTGTGTGTGTGTTCTGTGTGTGTGTGTGTGTGTCTCTGTGTCTGTGTGTGTGTGTGTGGGGTGGGGGGGGGGGGGGGGGGGGGGGAGGGTCTTGTGTCTTGTGTGTCTGTGTGTGTGTCTGGTTGTGTGTGTGTCTGTGTGTGTGTGTCTCTGTGTGTGTGAGTGTGTGTGTGTGTGGGTGGGGGTCTTGTGTCTTGTGTGTGTCTGTGTGTGTCTGTGCGTGTGTGTCTGTGTGTCTGTGTGTGTGAGAGTGGGAGTGTGTGTGTGTGTCTGTGTGTGTGTGTCTGTGTGTGTCTGTGTGTGTGCGTGCCCCTGACTCGACGCCCGCGCCCCCTCCCTCCTCCGCAGGCGGCCGCCAAGCACCCGCGGGCCGCGGGCCTGCCCCCGCTGGGCCACTCCGCGGGCGAGGGGCCCGACAACTGCCGCGGACTCATCCGCTACTGCGTGCGATTGTGCCTCCTCCCTCCTGCCGCCTCCTTCGCGTCCCTCCTGCCTCCACCCTCCTCCTGCCTCCCTTAGGCCTCCCTCCCCCTCCTGCCTCCCTCCTCTCCTCCCTCCTGCCTGCCTCCTTCCTCCTGCCCTCTTCCTCCCTTCTCCCTCCCTCCTGGCTCCTTCCTACTCCTGCCTCCTCCCTCCTCCTGCCTCCCTCGAATGGGTAAGGCAAGGGAGCGAGGCAGGGGGGTGGAGCAGTGGGGGGGGGGGCGAGAGGGTAGGTCGGGGGTGGCAAGGGGAGGGGATGGTGGTCAGAGGGGGGCGGGGAGGAGGGTTTGAGGAGTGAGCGAGTCTGGGGCGAGCGGAGGGGAGGGAAGCGAGACCGAGCTCCTCTTGGCCATCACTCTCCTCTTCCCGCCTCTCTGTCCCCTGGCCCTGCCTCCCGACCCCCGACAGGCACCCGTGGCGGGACGGGGCGCAGAGGGAGGCCGCCGTCGTCGCCGCCAGCGTCGGCCCAGATTTCCCGTCGTCGCGCGGTTCACGGCGGCGTGGGCCACCGCGGCACTCGGCCCGAAAACAACACGGGCCCCTGGGGCAGCCAGTGGGCTCCCAGACGAGGCTCCCGAGGGGCTACCAGAAGAGGCCCCACGGAACAGAGAGGCCCCGGGACGGCCCCCCCGGGGCGGCCCCCGGAAGCCGAGCCCCGGGAGGGGCTCCCGGAGTGTAGGCCATCAGCGCGTAAAGCGGCATCGCGTAAAGCAAACCATCAGTGCGTAAAGGCCCAAGACCGTCAGTGCGTAAAGCGCGCGACGAATGGTGTTCAAAGGATGCGCTATGCAATGACATAGCATACGCAGACGAAGTATGTGATGTCAGCCGCTAAGCATATTACGCACGTAAGCACACTACGCACGTAAGAATGCCACGCGCACGCACGTAAACTCAAGGCAGTACGCAGGAAACGCACAATGCGGAAACTAGACATGGTAGTTTCCAAATTGTGGGGTCTGGCGCCACAGGCGCCACATTACACAGCCACAAGCGCCACATTTCACGGCCGCAGCCGCCGCATTCCACAGCAACATGCGCCACAATTCACAGCCACATGCGCCACATTTCACAGCCGCAGGCGCCACATTTCACAGCCGAGCGCGCCGCAGTTCGCAACCGCAGGCGCGTTACAGCCGCGGGCGCCACATTTCACAGCCACAGACGCCGCGTTTCACAGCTGCAGGCGCCACATTTCACAGCCGCAGGCGCCGCGCATTTCACAGCCACAGGCGCCGCATTTGACAGCCGCAGGCGCCGCGCTTCACATCCACAGGCGCCGCGTGCCGCAGCCGCAGGCGCCGCGCGTCACAGCCGCGGGCGCAGCAGTTCACTGCCACTGACGCCGCATTTCGCAGCCACGGGCGCCGCATTTCACAAACGCAGGCGCCGCGCGCCACAGCCACAGGCGCCGCGCGTCGCAGCCGCAGGCGCCACATGTCACAGCCACGGGAGCCACATTTCACAGCCACAGACGCCGCGTTTCACAGCCGCGGGTGCCGCATTTCACAGACGCAGGCGCTACATGTCACAGCCGCAGGCGCCGCGTGTCGCAGCCGCAGGCGCCACGTGTCACAGCCGCGGGCGCCACATTTCACAGCCACAGACGCCATATTTCACAGCCGCGGGTGCCGCACTTCACAGACGCAGGCGCCACATGTCACAGCCACAGGCGCCACATGTCGCAGCCACAGGCGCCGCGTGCCACAGCCACGGGCGCCGCGCTTCACAGCCGCAGGCGCCGCATTTCACAGCCACAGGCGCCACATGTCGCAGCCGCAGGCGCCGCGCGCCACAGCCACGGGCGCCGCATTTCACAGCCGCAGACGCCACATTTCACAGCCATGGGTGCCGCAGTTCACAGACGCAGGCGCCGCGCGTCACTGCCGCAGGCGCCGCATATCGCAGCCACAGGCGCCGCGCGTCACGGCCGCGGGCGCCGCATTTCACTGCCGCAGGCGCCGCATTTCACAGCCGCGGGTGCTACATTTCACAGACGCAGGCGCCACGTGTCACAGCCACAGGCGCCGCGCGTCGCAGCCGCAGGCGCCGCGCGCCACAGCCGCGGGCGCCACATTTCACAGCCACAAGCGCCACGTTTCGCAGCCATGGGCGCCGCGCTTCACAGACGCAGGCACCGCGCGTCACAGCCACAGGCAGTTTGCGTTCGTCGGCGTCTTCAGATTTGAGGCGTCGCGTAACTCTGGATACGTCGTCTGTCCTCCAATCTTCTTTGCCGCCGGTGCCTTCCTGAGTCTGCGCGTCGGTTTGCTTTCGTTTCGGAACGCCTGCGTCTGCTCGTTGCGCGCGAACTGGTGGCGGGTCGCCCACCTCCCGCGGGCGCCGCATTTCACAGCCGCAGACGCCGCATTTCACAGCCGCGGGCGCCGCATTTCACAGACGCAGGCGCCACATGTCACAGCCACAAGCGCCACGCGTCGCAGCTGCAGGTTCCGCGCGTCACAGCCACGGGCGCCGCATTTCACAGCCGCAGACGCCGCATTTCACAGCCGCGGGCGCCGCACTTCACAGACGCAGGCGCCACGTGTCACAGCCACAGGCGCCACATGTCGCAGCCGCAGGCGCCACATGTCGCAGCCGCGGGCGCCACATGCCACAGCCACAGACGCCGCATTTCACAGCCACGGGTGCCACATTTCACAGACGCAGGCGCCACGTGTCGCAGCCGCAGGCGCCGCATGTCGCAGCCGCAGGCGCCGCGCGCCACAGCCGCGGGCGCCATATTTCACAGCCACAGACGCCGCATTTCACAGCCACGGGCGCCACATTTCACAGACGCAGGCGCCGCGCGTCACAGCCGCAGGCGCCACGTGTCGCAGCCGCACGCGCCACATGTCACAGCCACGTTCGCCGCATTTCACAGCCGCAGACGCCGCATGTCACAGCCACGGGTGCCGCATTTGACAGACGCAGGCGCCACATGTCACAGCCGCAGGCGCCACGTGTCGCAGCCACAGGCGCTACGTGTCACAGCCACGGGCGCCACATTTCACAACCACAGACGCCGCATGTCACAGCCACAGACGCCGCATTTCACAGCCACGGGTGCCACATTTCACAGACGCAGGCGCCACGTGTCACAGCCGCAGGCGCCGCATGTCGCAGCCGCAGGCGCCGCGCGCCACAGCCGCGGGCGCCGCGTTTCACAGCCGCAGACGCCGCGTTGCACAGCCGCGGGCGCCTCATTTCACAGACGCAGGCGCCACATGTCACAGCCACAGGCGCCGCGCGTCGCAGCCACAGGCGCCGCGTGACACAGCCGCGGGCGCCACGCTTCACCGCCGCAGGCGCCGCAGTTCACAGCCACGGGCGCCGCATTTCACAGACGCAGGCGCCACGTGTCACAGCCGCAGGCGCCGCATGTCGCAGCCACGGGCGCCGCGCGCCACAGCCGCGGGCGCCGCGCGTCACAGACGCAGACGCCGCATGTCACAGCCGCGGGCGCCACATTTCACAGACGCAGGCGCCGCGCGCCACAGCCACAGGCACCGCGCGTCGCAGCCGCAGGCGCCGCGCGCCACAGCCAGGGGCGCCACATTTCACCGCCACAGACGCCGCATTTCACAGCCGAGGGTGCCGCTGCTCACACATGCAGGCGCCACGTGTCGCAGCCGCAGGCGCCGCATGTCGCAGCCACAGGCGCCGCGCCTCACAGCCACGGACGCCGCATTTCACAACCACAGACGCCACGTTTCACAGCCGCGGGTGCCACATTTCACAGACGCAGGCGCCGCGCGTCACAGCCGCAGGCGTCGCAGCCACGCGCGCCACGTGTCGCAGCCGCGGGCGCCGCGCTTTACAGCCGCAGACGCCGCGTTTCACAGCCGCGGGCGCCGCATTTCGCAGACGCAGGCGCCGCGCGTCACAGCCGCAGGCGCCACAAGTCGCAGCCACAGGAACCACATGTCACAGCCACAGGCGCCGCATTTCGCAGCCGCAAACGCCGCGTTTCACAGCCGCGGGCGCCGCATGTCACAGACGCAGGCGCCACGTGCCACAGCCGCGGGCGCCACGCGTCGCAGCCGCAGGCGCCGCGAGCCCCATTCACGGGCGCCACGCTTCACAGCCGCAGGCGCCACGTGTCACAGCCGCGGGCGCCGCATTTCACAGACGCAGGCGCCATGCGTCACAGCCGCAGGCGCCACATGTCGCAGCCGCAGGCGCCGCGCGCCACAGCCGCGGGCGCCGCATTTCACAGCCGCAGACGCCGCGTTTCACAGCCGCGGGCGCCACATTTCACAGACGCAGGCGCCGCATGTCACAGCCACAGGCGCCACGCGTCGCAGCCGCAGGCGCCACGTGCCACAGACACGGGCGCCACATTTCACAGCCGCAGACGCAGCATATCACGGCCACGGGCGCCGCATCTCACAGGCGCAGGCGCCACATGTCACAGCCGCAGGCGCCGCGCGTCGCAGCCGCAGGCGCCGCGCGCCACAGCCGCGGGCGCCACATTTCACAGCCGCAGACGCCACATTTCATAGCCGCGGGTGCCACATTTCACAGACGCAGGCGCCACGTGTCACAGCCACGGGCGCTACATTTCACCGCCGCAGGCGCCGCATTTCACAGCCACGGGCGCCGCTTCTCACAGACGCAGGCGCCACATGTCACAGCCGCAGGCGCCGCGCGTCGCAGCCACAGGCGCCGCGCGCCACAGCCGCGGGCGCCGCGTGTCACAGCCGCAGACGCCACATTTCACAGCCGCAGACGCCGCATTTCACAGCCATGGGTGCCACACTTCACAGGCGCAGGCGCCACATGTCACAACCGCAGGCGCCGCGTGTCGCAGCCACAGGCGCCGCGCGCCACAGCCGCGGGCGCCACATTTCACGGCCGCAGACGCCGCATTTCACAGCCACGGTCGCCGCATTTCACAGACGCAGGCGCCGCATGTCACAGCCACAGGCGCCGCGCGTCGCAGCCGCAGGCGCCGCGTGTCACAGCCGCGGGCGCCACATTTCACAGCCACAGACGCCGCGTTTCACAGCCGCGGGCGCCGCATTTCACAGACGCAGGCGCCGCGCGCCACAGCCGCAGGCGCCGCGCGTCGCAGCCGCAGGCGCCACATGTCACAGCCGCGGGCGCCGCATTTCACAGCCGCAGACGCCGCGTTCCACGGCCGCGGATGCCGCATTTCACAGACGCAGGCGCCACATGTCACAGCCACAGGCGCCGCATGTCGAAACCAGAGGCGCCGCGTGCCACAGCCGCGGGCGCCGCATTTCACAGCCGCAGACGCCGCATGTCACAGCCACGGGCGCCACATTTCACAGGCACAGGCGCCGCGCGTCACAGCCGCAGGCGCCGCGCGGCGCAGCCACCGGCGCCACGTGTCACAGCCGCGGGCGCCGCATTTCACCGACGCAGGCGCCGCATTTCACAACCGCGGGTGCCACATTTCACTGACACAGGCGCCGCGTGTCACAGCCGCAGGCGCCACGCGTCGCAGCCGCAGGCGCCGCACGCCACAGCCGCGGGCGCCGCATTTCGCAGCCGCAGACGCCGCATGTCACAGCCACGGGTGCCGCATTTGACAGACGCAGGCGCCACATGTCACAGCCGCAGGCGCCACATGTCGCAGCCACAGGCGCCGCGCGCCACAGCCACGGGCGCCACATTTCACGGCCACAGACGCCGCATTTCACAGCCACGGTCGCCGCATTTCACAAGCGCAGGCGCCGCGTGTCACAGCCGCAGGCGCCGCGCGTCGCAGCCGCAGGCGCCGCGTGTCACCGCCGCGGGCGCCACATTTCACAGCCGCAGACGCCGCGTTCCACAGCCGCGGGCGCCGCGTGAATTCGCAGACGCAGGCGCCGCATGTCACAGCCACAGGCGCCACGTGTCGCAGCCGCAGGCGCCGCGCGTCACAGCCGCGGGCGCCGCATTACACACCCGCGGACGCCGCATTTCACAGGCGCGGGCGCCGAATTTCACAAACGCAGGCGCCGCGCGCCGCAGCCGCAGGCGCCGCGCGTCGCAGCCGCAGGCGCCGCGCGCCACAGCCACGGGCGCCACGCTTCACAGCCGCAGGCGCCGCATTTCACAGCCACGGGTGCCACATTTCACAGGCGCAGGCGCCGCATGTCACGGCCGCAGGCGCCACGCGTCGCAGCCGCAGGCGCCGCGCGTCGCAGCCGCGGGCGCCGCATTTCACAACCGCAGACGCCACATGTCACAGCCGCGGGTGCCACATTTCACAGACGCAGGCGCAGCGTGTCGCAGCCGCGGGCGCCGCGCGTCGCAGCCGCAGGCGCCGCGCGCCACAGCCGCGGGCGCCGCGTTTCACAGCCGCAGACGCCACATTTCGCAGCCGCGGGTGCCACATTTCACAGACGCAGGCGCCACATGTCACAGCCACATGCGCCAAATGTCGCAGCCACAGGCGCCGCATGTCACAGCCGCGGGCGCCGCATTTCACAGCCACAGACGCCGCATTTCACAGCCGCGGGCGCCGCATTTCACGGACGCAGGCGCCGCGTGCCACAGCCGCAGGCGCCACGTGTCGCAGCCGCAGGCGCCGCGCGCCACAGCCACGAGCGCCGCGCTTCGCAGCCGCAGACGCCGCATTTCACAGCCGCGGGCGCCGCATTTGACAGGCGCAGGCGCCGCGCGTCACAGCTGCAGGCGCCGCGTGCCGCAGCCGCAGGCGCCGCGCGTCACAGCCACGGACGCCGCATTTCACAGCCGCAGACGCCACAGTTCACAGCCACGGGCGCCACATCTCACAGACGCAGGCGCCACGCGCCACAGCCACAGGCGCCGCGCATCGCAGCCACAGGCGCCACATGTGACAGCCGCGGGCGCCGCGCTTCACAGCCGCAGACGCCTCATTTCGCAGCCGCGGACGCCGCATTTCACAGACGCAGGCGCCACATGCCACAGCCACAGGCGCCACATGTCGCAGCCACAGGCGCCGCGCGCCACAGCCACGGGCGCCGCATTTCACAGCCACAGACGCCACATCTCAGAGCCACGGGTGCCACATTTCACAGACACAGGCGCCACATGTCACAGCCGCAGGCGCCGCGCGTCGCAGCCACAGGCGCCGCGCGCCACCGCCGCGGGCGCCACATTTCACAGCCGCAGACGCCACATCTCAGAGCCACGGGTGCCGCATTTCACAGACGCATGCTCCACATGTCACAGCCACAGGCGCCACATGTCGCAGCCACACGCGCCGCGCGTCACAGCCGCGGGCGCCGCATTTCACAGCCACAGACGCCGCATTTCACAGCCACGGGCGCCACATCTCACAGACGCTGGCGCCACATGTCACAGCCACGGGCGCCACATGTCGCAGCCACAGGCGCCGCGCGCCACAGCCACGGGCGCCGCATTTCACAACCGCAGACGCCACATTCCACAGCCACGGGGGCCACATTTCACAGACGCAGGCGCCACATGTCACGGCCACAGGCGCCACATGTCGCAGCCGCAGGCGCTTCGCGTCGCAGCCACGGGCGCCACATTTCACAGCCGCAGACGCTACATTTCACAACCGCGGGTGCCGCATTTCACAGGCGCCGCGCGCCGCATGCCACAGCCACAGGCGCCGCGCGTCGCAGCCACAGGCGCCACATGCCACAGCCACGGGCGCCACAGTTCACAGCCACAGACGCCACATTTCACAGCCACGGGTGCCGCACTTCCCAGACGCAGGCGCAACATGGCACAGCCACAGGCGCCACACGTCGCAGCCACAGGCGCCACATGTCACAGCCGCGGGCGCCACATTTCACAGCCACAGACGCCGCATTTCACAGCCACGGGTGCCACATTTCACAGACGCAGGCGCCGCATGTCACAGCCACAGGCGCCACGCGTCGCAGCCACAGGCGCCACATGTGACAGCCACGGGCGCCACATTTCACTGCCACAGACGCCGCATTTCACGGCCACGGGTGCCACATTTCACAGACGCAGGCGCCACATGTCACAGCCACAGGCGCCACGTGTCGCAGCCACAGACGCCACATGTCACAGCCACGGGCGCCACACTTCACAGCCGCAGGCGCCACATTTCACAGCCACGGGCGCCACATTTCACAGACGCAGGCCCCACATGTCACAGCCACAGGCGGCACATGTCGCAGCCACAAGCGCCACATGTCACAGCCACGGGCGCCACATTTCACAGACGCAGGCGCCGCGCGCCACAGCCACGGGTGCCACATTTCACAAGCGCAGGCGCCGCACGTCACAGCCACAGGCGCCACGCGTCGCAGCCGCGGGCGCCACGCGTCACAGCCGCGGGCGCCGCATTTCACAGCCACAGACGCCGCATTTCACAGCCACGGGTGCCACATTTCACAGACGCAGGCGCCACATGTCACAGACACAGGCGCCACACGTCGCAGCCACAGGCGCCACGTGTCACAGCCACGGCCGCCACACTTCACAGCCACAGACGCCACATTTCACAGCCACGGGTGCCGCACTGCACAAACGCAGGCGCCACATGTCACAGCCACAGGCGCCACGCGTCGCAGCCACAGGCGCCACATGTCACAGCCACGGGCGCAACATTTCACAGCCGCAGACGCCACATTTCACAGCCACGGGCGCCACATTTCACAGACGCAGGCGCCACGTGCCGCAGCCACAGGCGCCACATGTCGCAGCCACAGGCGCCACATGTCACAGCCACGGGCGCCACATTGCACAGCCACAGACGCCACATTTTACAGCCACGGGTGCCACATTTCACAGACGCAGGCGCCACACGTCACAGCCACAGGCGCCACATGTGGCGGCTGCGGCTGCGAAGTGTGGCGTATGTGGCGCCTGCGGCCGTGAAACTTGAAATGTGGCGCATGTGGAGCCTGCAGCTGCGAAAGGGCGCCCAAACCCACAATTCGGAAACTACCATGTATAGTTTCCGGGTTGTGCGTTTCGGGCGTGTGTTAACTTACTGTATTCGCCTACTGGATTGACCTAGTGCATTGACCTACTGTATCGACCCACTGTATTCACCGACTGTATTCACCTACTGTATTCACCTCCTGTATTGACCTCCTGTATTGACATCCTGTATTCACCTACTGTATTGACCTACTGTCACCTACTGTCTTCATTACTGTACTCACCTACTGTATTCACCTCCTGTATTCACCTATTGTATTCACCTCCTGTATTCACCTCCTGTATTCACTTCCTGTATTCACCTCCTGTATTCACCTCCTGTATTCACCTCCTGTATTCACCTCCTGTATTCACCGACTGTACTGTATTCAACCACTGCTGTATTCACTTCCTGTATGCACCTCCTGTATTCACCTACTGTACTGTATTCAACCACTGCTGTATTCACTCATTGTCTACAACTACTGTATTCATTACTGTATTCATTACTGTATTTATCACTGTATTCATTACTGTATTCACCACTGTACTCACCACTGTATTCACCACTGTATTCACCACTGTATTCACCACTGTATTCACCAAAAGTTATTGTATAAAACAAGCTTTATGCATAATCGACCAAGCATTATGCACTAATGAGTCTGTTTATGCATTGATGGTTTACCCTCGGGCTCCCGAGAGGCCCCCCCAAAGACCCCAGCAGGCAGCCCTGCAGACGCCGACGCACGACCCTGGGCACAGTGGCGGGCCGGGCCGAGGGCCATCCGGAGAGGGCGTGCGTGTGCATCGCGGAGGGACTTCCGACACGCCCTGAGCCCGCGCAGGGCCCCCGGACGCCTGGGCCGTGGGGCGCCACGCCAGTCGTCGAGGTCTCGGTTCTCGCCGCGCCCTCTCTCGTCTGGCCTGGCTGCCGCTCAGACCGCGGTGCGGCGGAGGGCCAGCATCTTCGAACAGCGGGCGCCATCACTCGTCGAGGGCGCGGCCATGGGCGCAGCCGCCTTCCAGAAGACGAAGAAGACCACGGAGTCCCCAGGCCCAGCCTTGGCGCTCTCCAAGACGCTGCCGTGAACGCAGACCTCCTGCGGCCCGTCGGCCGCATGGCGGGTCCGTCATCGCCGTCGCCGTCGGCGGCGTGTGGCCAGCGTCTGTGCAGTGCACAGTGCACAGGGTGCCGTCTTCCCGCGTCTGGTGTTCAGTGCACAGGGGCCCTGTGCACTGGACATGAGACGCGGGAAGAGCCTGCGAGGGGCCAGGTGGAGGCGCCGCGGCGCGAGCGAGAGCCTCATCGGACAAGAACGGGAAGCGCCGATTTCATCCATTGGGCTCGGAGGGGGAACATACATCGGCGGCGAGCGAGGGGTGAAGTGAGAAGGAAAAGGCCTTCTCAGAAGGCGGCAAACCTTCCCAGAAACCCTAGCGCCGTCTGAGAAGCTTGTCGTGGCGTCTCCGGAAAAGCTGACGCAGGAAGCTTCTCGGAAGGGCAGGGGGGTTTTCCGAGCCTTCTGAAAAGGCCTTCCCCTTTTCACCTCCCCCCCTCGCTCGCCGCCGAGTGAAGGAAGGATGACCGTTGCCGTCGTCGGCGTCGTCGGAGGGGAGGGAGCGCCCTGTCGAGGCCCTGGGCGCGAAGAGCGCGGGAGGGGCCAGGCGGAGGCGCCGCGGCGCAGGCGAGAGGGTCGAGCGGCCAGGAGCGGGAAGCACCGATGCCGTCCTCTGGTCTTGTACACCCCTGCTTGGAAGTAAGATAATGAAGGGGCCCTGGGACACACACACACAGAGAGAAATACACACAAATAAAAGGATCCCCCATCTTTTCCCATATTTTCGGGGTTTCTGATTTCCCCCCATTGCCCATATTTTCCCATATTTTCTAAGGAATCGTAGATGAATTGTGTCTGTGTGCTTTTTCTCCTCCGGAGATAATCTTACGCCAAGGAAATGACCTTCATGCCAAGCGCTTTCTCAAACCGGAGTCCAGATCCAGACATTCGAAACTCATACGACAAAACACTCGAAGAAAACGCCTAGGGCCCAGTCCAGGTTCTTGAGTTCTCCTATGCGAAATCTGGAGTCCATAAAATTTAGCGCGATTTCTTAAGATGTCTGATGGGTGTAGAGGGAGAACAGAAGGATGATGGCGACGACAAGGCGACGGAAGCTACACTGGTGGCTGTTAGGGGCCGTCTGGGGCTATCTTGGGGCATACTGGGGAACTCTCGGGTCTCTCGGGGGCCTGTCGGGGTTTTCCTGGGGGCTACTGGGGACTTCTTGGGCTGTCTGGGCGTGTCGCAGGGTTCTGTCGGGGGCTTGTTCAGGCTGCCTGGGCACCATCTTGGGCTGACTTCGGCTGTCTAGGGGCCTCTTGGGGCGCTCGTGAACGCCACTTGGGGCGCTCTTGGCGTCCTCTGCAGAACCGCTTGTGGATCTGTTGTGTCGTTTTGGAACCCTCTGCGATTTCAAAATGATGCTGGCTCGGAGCCCCCTCCAAAGCCGAGCTTTCGATAACATCTCAAGCCAACAAGGCATTTCCAGAAGCCTGACCGAACAAGAACGGGAAGCGTCGCTTTGGCCCGAGAGGCTGGCAACAAGACAGCCAACGAGACCACCAAGACAACTATAAAGGGCTCCGAGAGGGCCCCAAGACAGCCCATAGACGCCCCCTAGGCCCTAAAAACACTCCGCCAGACGGCCCAAGAGCGCCATCGCCCTAAGACTGCCCCCAAGGAGCCCCGAGCAGGCCTCGAGTGGCCCCCAAGACGCCCCCAAGCGGCAAGCCTCCAAGAGGTCTTCAAGAGGCCCCCAAGAGCCCCCCAGGAGGCCTCAAAAAGGGGAGGAGGAGTGACGAAGAAGAAGAAGAAGAAGAAGCGGGAGGAAGGCGAAGACAACGACGAGAAAGACGACGACGACACAGACGACGACGACGACGACGACGACGACGACGTCGACGGCAAATACGACGAGGAGGAAGACGGCGACGACGACGCTGACGAGGAGAGACACCCCGACACGACGCGGAAGAGCGTGTCACATGTTACGGCCACCGCAAAAGCAAAGGCGAACGATGTCGCACGTCACGGCCTTCTCGGCGGAGCTCGAAGGGTCTTCACCCAGAGCGCTGCGCTGGCACAGTGGCGGGACTTGCCGCACGCAGCTGGACAGACAACAGAACAAGTTTGGGAGCGGGAGAAACGAACAAACCGGCAGACCGAATCACCCGATCATATTACCGTGTAGCTGTCGGTGCGTGCATGCCTCTTCCGCTTGCGACCGCACAATGCTATATGGCGCAATTGACCGCAAATACTCTCCACAGGATGTGCGGGCCCACTTTGCCACGCCGTCGATCCATCCCCTGTTGGATCTGTGGTGATCGCTTTGCACGCGCATCGGGAAAAAGGACGAGCATTGGATCGGACACGTCGGAAGGGACACTCCTCAACGACAACCAATCCAAGTACTGAGCCACCTAATTACAGCAACGCCTCATCTGGCGGGAGGGGGCATGAGGATGATGAGAAGGAAAGGGGAGAGGGGGAGACGGCGAAAGATGAGGAGGCGGAAGGGGAAAACGGGATGGGAAGAACGAGACGGGGAAGTGAAGGGAGGGGTGGCAGCGAGGAGAGATGGCAATGAATGAATCGAGGGCGGGAAGGGGGGAGGAGGGAACGAAAGGAGAGAGGAGACCATGAAGGTTCGACAGGAAGAGAAACAGCCTGTGAGATAAACAATGGATGTTCACAGCATTCGGCGTCGACACCCCGCCGACGAGCAGCCAGAAATGGCTGTCGGATTGTGGTGAGCTGTGCTTGGTTCTGGGGGCCTGAGCTGCTTGCGACTCGAAAATCAATGCATAATTCTGAAACTTTCGGCGTCCGGGGGCCGTTACGAGGCAAAGGGACCTTCAGCAGAACATCTCAGGATGAAGAGCATGGACGGATCGAGATGACTGGGGGCCAGCGGCTAGAGAAAATCAAATACTGGTACGTCTGGGAAGATTGCCTCGGCGGGGTGCGTTGTCCGCAGACCTACGCAGTGTGGGCGCTATGCTGGAGCACGGGCCCTCCTTGCCAGTCTGGTGGTATATGTCGTCGCACTGGATGAACCCTACCTTCTGCTCGTTATTGTAGCTGGAGACCCTGCCCAAGAACCTGGCTGCCGCATCCCTGCACGACTGCCTGCGTTTGCCTCCCATAATTTAAAATTATTATTTCTCCTCCTCCTCCTCCTCCTCCTCCTCCTCCTCCTCCTCCTCACACCACCACTTCCCCATCCTCCCCAGCATTCCCCTGACTGCCTACTCCTCCCCCTCCTCCTTCGACCCCTCTCTCCACCTCCTTCCGTAGCCGTTTTGGCTCCAGATGCTTGCTGCGAGGCGCAACGCGTGGAGACCTCTGCTCCGAGGCACTACCCCGAGTCTCCTCCTGTCACTTAGGAAACCAAACGGGACCGATACGGCTCCTCCCCCGACCTCCGCCGGGACGCGCTCTGACCAACAATCCGAAGCGGATCCAGCGGTAGCGACGAGGGCCTCCCAAGACGCCCCTCCCCCAAACGGGGGACAACGAGGGAAGGGCAGCGGCACGGGCCACTCTTCCTCCTCCGCGGAGAGAAGCTCCCTTCACCGGCGTGGGGGGACGCCCTGGGGACCGCCGGTGGCACGAAGGAGATGCCGGCGAGACGCGACAGGGGCCGCCACCTCCCGCGCATTCTCCGCGGCCCGAGGGGCGGCCGGCGTGGGCCTGAGGGGGCGGTGCTCCACAGCGGCGAGGGATCGGCTTACCAGCCTGGAACACATCCCTATCCCTATGCTGGGCATCGCCCCATCACGATGCCAATCTTAGGGATTCCCTCAGTGTCAGGTTTTGAGGGCGCATCCCTAAGATTGCCATCGCCTTTCGGCGTGTCAACCTTAGGGATAGGGATAGGTTCGAGGCTGGGGATGGGCTGCACGGCTGCGCCGCCGGTGCGGGAGCGAGGCGCCGCTGCGGACGCGGAATGCTGCCTGGGAGCAGCGCGTTGAACCGATGCCTGTCCCCACTGGTGTGGCCTTGGGCCCACTGGCCGATTTACCCCCCTATAGTTATGTCGGGCCTGTCCCCCTACTGGGAGATCTTTGACGACAAATGAAAAATTCTCAAACAGTATTCCAGAATGGTAAAACAAAACTTAAAAAATAGCCCCCAGACCTCAGACTATTTCTGAACTATGTTTGAATATTCCCCCTGTAGAGGGACAGGCTCGACTTAACCCTATAGATGGGAATGCATGCTGTTCCCCTTGGGTTTTGAGGGGCAGGTCCCCAACTGGGGTGGCGGGATGATGGGGTCGAGATGGGGATGGGGATGGGGATGGGGATCGGTTAAAACTGAGCCTGGGATGCTCGCAGCGAGATCATCCAAGGTCGTGGTGCAAAGCACTACGCTGCATCCTCGGGAGGCTTTGCCAGTCCCGGCGCGGCCCTATCCGCGCCGAATCCGTGGCGAATGCACGCCGAATCCTCGTCGGAGCCGTGTCGAGCCCACGCCGAATCCGCGTCGAGCCCGCAGGGAGCCCGCGGCAGGCCCAAGAGAAGACACCCGTGCTCGGGGCAGGCGAGGGCCCCCCCGGAGATGCAGCGCAAGAGGCAGCCTCTCTCCGCCCCGGGCACGGGGCAAGGACGAGACGAGCAAGAGGCTGGCAGAGATCGAGGACCTCCTGCGGGGACAGCAGCAGGGCCAGGGCGGGGGCGGGGCCGCATCACAGGCGTCGTGGCCCAGGCGAGGCAAGGAGACCCCGAGGCAGCCGCGCGCGGGGGTCGATCCGGAACCAATCGGACGATGGAGACGATGAGCAGACCACCGAGAAGGCGAAGCTGGCGTCGCAGCTGGCGATGTATGAGTCCGCACTCGAGGCCCTCCCTAGCGGCGACGGCGATCCGATCCGCACGGCCGCCAACGAGAAGATCACGGCGATCAAGGAGCATCAGCAGGCGATGCGTACCCCAGCTGTGGCTCACAGGAGGACGGCGCATGACCTCCACAAAGCAGAGCAGCAAGCTACCAAGTTGGAGGCCGAGATCGCAGAGAAGAGCCAGCAGATCGAAAAGATGGAAGAGGCGCAGGAGGCAAGAACATAATCATTGGCAGCGAAGAAGATCGAGACCAGCCCGCTGCAGGCGGAGTACAAGAGGACGGCGGCCGCCATTGCGGAAGATGATGCCAAGAGATCTGCCGACCAGCGCCAGGCATCCGACATCAACATCAAATTCGAAGACGTGCAAGATGCAAGCGGTCTGCGTGGGCAAGCCTGCCTCAAGCCTGCCTCTCAAGCCTGGTCCCCGTGATGTGGGGACGCAAGCCTGCATCAAGCAGCTGAAGGTGGGAGGAGCAGGAGGAACGGGGGGAGCAGGAGGAGCAGGAGGAGGAGGAGGAGGAGGAGGAGGCGGAGGAGGAGGAGGAGGAGGAGGAGGAGGAGGAGGAGGAGGGGAGGGGCTGGTGTCGCAGCCTCACCAGTCAGAGGGGTCCGTTGACGAGGCCGGCGAGGCGGAGCAGCGGACCCTGTCCGATGCAAGCCAGGGAGGTGCCTCCGCAATCTTTCTTGGACGCTTTCAAAAGATGGCGAAGAAGCGAGGAGGAGGAGGAGGAGGAGAATGAGAGAGAAGGAGGAGGAGGAGGAGGAGGACGAGGAGGAGGAAGAGGAGGACGACGGTCCGTTGAATGGCATGGACTGCGATTTCGGCCGACGGCGTCGCCAGAAATTCTGCTCATGTCAGAGCCCCTGGGAAGCGCCAGGGTCGGAGTCGCCACGGTTCTGCTGAGGTCAGAACCCCTGCGCAGTGCCAGAGCCAGAGTCGCTGCAATGTTGCTGGAGTGAGAGCAGTGCCGGGGTCAGAGTCGTCACAGTTACGCTGAAGCCAGAGCCCCCTTGAGCAGTGCCAGGGTGAGCGTCGCCAACGACGTGCTGAGGCCAGGGTGTCGGGGCTCTCCCTGGCCCGAGGCAAGTCTGAGAGGACACCGACAGTGGAGGCGCAAAGGCTGTACACTTTCGAATCCTCCCGGCGCTGCCATCGGCCGCAGGACGCCGAAAGACACGATCACGAGGTCCAAAGCGAACGCCATCCTGACACCGGATCTCGACTACCACCAGGACACCATGCCCAGACCCCCGATGTTGTGATTTGTTCACAACCTCGACCCCAGGAGGTCTGGACCCCTTCCCCGGGAACGGTTTCCCACCCAGGTCGTTTTCGGACGGTCTCGAGGCCTGGGAAGGCCCCCCAGAGGCCGAGAATAGTGAGTTGTTCACGACGCGCGGGGTCTGGGTGGAGGCGCTGTACCCGTGGGTGGGTGCGCACGGGTGGAAGATGCTAGCGCTGCCAGGCAGGTCGACGAGTGGTGTCTCATGTTGCTAACGTCGCACTTGAGGCCCACATCCCAGAAATACTTTCGAGCACCCCGAACAGTATCGGAACAGTGTCGAAGGAGTATCGCCTCCCAGGGCCCGACACGTGACAACCCTGCAATTTCTGTGCAGTCTTGGTGCTCGAAATTCTCTCTGGCGGACAAAGCTAAAGCGGGTTGGAGCATCAAAAGTGGTGTCACATCGACGTGGGTAGCCATCATACAGTCTGCTCGGACTAGTAGGCCGACCCTGCCAAGTCAAGGGTACCCTTTGTGTCCTGTGTCTCGCGGCCCATGCCTCCGACATTCCTGTGGCAATTTGGCTCTCGAAAGTAGGCGGCGAGCCAGGGGGGGAAGTGAGAAGGGGCGTACCTTCTCAGAAGGCTCGGAAGTCCCCCGGACTTCTGAGAAGTTTTCTAAGCCTTCCCCGGAGACAGAAAAAACTTCTCAGGAGGCGCGAGGGCTTCCGAGAAGTCCCGCCGCCTTCTGAGAAGGCCCTCTCCTTCTCAATTCCCCCCCTCCCTCGCCGCCGAGAAGGGGTCTTGTGTCCTCTCGAGCGCCCTGTCCAAACAAGTCCGACTGTACTTCGAGGGGCTCCAGCTCCACCACCGGCGGCGCCCGTGCGGCGGCCGGTGGCTCCGCTCGTGGCGGCGATCCGACGCTGCAGGAAAAATGCACCATCGCCAAAAATCGCCAAACATCACGCCAAAAATCGCCAGACATCACGCCACAAATCGCCAAACATCACGCCAAAAGTCGCCAAGCACCGCCAAAGGGTCCTGAAACTTGCGACGTCGCCAAAAATCTCGCCCGGAGCCCCGGACCGCATCTTTCTGTGTCACTCTTCGGGCCGGATCGATCTGTGAGGGCCCCAGGGCCCGAAATGGAGCAAAAACGCCCGTGGTGAAAAAAGTGCAAGGCCAGGATGTCAGCGTGTCTGAGCAGGGACCGACCGTCCCGGCATTCCTGTAGTCCTACCACGAAGCGTTCTTCGAACCCACAAGTGCGCCAAGAACAAAAACCATTTTCTTAGAACAGAAACCCGATGTGTTCTAACAAGACACTCCCAGCCAGAAATGTTCTACGAACATCTCGTGCAAGCCACACGCGGTTCTGGGAACAGTGCTTGGTGGGCCCACAGGCGAGCCCGGACGCTTCGCCACTGCTTGCAAGTCCGGAGGCTGCTCCGAGGCCCGGCGGTGCGCCTCCCATGGGCACGCAGAGGCTCGATCGCGCGGCCGCGGGGCAGCGAGGGGGGCCCGACGGGGGCACGGCGGCGCGGCGGACGGGGGCGGCGCGCCCGCCGCGAGGGTGCCGTCGGCAGACTGGGCGCCGCGGGCTCTGCAGACCGTCCGCGCCCGCCTGACCGGACGTCCCGGCCTGCTGCGAACGTGGCTCGGGCGACGATGCCCACGGCCCCGACCCTTGGCGGCGCGCACAAGGGGGTGGAGGGAGGGGGGAGAGCTTCTTAGGAGGAGGCTGCTTCTCAGGAGGCGCCGGCCTTACATCTATAGATATGGCCCGCGCCTTCTAAGAAGCAGGGGTGCTTCTAAGAAACCCTTCCCCCTCCCCTCACCACGTCGGCGCGTGGCCGAAACCCTCTCCCACACCGCAGCAAAGGAAAGCTCGGAGTGTGAAAGAGCTCGCCGTGGCAGCGCTCAGAGGGCGGAAGCTCGCTGGCCCGAGACGGGAGCAGCCGCGGCGAATCAGGATCAGGAAGAGACCACGCAAGAGTGACCCTAGGTAAGAGTGACCTTTGGTGCGTGGCTTTTCTGGGGAAGCGGGGGGGACCAAACACGAGCGCGCAAGACACTACTATCGCATCGCATTCGGCGATCAGAGGACACCATTGGGCGCGCATCAAAGGTCACTCCAGCGAAATGTCACTCTTACGTCTTGTCGAAAGAGGCAACTTCAAAAGGAAAGAGGTAGAACGAACAAAAAACACGCCGGCATCTCGGAGACGAGTGCGGTTCATGAGCTCCTCTTCGCTGATGGCACGCACGTGACCGTACACATCGGCCGAGAAGCGAGCGAGCAGAGACCGAACGCCTGCCAGAGGTGACTCGTAGAACCTGGACCTGAGAAATACGAACGCCTTTACAAAACAGAAAATGAACACAAATCACAGACAACATGTAACGGCAATATCGGCACCTCCAAGGAACCGTTGTACGCACATGCAATATGATTCCTTGGGGCCTGGGTTCAGAATGATGGGAAACACGATCAGGACACTCGGGAACGATTGGCGAGGGCGGGGTGGTGCAGAGAAAAGAGAATATACAAACAACCACCGTAGAACCCCGCAGATGCGGATAAGAGTGAGGGGGCGATGGTGACGTCGGCAGTCTGCGAGACTCTGGCGGAGCCCGCCGCAGGCGCCAAAGTTCCACAAATTATGCAAAGAGCCCGCCGCAGGCGCCGATCTGTTCTTCGAACCAATAGGGATCGGTTGCGGGTAGGTCGCGGGTGGGTCACGAATGCGTCGCGGGTGGGTTGCGGGGTGGGTCGCGGTTGCGTCGCGGGTGGGTCGCGGGGTGGGTCGCGGGGTGGGTCGCGGGTGGGTCGCGGGGTGGGTCGCGGGGTGGGTCGCGGGGTGGGTCGCGGGTGGGTCGCAGGTGGGTCGCGGGGGGGGGGCGACGACAACAAATAATCGTAACAAGAACGACAACAACAGCAACAACAACAACGCAACAAGCAAAATCCTCACCACGGATTCTCACTCCAACCACGCACCCAGGGACAATGGATGACCGTTCTGCCCCCTCATTCTGACCGAGATGGGAATTGTTACGGACAACGCTGGGACGATTTGTGAAAGCCACGGTGCTAGCAGCATTATTGTATGGATGTGAGGCGAGGATGTTCACAGCGGCTCAGATGAATGCTTACGAGGTGTCGTGGAACAGGGTAAGGCGAGGGATGAGCGGCCACAGTACTGGGACCCGCCATGAGGAGATCCTGACGGTGCAGGACTTGCGTGGGAAGTATGAGCTGGACACGATCATAACTTCTGTCGGCAAGAGACAGTTGCAGTTTTTAGGACACGTTGTGAGTGACCAGAACATCGTCTGGAGAGGAGAATGTTGTTCAGGACTGTGACAAGGAAAAGTCTAGAGCGGTGAAGCCGTCGACTGGGAGCAAGTATGCCGAGTGTATGGAGGAGGCGCTAAAGCATGTAGAAGTGGAAGGAAGGAACCACGAGGTGTGAGAGGCCGCAGGGGTGGCGAAACCAAGCGCACCTGAAATTGCGCTGGCGAAAGATAAATCGGATTTGGGTGAAAGTACTCCAGGGGGTGTCGCGGACTCGGCGTTCCCTTGCCAACCACCCCGTCTCACGGCCATGGTGGGAGTAATATTTGCTGAGCACGGGCACTCGCCATGTCGGCATTGCGTGCAGGACGCGGTCACAGATTGGTGCCATTCGCGCCAGCTGCGGCAGCATATTATACCATGCCGTGCTCGGCGACACAAAGCTGCTGTTGAGCGTAGGAAGCGATTTTTTGTTGTTCCCCATATCCTAAAGATGGGGTCATTGTTATTACTTGGACACCTCCTCCTCCTCCTCCCCCTCCTCCTCCTCATCCTCCGCCTCCTCATACCTAGACTTACTCATACACGGACTTACTCATACACAGGCTTACCCATACTCAGACCTGATCATACTCAGACCTACTCATACTCAGACTTACTCATGCTGAGACTCGCTCATATCCAGACTTACTCATACTCAGACCTCCTCATTGTCTGACTTACTCAACACACAGCAGATTGAGGATGTTTCAAGCGGGGCGCTGGTTTCAGCCACCCTAAGGGGAGCCGCGGGGGTTATTGCAAGGTCCCGCTCGCGGCAGTTATGTGGGGATGTCTCAAGCGGCTTGCCTGTTTGCTGTCCCAACATCCTTCGCTTTCGGAGCAGATTTGGAGGATGTCTCGAGCGAGGAGCTCATCTTCACGCCCCTAAAGGAAGCCGCCGAGAGGTATTGCACGGTCCCGTTCGCGGCCGTTATGTGGGGATGTCTCAGACGGTTTGCATGGTTTCTGTCCCAACATCCTTCGCTTTCGGAGCAGATTTGGAGGATGTCTCGAGCGTGGGCCAGATTTTGAGGATGTTTCTGTCGGTTTGCCTGTTTTGGTGGCCAGACTCGTTGGCACAGATTCTCCTCAGGATGCCACAGGCGGCTCCAACAGTCTCCAGGAGACCCAGGAGACCACATGAGGTCACAGGAAGCACCAGGAGGCCACAGAAAGACTCAAGAGGCCCCAGGATGTCCCAAGAGGCTCCAGGAGGCCCCCGGAAGCTCCAGGAGGTCTCGGGAAGCCACAGGAGGCCCAGGAGGCCACAGGAAGCGCCAGGAGGCCTCGGAAGGCAACAGGAGGCCCCGAGAGGCCCCAGGAGCAGGAGGCCTCAGAAGGCAACAGGAGTGGCTCCAATCCAATGTGTTTTACGTATGCTCCTATCGATTGGGCCTCGCCTGGAGCACGAATCCTTGATGCTATACGTATGTGTGTATATATATATATATATATATATATATTGTCCTTCTCCTGTGCACACAATCCCAAATGTGTACTCTCCTATATAAATATATATAGATTGCACTTCTCCTGCGGCTCCAATCCGCAATGTTTTATGTGCGTCTGTTGCTATAGATTGGGCCTCTCCTGGGGCACGAATCTTCCCTATGAGGTCCCACGAGGCCCCAGGAGGCCCCAAGAGGATCCTGGAGGCCCCAAGAAGCCCCAGTAGGTTTCAGGAGGCCCCATGAAGCCCCAGGCTCATGCGCAGAGACGCGGTCGAACTACTGAGGCTCATTCACACCCCAATTCATTCGCAGTTAGATCCATGACCAGACCGTCACAACTGAAGCCCGCTTATATTGGAAAGCTCATGCGCCTAGACATTCACGGCGGACAGGTCCATGCGAATAGATGCTCAAATGGGGAGCTCCACGCAGTGAGTAATCTGGATGTTGAGCGTAGGAAAAGAAGTATTTTGGCTGCGCTCCAACCCTGGTTGGTGAATTGTGCATGTGCGCGCTCCTGGACCTGGTCCCTGGCAGCTGCAGCCCGCGCCCCCTCCCTCACGCCGAACCGCCCGCCGAGGCGCTGCTGAGGTAGCCGGCCCGTGGGCGTTAGGCAATTCGGCTCTTGCGCGGCCCGCTCGGACCTCGCTCTCCGCTGGCGCCTTCGCCCGCGGCTGCGACAAAACATAATAGAGGAGGTAGACAAAAAACAGACCGGCAGGCGGAGGAGGACAGGCAGCGGTGGCGGATCCTCGGGAATGTGCTGCGGAGGCGGAAGCGGTCGGGCTGGCACGGGCCCAGGCCAACGTGGAAGCTCGGAGGCCACGTGCCCGGCTGGAGGGCGTGGAGCTCCCGCTTCCGAGGAGGTGCGCTGGAAAAAGCAGCCTCGCCCCGTCGTCCCTGTACCCCAGGAGGCACCAGCAGCGAGAAGCACCTGGGGAGTCCGGGGAGTCCGAGGGGAGCAACCTCACACCAGGCTCGGCGGCGACGACGGAGGCGAATAGCCCAGGGGCGGGCATTACACGTGTTCGCCCGGGAGCCTGTTCGAAGACATAGATCATCGGCGCACCTGAATACGTGTATTGTTCTCCCCTGGGCTATTCGCCCCTACCGTCGCCTCTGACAGGCCGAGAGGCATGCAGGTGGCCCCAAGGCGGGCCGGCGGTGGAAAGGGCGCCCAGGTTCCCGAAGGGTTCGGAGGGGCTTGACATACTTCGAAGGTCCCCTGATGGGCCTATTTTCCTCCACCACCCGAAGTTGGAGGGGGAGGGGGTCCTCCTCCTCCTCGTCCTCCTCCTCCTCCTCCTCCTCCACCACCTCCTCCTCCTCCTCCTCCTCCTCCTTCCCCCCTCCAACTTATGGTGGTGGTGGTGGAAGACGGACCCATCTCATCCCTCGGAGAGGGTCCCTATGGAGGTCAGGCGCACTCCGAAGCGCAGAGCAGGGAGGAGACGGAGGCCGAGGCCGCAGGAGTGTCGGCGGGCGCAGGCCCAAGATCGAGCAGATGAGCCGATGGGCCTGTCTTCCACAACGCCCACAAATTGGAGGGGGAGGGGGTCCTCCTCCTCCTCCTCCTCCTCCTCCTCCTCCTCCTCCTCCTCCTCCCCATGTTGCCCTGGGGCCCAAAGGGTGCTTCGGAGATCGACAGTTGCGAGGTCCCGGAGACTCGTGCGACATATATGTGAAGCCCCACCGTCGTGATTATCTCAATCGGTTGACGGCGGGCCTGTGGCCGAAGCAGCTTAGCAAGGCTGAGCAGCGTCACCGCGATTCTTAATCTTTCTTTCAACGACTACGTCGGATAGCTCGAAGCTCGAAGCTCGAAGCCCTGGGGCCCAAAGGGTGATCGGGGGTGGGCTTAAGAGACTTTGGCAGGGTACATACCCCACCACTAGAAAGCCCCTTGGAGGCTAGCCCTCAGAGGGCACGGCATCCTGGCTCGGCTCGGGGATGGTCCGATGCGGCCAGGATTACCCGCGGCGCGATTCCATGGGGCATCGTGTTTGCTCGATCAGCATAATCCAACAGAATCCTCCTCCTCCTCGTCGTCCTCCTCCTTCCCCTCTCCAGCTTATGGTTGTGGCGGTGGAAACAGGCCCATCATGAGCAATGCGAGGGAGAAGGAGGGAAAGAAAGCTGCAGGTGCGAAAGGAAAGGAGAGGACACGAAGGTAAGAGGCATTATATTGTTTTAGGGGGGAGTGGCAAACGAACGCGGGCCAGGAGATCGTCTGAAGGAGCCCAGAGGAGTTCCCAATACCAGGAGCAAATTTCCAACAGCAATGTCGAGGTCGAAATTGCCGTGCGTGTTCTACGTGCTAGAACGATTTCTTGAACATGGATGCTGTTTGGAGCTGGATACACAGGTTTTGGGGTGCAAGCTCTGCACAACATGTACTCGATGCCAGAGTTCGCTCGATGATGAGGACTGAGAGCTGGCAAAAATTATCTTGGCGAGAAGAGAAGAGAGTCGTATTCCGCCATCGATCCAGGGCTTGCAACGACCCCCCGACTCGATGGTGCTGACGAACTAAAGTGCCAATCGTGTAAAGAGGTGTATGCTACTGCTTCGCAAAGGGCTGCAGATGACACATCATGCGTACACATGTCCTTTGATACTTGTGTTGCAAGAACTCGGCTTCGTTTGAGCACTCACAAAAGACATGTGTCCTAGATCTCAGGTTGCCAGAAGAAATGGGGGCGGTGCAGCATGAAACAAATTGTGCGCCAGGAGGGAGTTGCCAGAATTGTTGATGGGAGCCAAGCGGTGGCATAGCAGAGCGGAGGATGCAGCTGAACTTGGATGTGTGATGGGGTGAGGGTTCACGTTGCAGCCCTCGCCAAATGTACTCGTTGGCTGTATGATGGATGCGATTGCTAAATTGCAATCTTGTCTGAGGCTTGGGATCGCTGCTACCGTACAGTGTCTTGCACACTGTTGTTCAGAATGCGGGAAGTGCTGCCATCGCTACCGCCAAGAACAGAGAGCCGCGGCCAGAGGTCCGACCAAGGCCACCAAACGAGGAGAAACAAAGCAAGAGTGTCCAGAAAAGAATGAATGTATTGAGGTTGCTGGCCAGGGATCACTAGATGCACAAGCATGATGCCCACCAGTTCATTCGTACAAAGTCGATGGCAATGTTATTCGACAGCGAGGAGGTGAAACAAACAATGGTTCAGTTGTCGGCCCAGTGGGATGATGGAAACATAGAGGTGACCACATAGCATAAGAAATTCGGCGAGTTTCCACACTACCCTTCAGAAATGGGTCGGAAGCTGACTTGGCTGTTCGACTGTGCGGCTGGTCTTCCTGGAGGAGATGCAACATAGACAGGAGGGGAGGAAGTGACCGTGGCCTGCGAGGAACTTCAGAGGCTTCCACTGGGCCTTTGTGGCCCAGTCGCGACAGTGTCCAGGGCGATGTCCGACACTCCGAGGGAGAGGCGGCCTTGGAAGTTTGAGTGGGTGCTCCTGGACTGCGTGCAAGTGCAGCACCCGAAGGCAGTATTCAACCTTGTTTCTACGCTCAGGTCGGGCATGTCCGACTACAGGGAGATGTTGGCAGAACAATCAAAAAATAGTCAAACAAACATCAATACAATCAAAATCTTTACAAACTCGTCCCCTCACTATTGTTGGACCATGCTTGGGTATTCCTCCTGTAGAGAAAAGCGTGCCCGACCTAATTCTACGCAGATGAGAACAACGTGCCCGCGCCACTCAGGGAGGCGAGGGCGGCCGCGCGCCCGCGCGATCCACTGCAGAGCCGACTTGCCTGGCCCACGGGCCACCCTTCGAGGCACCAGCAGCAGCAAGCCTGCATACTGGATCGGGGCGTCCAGTCGACCAGGCCGTCCAGGAGATCAGGCACAGGGAGGGGGGCCCGTTCGTCCTCGACCTCCGCCCCCTCCTCCTCGGGAGCGCCACGCCCTCCTCCTCCTCCTACAGGCGGGCGTGCTTCTGAGCAGGATCTTCCGGACGGCCATCCTCTGCGGCCACCCCTCTGCAGGCCAGTCAAGCAGCCCGAATCCGATGCGCGGCTGTGGGGCTGGCTGCAGCACCAGACCCGTGGACAAAGAAAGACCAGGGGGCGCTCGGTCAAACCCGGAGGAGGAGGAGGAGGAGGAGGAGGAGGATGAGGAGGGGGAGGAGGAGGGGGAGGAGGAGGAGGAGGAGGAGGAGGAGGTCGGAAAAACCTGGCTATGTAACGCTGGGGTTCGAGGACAGGGGCACGATGAGCTGATGCAGTAATTACGGGCCGCACGTCGCGGGAACGAGGTTCCACGGGTCTGTGTTTTGCGATCTTATTGAGGGTCCTCCTTACATTGGGTGAGCAGGCCTGTTTGTTTCCACGGGCGCCGTGATCTACATCAGATGTGGAGTATTCGATCTTCCTGGGACATCATCCTGTAGCAGCTCGCCCCGAGTCGAACTCCTATTCCTGCACAATCTGATCGAGGACGTTTTCTGGAGTTCTTGAAAAATGGTGTGCGACTTCTTCCGGTGGAATGTTGCACGCCTTTCGAGGGGATTACCATCATGCCTACCAACCGGTCGCACTGGCACGAGTGAATCTGCGCCGAGCCGGGGTGGCGGTGCGCCAGGTGCCTGCGGCTGGGAGGTGGTCGGGCGACTTCGTCAGAGTTACAGAGATGGTTGCCCGGGAAGTCCAGCCTGTGTCC